>JAAXCT010000151.1:600000-1089769 GCA_012490785.1 Eragrostis nindensis | reverse complement strand
AGAATCCAGAATATCCATCTAGAAAACAAAAGACTTGTGCTTTGCTACCTTTCCAACATCTATCAATGAATGGCAGAGGAAAATGATCTTCTTTGTATCCTTGTTCAATTTTCTGTAATAACACACATCCGCCTGTGTGACTGTTCTCTGAGGAATTAGCTCATTGTTCTCATTCTTTACCACAGTAAGCCCTCCTTTCTTTGGAACACAATGACTGGACTAACCACTCACTATCAGAAACAGGATAGATAATGCCAGCATTAAGTAAGCGAAGTACCTCCTTCTTCACCACAGCTCTCATTGCATTGTTTAATCTCCTTTGATGATCTGCTACTGGCTTGCATTGATCTTCCATGCGTATGCGATGAGTGCAAAAGGCTGGGCTAATTCCTTTCAGATCATCAATAGTGTACCCAATGACCTTCTTGTATTTTCTCAATAGCTTCAGTAAACGAGATGTCTCCTCTTCGCTAAGTTCATCACTAACAATTACTGGGTAAGTCTTGTTCTCACCGAGATACTCATATCGCAATCCTTTTGGCAATGGCTTCAACTCAACTTCAGGCGCAAGCTTCTCAATTGTAGGATCAATTGGTTCAGAAGTAGGTTCTTTCTTGAATTCAGGAGAGACTTCAAAAGCATCAATCGCCTCTTCAATAGCTTCATCTTCTTGTTCATCAGTGAGGCTTTCTTCAAGAACACGTTGGAGAGGATCCCTGAGAGATTTTACAAAAGAAGCATACTCCACCTTTTCGTTATCAAGAGGCGGCTCAACTTGGTTCTTAAATATTGTCACAAAATCAAATGTAAAGCGATTTCCTCCCAACTCAATGGTTATCTTCCCTTTTCCAGCATCAAGAACAGCATATATAGATTTAAGAAAGGGACGTCCTAGAATTATGTCTTCAACATCATCATGATACGTATCAAGGACATAGAAATCAGTTGGTATAATGTTTCCCACAATAACTACATCTTGGTTTTCTAACACGCCTATGGGTTTTTTCATCTTTCCATCAGCCATAAACAATTTGATATCTGTAGGCGCTAAAATAGAATTAACAGGAAAAATTTCTTGAAAGATCTTGTGTGGCATGACACTTACCTCAGCTCCCATATCGCATAAAGCACTAGAGAAAGAATGCCCTTCAATCATGCAAGGTATGTGTGGGCTCGGTAGATGCTTCCCTTCTTCATGATTTGCACCAATAGAGAAAATCCTTGCAAGTTCTTCGAAAGGTGACCCCTTAGTTGTTGCTTCCATGATTGGCTTAGCTTCTTCGACATGAGATGGCTCAAAATGTTCCTTGTCTTCAGAAAACAATCTCTCAAATTCCTCAGAAGTGATAGCAATTTCCCCATCTTCCTTGGTTGTTCTATCTCTAGGGAATTTAGCTTCAATTGCTGGAAAAGATACCTCTTGTTGATCAACCACTGGCCTTGATGAGGTGAATGATGGTCCAAATCCAATGGGAATCCAATCAAGTGGCTCAAACTCAGAGAGAGGCTTTGATTCAAGCATCATCAATGGTGAAGTAGTTTGCAATTTCAATTCAGATGATAGTGGTGGCCGCGCTGCTTCAACTGGTGATGGAGCCTCTGCTGATTCCTCGTGCCGATCGGCACTATTGGTGTGCCGGTCGGCACTGTCGGTGTGCCGGTCGGCACAAGGACTGTGCCGATCGGCAACATGGAACACTTCTTCATTATCTTCTGCCTCATCCCATGGTGTATTCATTGCTTCAGCTTGCATGATTTTTGAGAGCATGTCCTTGGCCTTTGATAATTCTTGATCTATGAAATTTCCTCCAGATGCACAATTAAGATAATCTGCAGAAGTTCTACACAAGGACATATAGAATGTTTGCATAATAGTAGCATGTGTGAATCCTAAATCTGGGCCAGTTGTTAACAAGTCATTAAATCTTTCCCAAGCTTTGCCCAAAGTTTCATTGTCTAACTGAGCAAAATTGATGATATCTCTTCTTAACTCATGAATCCTAGGTAAGGGAAAAAATTTCATGCAAAATTGTGCACACAAGTCTCCCCAATTACCTTTCACTTCAAATCTGACTTGAGAATACCATGCTTGTGCTTTATCGGTGAGTGAGAATGGAAAGAGGATCCATCGATTCCAATCTTCGTGAATGCCTTTATACTTGAATGTGGAGCATATCACTTCAAGATTCTTGATATGAAGATATGGATTTTCTCCTTTAGCTCCTGAAAACGGGTTCTGCACAACCATCTTGATTAGCATTGGGTCCAAACTATATTCTTCCGCTTCAATTTTGACATCTGACTTCGGCGGAATGAGATGATTTGCCTTTGGCATGATGTGGCTCCACAATGTCCCAATGACACCTGTGAAATCCATATTGACAAAGAAAACACAAAACAAAAACACTAGAAAAAGGGTTAAAGATTAGAGAGTTAGTAGCAAAAATTAAACTAAACAAACGAACTGACTTGTTCCCTGGCAACGGTGCCAGAAAAGCTGTTGGCGCGTGATGCATGCACCTTCTGAGACTGCAAGCGTACAGATCAGTTGTAGCCTTTCCCTCAGAGTATTCCAAGGTTTATCAATCCGTGGAACAAGTGGGACGCTTATTTAGCTAAATGTTTGTTACTAACAGAAGTGGTTGTTGAAAGAAAGGAGATTCAAAGAATTAATGATAACAGAACAAATAAGAGAGAGAAAGAAAACGGCTAAGCAAGGATTAAGAGAATCTTCCCACGGTTTTAGTTCACTTGCATGCAAAGATCAAATTAATTGAGTAAAGGCTCTATTGGCTGTTACTAAAGTAGATAAAGGCTGTTTGCTGCGACCCTGTCACGGCGGCGGCTAATAATTCAATCATCTAGCAATAGCACCATCACAATACCATCATCCAAACCACTGAGATAAACAATAAGCAAGTATTGCAATAGACCGAGATAGAGCAACAAAAGTAATCAATTAACCATCACAGTGCAAATGGCAAGATCCCCATCAACCGAGGGAAGAACAGAGAATCACCCCATGATATGAGTAGGTTTCGCCATGGGAACCACCTTAGATTGGCCTATCCTACTTCCTGGTACAATTTGGGGCAAATCGGATGCCGGAGTCGGTCGTGCCGATCGGCGCGGATTCGTGCCGACCGGCGCGCGACGACTTTTCGCCGGAACGTCGCGAAATTCGCTCGGGATGAAGCCCTCTGTTTTCTAACCCTAATTCCGCCGCCAAAAGTGCCGAAATCCGAACCCCCCTGCGTGTAGAATAGGATCTTCTCTTTATAGGTCGAAAAACAGCCTTCGGAGTCCGCCTTGCGTGTAGAATAGGATCTTCTCTCTATAGGTCGAAAAACAGCCTTCGGAGTCGGTTTTGGGCCTTTTTGGGCCTCGTGCCGATCGGCACAAGTCGGTGCCGGTCGGCACCAGCGACTTGTCTGCGCAGCACATCTTGCGGGACCCATATCTCCTAGCTCCGAAGTCCAAATAGGGTCATCCATATATGTTCCAGAAAGCTCTCGACGAGATCTACAACTTTGTAAGTCAAACTTTTCTCATTCAGGATCGTCTTGAACTCCAAAACTGTGTTACAATGTAGTGCCCTCTCTAAAGTGGGCGAATAATCCAAGCTTCATGTTGGTGCTTCGTGAAATTGAGCCTTTATATCATGTTTTCACCTGATTCTTCATCATAGCACTCGAAACACAACATACTTCGAAATGGGGTTAAAGTTAGGTGCCAAGTGGCTCAAATGATCAATAAACGCTCTAAAATGATAGTAAAAAGATAGGTAAAAGGTGGTCATATCAAGCACCAACACGCACGGAATACCGTTGTAGCACTTCACCCGGAAGTATTCCAAGGTATCATATTTGTTTTCCCCAAGGAACGGTGATAATCTGCAGCAAGGTTAGTTTTACCCAAGGACAACAAGAATGGTAGTGGTATAGGATTGAGAGGATGAATAAAGATCTAGTTGTCCCGTAGGACGATCGCACTCAAGTTCTACTTGTTTACTTCGGGCACTGGTATAGACCTGGTCTGCCAAGTCACGCCAGCCTGTAGCTCTACGACGAACCCGAACGTGGAGGATTACAAGGGACGGACAGGGCTGTCACCACCTGCCGCCTACCTCTACAAACCGTGGGGCACGCTGCAAACAAAGGTAACCTCTAGCCTAGACACCACGTCTATGCTGTCGATTACTACTCTAACCCCGGTCCTGGTACCAATCTGGAAGGCTAGAGCACCCATCGCGGAGCGATGATCCCGTAAACAAGTATAACGAGAATAACGATTAGTATGTAAAGCTCGCTAGATCAATATCACCACGAATACTAATCTTATGAATAAGAACAACGATCGTACTATGAACGAACGATGAACGATGAACGAACGATGAACGAACTAAGAACGAACGACGAACGATGAACGAACGACGAACGAACTAAGAACGAACGACGAACGATGAACGAACGACGAACGAACGAAGAACGAACGATGAACTATTAATAAGATAAATATCCGCCAAGGGTACAAGATAAGGAAATAACTAAAGGAAAGCTATCCCTCTCCTTGATCCTTGCCCTCTCCCCTATTCTACTACTGTACAAGAGGCTCTAGGCCTGAGATGTGGGAGTGGTGCTCTCCTCTTGGGATTCTTGTGATGTGCTTTGGAGGAGGGGGGTACCCCTTTATTTATAGCCCAAGAAGGCCGGCAACTTGAGGCGGTTCCTGACTTTGGGGGCATTGATTGCAGGTGGAACTGACCTCTGGAAGGCGGTGGCGAACCGCCATAACAAGATGGGCCAGTGGGGCCACCAACAGGGGTCGACCGACCCCAATACCTAGGTCGGCCGACCCAGGGGTGGCTCCTCTGGGCCTGGTCTTCCTTGGTGTTGGCTCTTGGGCTGTGTTGTCCTCTGATCCACCTGCTGTGGGTGGAGTTGAAGCCAGGATATTTGGATTTTGGGCTTCAAGAGAGGAATTCTTTATTCCGGGGAAAATTGGTGTTTCCAACTTGGGCCTTTTATGCTTCCTTTTCTCCGTTTTCCTATGAATTGCAGCTGCACTCGCAAATTCACCAAGACTCGTGGAAATCATTAGTTCAAAGACCTAAGTCTACCTTTGGTGATTGTTTTATTATAAAAAGTGCAGCTAGTTGACGGGTAAATTCTTGGTCTAAGAGCCGTCAACAGCATGTTCTGAAACTCTAGCTGCTCCAGAGCTGGGAAGCTATTCCTGGGATCCTGGCCATAAAACTCCTGCCCAATTCTCTCTAAATCTTCCATATGGATGATTAAAAGCTCGCGGAGATAAGGCAGTTGGCCAAGAGGTGGAAGAAACTTGCAGCTTTGCTTCCACAGAGTTACCTTGGCTAAATGTGGAAATGAAGGATCACCCAACCAGCTTGGATATTTGTAGCCACTGTACTTGACTACCTCTAACTCCTCGAGGTTATTCTGCGGCTTTAAACTCTCAAATACCTGCTCGTCTAATTCTGGTGTTGAGGTTGCATTATTTTGATTAACATTGTGCTCACATTCTATAGCATAGAATCCACTAGACCAATCCAATCTTAGAATTTTCAAGTGCTTTTTATTGATCAAGTTTGCCGTCTGAGCATCATCAACGTTGGCCACTTGACCTAGCCCTGTAATGCAAAGCTCTCCACAGATATTCGCCAAATGATGTAGTTCAGCAATGTTGCAATGCCAGTTGCCTGTTCCAACACTAAACCTTGTCAATGTTTTTAGCTTTTTCAGCTTCCCAATTCCTCTTGGCATGCATAAGGGAGACCAGAGGTCTAAACTAAGGTGCTGAAGGCTGACCATCTTCTGAATGCCTTGTGGAAGCTCTCGAAGCATGTTAGTTCTTGCATCTAGAACTTTTAGGTTGTAAAGGGCACAAATAGATTCAGGCAGCTTAGCTATTCGTGTTCGGAAAATGCTGAGGTATCTAAGCAACTTCAGTTCTCCTAGTGACTCTGGCAATAGTGTCAATGAACTACGGCTTAAATCTAAGGCTCTCAGGTGACGCAGACCCGTTAGCTCATCAGGAAATGTAATTTTAATATGATGAGAATGCAACTTGGAGAAGCATCTTCTATCATTTTGGAAAAGAGAAGCATAATATCTTCTGTTATCGTCCATGGCATTTATAACTTGAAGTATCCTGAGACCTCCAGTCATCGGCAAGGTACGCAAATCCAAATTTGCATGATCTGAGGAACTCACAGCCAAGGATAAATACCTAAGGTTTTGTGATGCATCATTTAAATACGGCATGTATTGAGTATCCAATTTCAAGATATCTTCACTTGAGACAAATTTTGCCAGATCAAGGATAAGATCATGTACGGTGAAGCAGTTGCGTCCTCCATTAAATGGTACTTGCTGAATCATAGTTCTCTCCATTAAGTCATGAAAGCACCGAAATCCAAAATTCTCCTGGTGTCTATGGTTACTATTCTGTCACACCCGATTTTAAGAACAAAACCGAATGCTCATCTATATGTGTGCCCAGGATCAAGTTTCACACATATAGGACAAAGTATAGTAAAACAGAGTAACCAATGTCATAATTACATCGAATATTATTATAATAAATGTCTCAAAGGACGATAAGAATACAAACGCTAGCGGAAGACTCCATAACACCACAGGCAATCGACCGGGGGCTCCACAAGCTTAGTCTTCACCATCATCTCCAAAGTAGGCAATCTTCAATCTCTGAGCAGCATTTCAATGTAGAATGGGGAATAGCAAGTGTGAGTACATATCGTACTCCGCAAGTGTAGGAAAAGATGACATGCAAGCTTATATGAAAGGAAGGCTAACATATGGTTCATAGCAGAAAGCAACTATCATTATATCAATTAATTAGAGCACCTATTTACTAAGAGTGTAAACCCCTCCCAAAAGGTTATTAACAACAGGGGACACTACAAGTTACCCACTTGTAGCTAAACGGGTTACCCACCCAAAACCATACTACAAGATACCCCCTTGCAGCATCAAACTGGTTACCCATCAGAACCATCCAAACCATCCATCCATCCATGGCTCCTACCCGCAGACCATCCAAAACCAAACCATCCAAGGCCACTAATCATGTGAGGATCCAGGCCGCTCCTGACCGTGAGTACGGTGTTATGACAGTTTTACTTTTCTGCAGAGGTGCACAACTTTACCCACAGGGTGGTGATTCCGTCGCTATTCAGCGACTAAAGTCTCCATGTTGCCATAAGCACACAACCAAGGTGTGAGGCCAAGAGAACACCACATGGTCTTTCAAAGCGCTTCTCAGCCTGCCAACATCCTCGCTAAGGTTGCACTACTGCCAGTACCCCTGCAACAGTAGCCCCCTCTGGCGCCGTGGCTAGGAGTACCCCTCCATCACCTGAGTTCAGAAGTAACCCTTCCTCCCTCTTTCCTTGAAAACCAGCAAAACTGGGAAGACAGCATAATACTTGACCAAGTCTACCATAATCAACCCTGTGCTTTGCGCTGTTGTCCTGGGTTGCCGCTCCACGAACCGGTCCTTAGCTAACTTGAGCAAGACCAACACAAACCAAGTCTCGTGCTAACCGCACCATCATCAAACATACCACTTGCTCAAGTTACAGCACACCTAAGTTCCATGTTGCTAAAAAGATTAACCGGTCCGTGATCATTATGTTCAAGTGAACCATTAGTCAAGATTATTAGTCAAATTATCAACCAACCCAGTTCAGCAAGCTAAGCAAGACCTACCCATCCTCATACTATCATCTACCACAACCAGGCGACAAGGAAATAGTATGGAACAGGATAAATGACATATAGGATTCATATTAAACGCTATGCATGCAAATTAAACTAGAGGGAGAAAGACATAGGTTCAAAATGGTCAAGGATACTTGCCTTAAAAGAAATGTTGCTGCTCAGAGTCTTCATAGAGTCTTCAAAGTCTCGCTCTTGTTCTTGGTAGTTCTCGAACTGCGCGTTCTCTATTTAACGGCAACATGCAAAGCACACACATAGCACAAACAATAAGAAAACAATACACCAACTGTAGCAAATGACTATAAAAACTGTACTATTAAATAGTACTCGTCGCTACGATCGCGTGAGCGCAAGAATCGCTGAAACGGAGTTAGGAGTAAAAAGTTACGATACTTTGAAGATAGGAGGTCTAGAACAGAAAAACAGAAACGTCTAGAAAATATAACGTGCGCGTTCCTGTTGATTGGCAGGTTTGGGAGCATGGTTTCCACAGTACTATGCGCAAAGTTGTGGAACATAACGAACACATGATGATTAGGGCACAGGTTCACCTGAATTGGAGATCGAATGGTTGGATCTCGATGAGGTTGTTCTGCGACAGTTGATGGTGGCATTGCGTTCCTGGTCGTTTCATGAAAGATCTTGGCAAATACTTTGGGGAACACGTAGTATACTTTCTGGAATACAACATGATATTGAGTTTAGGTCAGAAAAGTAGAGGGATTGGTTGGAACACGGAAAACAATTACCATCAGGCGCGCTGGACAGATCCAGAACAGGAGCAGTAGTCATTGCGAATTAGATCCCCGTCGATCCAGGTCAGATCTTGGGCTGAATTTTGGATATGTTGTAGAGGACTCTATGGCGCACCAGCTGGTGAAATTTGGCATCATTGGGATGGATGGATCTCCGGGAACGTTGATGCCAATCTGTGACTGTGCTGCTGGACGCGACGGCGGCGAGACGTGGCAGCAGCTTGGCGGCGTGGTTAGGGTTTGAGGGGTGGGGGAGTGCGTGGGGGACAGCAGGGGGGACGTGGGAGGGGCTCCCATATCTATAGAGGGGGTGTCTTAGGGTTTAGGAAAGGTTTTGGGCCTGGCCCATAGAGGAGAGGAGCAAGGAAATGTGGGCCTCGGCCCAAACAGCAAGGAAATCGATGGGGGAGTTGATATATGGTGGTGGGCTGCCCTAGTGTTCGGCCCAATAGGGCTTAGGGCCATGGGGAGGACGTGGGGAAAGCCCAGGTGTTTATAGAAAAGGTGGGATGGTGTGTCATTGAAAGAAAATGCGAGAATAAGGAGGAAAGTGTATCAATCGAGTGTTAAATGCAGTTTTTCTTCCTCTTCGTGCGAAAACGGTAAGTGGAATGAATGTGGATGGAATCATATCTTGGATGTAGAATGTGGGAGACATCATGTCGACATGAATGATGTATAGATGGCGAGAGGTGATGTTATAAAAGGAAATAACACAACTCATGGGGTCAGAATGAACATGCACAAGCCTGAATTTACATTGATGCGGAAAGGAATAAAGAAAACAAGAAAATCTCTGAACTCGATCTACAAAGTCGTAGACGGAACTGAAGGTCATGGTTGAATAGATCAAGGTACAAATTTATAAATGCATTATGAGAGAGACAGTGATTCGACTCAACGAAGATCAAAATGACAAGGGATCAAAGAAATTTATATTAAAGATATAAAAGATTGACTAGGTATAAGACATGACACACAAATGATATGCATTATTTTAACACCCAACATTATGTTGTGTATCAATGACATGTGCACCTGCCATTGCATCGACATAAATATGGTAATTAAAATAATATAATACCATTGTATGGTTATGCCAATACAGAGGCCACGAGGTAGCATGACTTGTAAAGAGTCTGTGGAATGGATAAGCAGATTGGTTGGAGGTGTAAGATAAATGAGAAGGAACTAGGTAAACAAGAACACGACAAGAACAAAAGGGATAACAGGAGATATATGAAGGATTTGTAGGATTCCTTACCCAAGACTGTGTTGTCCAAAGCAACGATGCAAGGGAAAATGTGCACACCGGTGAGGAGTCGAACGACGGTGTTAAGGGACATGGAGGGATAGAGGAAAATGATCAGGGAGACCTGATTTCCGTAGGGAAGACGAGATAGGGATCTGACCATCGATTTTCTTGGTAGATAAGGATGTACGGCAACTACGATGCAACCCTTGGTGTTGCACGATACGAGGGCAAGCAGATATTGTGCATGCTAGGATTTGCAGGGCGATGTGGTGTTCTTAACTAGGTAGAGCAGGGCTCGCTACTAGTCAAGTTATAACGAGGAGACACGGATTTTATGGGTCATGGCTGAATGAAACAAGACACAATAGAGAGGCAAATGTGTTTATTTTTGCGGGACTCAAGGTGAGCTATAGATGGAGCTTAAGACTGAATTGCAACGGCTGTAGCTAGACTTCAACCAAAGTGAGGCAAAAGGGGAGAAGGAATAGATAACAACAGTGGTTTGCTGTGGCTTATTTGTAACTAGTTTGCATGCAAAGATAGAAAAAGAGAAAAGAAACACAAAGAATGTTGGGGTCTTCTTGGTGCTATCTGTTTTACTTAGAAGATGAGATACAAATAAAGAGTAAGAAAGAAAGAAGTAAGGCCCGATCGAGATACTGAGTTGCAGGAATTGGTGCATGTAGAAGGCAGAGAGAGGGCCAAAAGAGAAGGGAAAAGGTTGTCGAAAGCTGCAACCTTGGGTTCCAGTATAGCTATGTATGAAGATTACAAGTAAGTCACGATGGATAGAAAATAAACAAAGGAATGAAACGTGTGGGGTACAAGCTGATGGAGAGACATAAAGAAATTAGAAATGACTGAAAGTGCAGGCAGGTAGCTCGTTTGCTTGCAACTCAAATGATAGAAATAAGCAGAAAGCAGAACGACAGGGTAGCATTAAAAGAGGTAAGGTTTGGCGAAAGCTAGATAGCAAGACCATGATAGGAGGAAAAACAATAGGGAGGAGGGTGATTGGGTGGTGATAGCGAAGGTCCGTTGGATTGACTGCACATTGAGGAAGAAAGACATATAACTAGATTGATAGATAAAGAGCCTCGGGAAAAGATCAGCTGCTTGTTGTGGTGCAGCTATCTTCATTACAAACATCTAGTAGAAAGAGAGAGAAAGAAAAAATGATTGAACAATGAAATCAAGCTGCTCGCAGGTGGCTTGATTGCTTGCAAACAAATGTTAGAAATGAACAGAGAGTAGAACGGCAGAGTAGCAGCAAAGAGTATGGCTTGGTTGTACATAAGCTTCATGCCACGATCAAAGGAAAATAAATTAAGAATGGTAGATGAGAGAAAAGAAAAGGGAACATAGGAGGTAAAACAAAATGTATGCATAGATATTTCGATTGCATAGTTTTGTTGCACGCAGATAGCTTGGTTGTTTGCACGCTGATGGAGAGAAGAGAAGAAGAGAAACAAATAGGATGACACCTTGGCCGAGATTAGGCCTAGGCTTGGAATAGGATTATTATCAATATTCGATAACTAAGCCGAACTATAAGGTCACTATCGAATTTTGAAATTCATTAGTCACACAAAGAAACACCTAATGCGAACTAACCAGCATGAATGCAACAACAAATTTAGTATAACTTATATTAATTTAATTTATTTAGAAAATAGCTCTTTTGCCTAGGAAAATGATAACACCCTAATTAATTAAGAAGAAATTTTAATCTATTGCAAAAAGTTTTAAAAATTAGTGGAATTTGAGTCACATTCCAAAATCTGAAATTTTGGGATGTGACATATTCTTAAGGATTCCCAAAGATATCCAGAGATGTACCACATTTTCCTTCAAGAAAATATGCCCCTTAGGGAACAGTGTGAAGAAAACAAAGCACCGTTTCAGGTGAATCGGCATTCCGACATAGCTCAACTTTAAGGCTGGCAAAATAGTATCCTCTCTTGTCGGTAAATCCCACAGTTCACTCTCCAATATATCATTCCATTTCTCCTCATTTTCCTCGAAGCGAAGGGCACTTCCAATTGCTTTGACTGCCAAAGGTAGGCCTCCACAGTTCTGCACAACTTTCCTGCCAATTTCTTCAAAGGACTTTTCTATAATTTGATCTCTGTGAGCAAAGGCCATCTGCTTAAATAGCTGCCAAGATTCTTCAAAAGGTAAACAACCCATATGATAGGGAGGCATTGTCTGCATAATAGTTGTCACATTTAAATTCCGGGTAGTCACAAGTATTGCCCCTAATTGCGCAGTTGACATCGGTGATAGTAAAGCATCCCAAAGGTCCATCCTTTCATTCCACACATCATCAAGAAGAAGTAGGAACTTCCTACCGGCAGCTAGTTCCATCAGCATATACTCTAGTTGGTCCAGTTCTGTTATCTCACAAGGTTTTCTTGTAAATGACATGATAATCTTGCTCATAACACTTTTAAGATCAAAATTCTCTGACACATGGACCCATCCCATCAAATCAAATTGCTTTGTGACCCTTCGATCATTGTAAACTAGTTGAGCAAGTGTAGTCTTCCCTATACCCCCCATTCCAATGATGGGAAGAATTGCATTATTTTCTCCGTTAGATCCTTCCGCCGACAGCAACAACGTCACAACGTTTTCCTTGTCTTCATCTCTGCCAATGATAATGTGTTGCTGGACATGGGGGCTAGATGACATTGGAAGGAATTCTTCTTCTTCATCCCTCAGTGGTGCATCTGCCTCGTCCAGATGGAGATTCTCCCACGCCTTTGTGATCTCCTTAAATCTTTCTAGAATATTTCTTACTCTTAGAGCTAATTCATCTAGTACTGGGACTTCCTCAGGATCTGTTTCAGGCTCCTGGAGATAAGATACTTCAGTCAAAATGTTTTTTGTACACATAATGTATTCATCAAAATCTCATAAAGTTCTCTGGAACCCCCTATTGTATCTCTACAATATGGTGTCTATCCATGGCTTAGGTGCTGTGAGACATTCCAAGGTATTAATGGAACATCTCTAACTTTTTTGTGAAGGGACTAGAGCAATAATCTAAATCAGAAAGGTAACACAAAAAATTAGTCATCATGCTTTTAATCAAGCAAATGAGAAAAGAAGCGCCAGAAAGATATACTGCTAGTACCTTCTTGTCGCCCTTGCGCTTGCGTTTTCGACTGCCTCTGTTGTCGCCATGATTATTGGGATCATCCATCATACGGCGCAGCAACTCAAACTTGTACTCGTCAATAGCATCCTGGGCATCATAGGCGAATTGCTGGAGCTCCCTCAATCTCAGTCTCTCAGACTCATCTCTGATGTTATCCTCATCCATGGTACCAAGTGTGCGTTGGACCCTTGCCATCGTCCTCTGCAGCATCCGCACATCTCTAAGTGCAGAACTTTGCTGCTCATCGGATGATGATGGCCCAATCGGAGGAGAAACCAAGGAAGCAAGCTTGCTTGCTGTCCACTTGATGATTCCAGATGCAATCAGACCAGCCATGTCTCCTCTTCTGCTCCTTTCTGCTAAGCTGCAAGATGGTGAGTTGACCAGGATATAGGATGGGTTGCAACCACAAATCACGGCCTAGAAATTGGAGGGTAGAGTGTAGTACGTTGACTTTTCTGTACGATATAGTGGCATTTTCAAGATAGCTTCTTGTTTTCTGGGCATTTGCACATGGAAGGCTCGTACTGTATTGAACGCACTTTTGTCTGTTCTTTTAGTGGCCCAAGGCTGGTTTGCCCAAACCACACACGGAGTGCCACTTGATTTTCAGAGAATCTATTGAGTGGACAAAAGAACTAGTGAATGTTCACACAGTTTACAAATGACGCTACAATGTGAGCAGAGTCAATTTTTTCTACAACCCAACTTTCAACACTCCAAACGTAACAGTACTTCAATTGGACACATCGAAATAGTACCACTTTCATAATAATGAAATTACATGTTTTTTGTATTTATCATGACTGGTCAATTATGTTACTGCAATTTCTGAAATGACAATAATTTATAGACAAAGCAACATTATGTATATCTTTTAAGCTACATGAAATTCATGCACAAGATAATGCAATAGATTGACCTCCTATGTAGATTTATAGAGCAGAAAAAGAAGAAACGATAGGAAAAATTCAAGAACAATGTTCTCTTAGAACTTGTAAAAGTCTAGTAAACTTACCATGTACATGTGCTGCGAGAGATATATGAGCTATAAAGTCGCAATTTTTCAGCTGTTAAATGATGAGATGGGCCCAAGGTTTGATAATCTCTGTATCGGTGGATGCACAGAAGATTCCGAGCACTGAGCTACTAGTATTTGCTTTGTGAACTCTTTCTGCATCAGCTTATTGTGCGGGGCGACATTTTTCGTTAGTCCATATCTGTAGGTAAATATTTAATCCATTTTCATTGGGAGGTCCGTCATGAATTGGCGTTATCCCAAATGACAGTAGTTTGGGCTTTCTGCTTGTCAATCGAATTATTACAAACCTCTTCAGAAATCTCGAAACAGTAAACAGAATATTCGTTAGCTGATACATCACCAGATATCACCATTAAACATTGATAAGGGTACATATAACTCTTTTTAAGATGATTTATTGGTCATTCTGTACAAACTTCACTGGATGGCATCGTTAAATCCGATAAACGAAATAGAACATTTTACCTCCATGTTTGTGATCGAGGAAGTTTAAAGTCACCTCCATGTGAACAGATTTCTTTTACAAGTCAAATGGATCAGAATTTTAAAGTAGGTCTACAGTCCACTTGTTTACCGGATGCTATCAGCCAAACCGTGTTTCCTATGCTTCTCCTTTCAGCTAGCTGCACGAGTTAACAAAGTTTTCTTGCTAGAAAAATCATACTAAAAACCTTTACAGTTAAAAGAATCCAGTATTTTTTTGATAGGAAAGAATCCAGTATTACTTTGTGGTATGATACGGTAAAAGCATTTAGAAGTGAGCCCCAAAAAGCCATTTGGGGACCCCAGTTTTTTGAACCAACTCCAGCAGCAGTGACTCTCAAATCTCATGCCCTCATTTTAACATGACACGTGGGTCCCATTTGTCAATGTCTTGAGCCATCTAACCTTATCCTCTCCCCCCCCCCCCCCCCCCCCGTCCTCTCCCTCCCTGCGCCACCTCTCCTCGCGCCGCCTGTCACGACCCGTGTTTTTGCCTCCATTTGAAATCCACTAAAAATTTGAAATTTCTCAAAGTTGGAACAAATTAAAATCAAGTGAGTGTTTTAAGTTAGCCAAACCACCCCAATTTTAAAATTTTTATTTTGAAAACTTGCACAAAAACCTCATCATATGCATTTTGAGGATTTATTGGATTTATTTTGAGTAATGTTTGTTTTTCTCTTTTTGGTTTGAATTCGAAATCCTTCCAAATTCAAATTCTGGGAAAAGATTAAATCTTTTTCCCTTCTCGGGCCTCTCTCTTTCCTTTCTCTTCCGGCCGGCCCAACTCCTCTCCCTCCCTTTTCTTTTTCTCTCCCGGGCTGCTGCCGCCTCGGCCCAGCTCCTCCTCTCCCGGCCCAACTCCCCGCGCCCTCCGCTCTGGCCCAGCGCCGCTTCCCCAGCCCGCCAGGCCCGCGCCGCGTCGTCGTCTTCCTTCCCTCGACCCGTCGCGTCGACGCGACCGCCGGCGCAAATCCCGGCCTCTCCCATCCCGCGCTGCCTCCCCACCGCCTCTGTCCCATCCCGGCTATAGGAGTACCACGTGAAGAATGCGTCGCTCCGCACCGCCCTTCTCTCCTCCGTTCCGTCCCATCATTTACTTAACGCGCCCGTCAAGTCCGACGAGTGCGCCGCCTTACTGGCGCCACCGCCTTCGAGCTTCCGTGTCGCGCGCGCCAAGTCGGCGACGCCGCTCCGCCTCTCGCCACCTACAAATAGGCCCCGAGCCCCTCTCCGAGCCATTCCTCTCCTTCCCCTACCTTTCCCTCTCTCCATTCCGGTGAACACACCGGCGAGCTCTCCCTCCGCCGTCGGTTAGTTCCGTCGTGTTCTTCTCCTGCCTCTAGCTTCTCCCTTTTACGCTAAACCTCGCCGTGCCCTTCCCTTCCCCAGCTGAGCCCCGTGTGAGGAGATCGACGCCGACCTAGCCGCCGCCTTCCTCTCCGTCGCCGGCCGTCTTCTGTCACTCCCCCGGTCGACTGAGCCCTTGGTGAGCATCATCGCGACCTCCTCTATTTTCCGCACCCCTCCTCTTCCTCTCTCCCCTCTCGCACATGCATCCGCGCCGTGCGCCGCCGCCCGCCGCCGCGCACCGTCGTCGCCGACGGGCCTCTCGGCCACGTCTAGCCTCGACACGATGCGCGCGGCACTCGCCGTCCTCCTGCGCACCACGCGCGCTTCCCCTTTTCCCTTTCCCGGCACGCGCGCAACGCTTTTCCCTTTGCTCGCCGGAGTGCCGTTTTACTCCGGCGATGCCGCACCGCCGCCGTGATGCCTCTCGTCGACAACGCGTGCCACTTCCCGCTCCGCTGTCGCGCACTAGTCCTCGGCGACGTGTTCTCGTCGCCGTTCTGCCTTCCTAGCCGCCGCCGACGACGCTCTCGGCGACGCGCCGCCGCGCGCGCCCTGTTTCCGCCGCCCTTGACCCGGTCCGCGCCACCATCCGACGTGGCGGGCCACGTCAACACGCGGGCCCCGCCCGTCAGTCTCTCTCCCTCTCTCGCCCAGCTCTGTGCACCCGGCCCATGTAAACCGAAGACATATGAGCCCCTCGGTCCACCGTGAGCCGCGCCCACAATCCTTTTTCAATAAGAAAATAATTCCAAAATAACCAGAAAATCCCTGGGGCCCTGCATTCTTACGGATAAGCCCCTGATCTTTTCATTAACTCTGTTTAAGTCCTAACTTTTTACAGAAAAGACCCTAAACTTTTCTGTAATTACCTTTCAGCCCCTATCTTTTTACACCGAGACCCCTGAACTTTTCCAAAATTACAGATAGGTCCCCGACATCTTTCTGTATTTACCAAAAAGTCCCCAGAACCTTTCCATTCTTGCAAATGAGCCCCCAGACCCCTCTGGACCCGCATGTCAGCCCCACACACATTCTGGAAATGCTAAGTCCACACAGAACGTGCACACACATTTCGATTCCGAGCAATTTCCAATATCACAAAGATCCCAGAAAAATTCCTACAAATACTTTGAGCCATTCTAAACATCTTCCGACCATTGTTCATCCCAAAATAATTAGGATTATATCAATGCTTAATTTATTAAGCTTAATCCTAATTAAACCTTACATCGGCAAACTTCCAAAATCCATATCTTTTCCATTCGAACTCCGATTTTGGCGATTCTTTCGCCAAAATTTATCTAAAATCATCCTCTATTCATTACCACCAGATCCAATCTAACCTTGATCTCTATTTGGATTTTATTTTATTTATTGCTTGTTTAATTGTTTGTTGAGCGGTAGATTTATTTTCTTTTATCGCTAGATAATCAAGTCGTTGAAGAACCCGAGGACCTGGAATACGAGGACTTAGAAGAAGAAGATCTTGTTGAAGGCAAGTCTAACTCCCTTTGATCATATTGATCCTATGTTTGTAAAATATCCTATTTAGAGCTGTTTACAAATAAATGTGCATGGTATTTAAATGGATTTAAATGCTAGAAGGTCCTATGCAATATTTGATTGCCTGCCTTGACTTGATTATATCCTGTATCCTTGTTAACCCTAGGAACCAACGTCATTAAATTCCTTAATGATATGTTGGATTGCTTTGCCGCTTAGGACTTTCACCATGTGTTTAATTAATACTGCTCACATGATTTTCGTGTAAAATGCGTGCGTCTTGGTGGTGTGTGTAAATGTGAAATTGGGTGGTATAATAATAAGTGCAACCCTAGTGAGGGATATGTTTTTGGCGGGACCAGGCGAGGTAGTCCTCAGTGGGGAGGCTATCTCTGGGACGCCTTCCACTTGTGGATTGGCTATTGAAGATGCCTGGTTCGGTCGTATAAGGACCGGTTCTTGTGCCGCCTTTGCTTAGCACCTTTCGCGCAGCCACAAGCCGTATATGGGTACGGGATTGGAACCACACCCTACTAGTACTCACCCGGTACCCCCCGGAGGCAGGAGATGCAACGGAGTCCCAGGAGAAGACTCGTTCGTTGGTGGGTGTTCGAGATCCGGCATTTATGACTGGCCATATTATTATGATTGTGAAGCCCCTGGTGATGTCCGTGGGGGATGCCGTGGTGGTACGAAGTAGGTATGGAACCTTTAGTGGGACAGTCCGAACTATGACGATATGGAGGACTGGACCACCTTGTGGGGAAATTTGTGCACCCTTGGCCAAGGTTATGAATCTTTCCGGAAAGCCGTGTACCACGGTATTGGACAACGCGAAAGCATCGGCCACACTATGATTAGTCTTTTCTGTGTGAGTTATCCTTGGCGTGCTTTTGGAATACACCGGTTTGGAGCTGTGTGCTGGTTGACGGCCAGTGATAAAACTTGAGGCACTGGCGGGATGGACAGTAACTCCCCCAGGGCCGCCCAACCCCACTAATCTCTACAGATACTTGATTAGATTGCGAACTGCTTTGTTTTCAAAACAACCTTGCATAAACTTGGCTTTCTTGCCTCGTTGATATAAACCACAAGCCTATCCTTTGATGAACTCCCTTGCATAACTTACCCCTCGTGTTAGGCTTGCTGAGTACCTTAAGTACTCACTCTTGCTTCAATCATTCAGAAGATGAGCCAGAGATAGAAGCTGATGGAGGTAAAGATTAGGGTTCAGCCTGCCCGCAAGTCTGCCTGTTGGAGTGGTGCCGTTCCGTCTTCCGCTGGAGTAGTAGTCTAGTGCTGCTGCTGTAGCAGCTAATCGGTGTGTTGTCTGTTTGGTCAGGCCGCTGGCCTTTGTTGTAAGACCTTTTGTATAATAAAAGGGCTTGTATGAGACTTGGTAATATTATAAAGGGTATGAGACTGTGATGTCATCCTGTGTAAGCGTCGTATCAGCGTCTGATCTAGGGACTGATACGGTAAGCGCTAGTGCTCCAGAAATGGGGTACGACACCACCCCCTCCCTCTCCCCGTGCGTCGACAGCGCCCTCTCCTCCCCGCTCCCCGCCTCTCCCGGTGCCGCCCCTTCCCTCCGAGCACGCCGCTCCCAAGCTCGCCTCGCGCGCCGCGTCAAAGTGCCTAGCTGGGAACGAGCGCGTCGCGCCCTTGGCCGGGGGCGGTGTCGATCGACCGTGGTGGGCCTGGCGCGGCCATGAGAGGCGGCACGGCGGCGTCGTGCTTCCAGATCTGGCGCCATGGTGAGGGGTGGCCACAACGGGAGCGCGCGCCCATGGTGCGTCTCGATGTCCGGGGCTAGGGGGCTGCAGTGCTAGATCGGCGCTCGAGGCGGCCCGGGCGGGGCGCGACAACAACCACGGGGCTGCACGGCGGCGCGGAGCTACGGCATCGCGTGCAGAGGGAGGACGTCGCGCGGCAGGGCGTTGGCGGCGTGGATTCCATGCGCCATCGGTGAGAGAGCGGGCGGCAGGAACGGCAAGGAGTGCACGGGAGAGGAAAAAATTAGGTGTTGCCCACACAGCTGGGAAAAAATTAGGGGCCTGAAGCTCGGACATGAAAACAAAGTGTCCGAACTCTGAAGTGGGAATTTGGGGGCCTGAACAAATTGGATGGCCACATAGGGCCCTGTTGAAGCTGTTTTTTTTGGGGCATGTAAAAATGAGATAAGGCTCTGTCGGAGATTTTCTAAGTGTTTCAACAAAGTTTGTCGTTTGGAAGCCTTTGTTTATGGGGTCATGTTCATGTGTGACCAATCTTTTATCTTTGTTTTAGTGGCCCAAGGCTGGTTTATCCCGCTGGTTATTGCATACATAATGCCACTTAAAATTTCAGAAAATGTGATGTTATTTGATACATAAGTGCTTATTTGTTGAATCCATTTTTATTGTTTCATAACATAGGGTTTTGGATTCTATTTTAACCTGACATCACCTCAATATAACCTTTCCTGGATTCAATCATTGCATCATTATATTGTTTACAACAAATATTCCTTGTTTTCCACTATCAATTACTCCCTCTGTTCTTTTTTTTTTTTTCTGGGCGAAGCAACGCCAAAAAATACAATGGAGGGAGTAAGTATGCATTAAATATTTAGAATGCTCACTTCGAAATGCCATCAATATATTCAGTGTCCAAAGTACTTCCTCTAGTTTGGGAACAACCATTTCTTTTTGCTGACTAAACTAATTTTTGAACGCCACATAATAAAATTTGGTGACTGAACTAGGATTTCTCAAATTAACAAATATTTACGCACGAAGGTTACCGAGTATTGGTTTACACTTTTCGATCCATGACACGTTTGGCTTGAGCACATAATAAGTCCTGTGTGTAGATGTGCCCCTCTGAAACAGAGAAATTAGATTCTTTTCCTGCAATAGAAGTCTGTGTGTAGATGTGCCCCGCTGAAACAGATGCCAATAAAACGTATTTTTCAACATTTAAAAATGTTTTTTGTTCTTTGAAATTTGATTTGCAAGTTTTTGTATTTTGGAAATATGAAAAATATGTTTTCCTATCTGGATGGTGATTTGGATCAAAAAGAGACTTCTTAGCAAGTTTTGGGACTTAGATGAGAACTCAGGACAAGTTCAAGTATCTAGAAACCAACATTTAAGAGTGCGGAAAACTAGATGAGAACTTGGGACAAGCTCGAGGACTCTTGATGCATTTCACTCAAACTTCAAAAATACTCTCTTGTTCACAATTATATGTCATTTTAAACTTCTCCAGGTTTCTCAGTTACATGTTATTCTCACTTCCCAATGCACTTTTCTCTCTTCTAATACTCCTACATCTTTCTATCTTCCTATTACATCTCTGGATCTTTATCTCTCTCTTTATTTTCTGTGCCTCGCCTTTTTCCACCTCTCCTTAATTTTCGTTCCCAGAGATAACCTAAAAGGGGGTAGTACTTTGGATCAAACATAGCCTAAAAGAAGAACAACGTTGAACATTACTGAAGAGGAGTAATCAAGAGGTGAGCGATTGGGACATATGAAATGAGATGAGATAATGCCAGGATGGAAAAGAAGAGGGAGCTGCCACAAGAAAAGCATCTTACGGCAGGGGCTAGTGGCGACCACCAGGAATTACAAAATCGGTGGAAACCGTAAAAAACCAGTCCTATCTGGTTCCATCGGCTCATTATCTTCCTTGTTTGAATTTAAAACATAATTTGAAATTCAATGAAGTTTCACCGGTTTTAACCAGTTTTGATCGGCTTTCGGTCGAAAACAGGTCCGGACCACCTTCGGCTTTTGGAACCGTGGCGACCCCTAGAGGTACCAAAACGATTCTCATTTTGTCTCCCTCAAATCTAAGGAAAACGTTTTAGAAAACAGACCCAAATAACAATTACAACTACGGATCAGAGGATGCTTCAGCGCCTGATTAAGGAAAGACTAGGTTTGAGCAAGCTAGCGTTGCATATTGATGGAAAATCAATCTAGGAAGAAAGAGCTACAGGTGCGAGAAAGTTCGGGAGGTCAATCCATGAGTTGTTGGATTGATCTTATGCTTCACAGTATGGACTGAAAACGGTTGAATGATTTCAGGCGATTGACAAGTCAGCTGGGCATATCCAGAATCGTTGTCGAAACAGAGTCATCGAATCTGCCGACTTTGATCAGGCACTGGTGGCCTTCTTTTCATGGAAGCAAGAGATGAACTGCTTTTAATTTAGATGTCTTACTCCTGTCCAGAAATGTTAGGACTTGTTGCGTTTGATCATTCTTCTTATTAAAAAAAATTGAATAATTTTATTTATTTTTTTGTTATGACTTGTTTTATAACTAGATAAACTTTAAGTATAAATTATTATTTTTTATATTTTCACAATTTTTTTGAATAAGACGACTGATCAAATTTAATATCTAAAAGTCAACTAGTCATAACATTTCTAGATGGAGGGAGTAGAAACATGCTTGTAAAAGTGCTAGCTCTCCCTGCTATGTCTCGGAACCTGGGTCAATTCTCATGAATGTGAACTATAGGTTCGCGATTTCATTGAACCCTAGATGAGTTAAGGGAGCTTTGAAGTAAAAAAAAAAAAGACATGTAATGGCTGTTTGTATAATGGTTCAATTTGCGGGTTAAGCTAGAAAAACTCGTCTTCACTAGCTTAGAACAACTCCAAAAGACTAGGTATTCTAAATTCTTGGTTTTAACTAGTCTTTAAATAAAGCACATCTAAAAATGTTGGAGTAAACCAACACACTCTCTAAACCACCAAGGACCCGTTGGAAGAAGGAATAGAGAGTAAATGTTCCTAGCTAAATATTGCTAGCTAGAAAAGTGGAATGAAGAGTTAGATGGATTTGAAGAGACTGCCTTTGGGCAAAGCCTAGAGTGAAAGATTTTCTCCCCCTAGTCCAAAGAATAGAAAGAAGACTCACCAGTACTTCCATCTTTCTATCACAGGGAGGCAAATTAGAGATGGTGAAAACTGTGATGACGTCTTTGTCAACTTTTCATATGTGCACAATCAAATTACCCCTTACAATTATTGAACAGATTGAGAAATATATAAAGCATTGCCCGTGAAGAGGATCAGACCTACAAGCAAAAAACCGTCATCAGCTGCTTGGCACATGGTCACACGGCCAAAGAAGGAAGGGGGTCTGGGCATCAAGAAATTATCAGTTCAAAATGATGCACTTTTGATGAAATATCTACACAAATTTTTTAACCATGCAGATCTTCCATGGGTACACCTGATTTGGGATAATTACTACAATGGAAGAGTATTACCTCGACAAAGGAAAAGAGATATTTTTGGAGGAGAGATATAATTAAGATCCTTGATCAGTATAAGGGGATCAATGCAGTGACTATTGGAATGGGAAATAGTGTTGCCTTTTGGGATGATCTGTGGTCAGAAATAGTTCCACTGATTAAATATCCAGAATTATACTCCTTCACAACGAAAAAATTCATCTCCCTCCATGAGGTACGACATATTGAAGACCTGCCAAACATCTTTCAACTGCCACTGTCTGTGGAAGTCTATGTTCAGTGTCAGGAATTACAAGAAACAATACAACAAGTGGAATTTTCAGAAAACAGAGATCAATGGAGCTATATCTAGGGTAATCAGTTATTTTCCTCATCTAAAGTTTTCAAGAGAATGATTGGACACATTCAAGTGCATCCCTCAATTCATTGGCTATGGCAGACTTCTTATCAGATGAAGCATAAAATTTTCTTTTGGTTAATTATCCAAGACAGACTAAATACAAGAGGGGTTTTGAGAAGAAGAAATATGCAACTTGATGACTATAGATGCGAAATGTGTATTTTACAAAGAGAGGAATCAATTTATCATCTCTTCCTGAGGTCCTTTTGCTAGAAACTGCTAGAATTCAATTGGTCTTGTTGCACCAGTGACTCAAATCCAGAAAGGGCAGTTGCACTTGAAACGGCAACTTTCACTGCCATTCTTCATGGAAATAATCATCGTTATGGCTTGGAGCATTTGGACGCGACTCGTAATAATTGGATCTTCAATGGGAAAGACCTCATGGAAATAATCATCGTTATGGCTGGAGCATTGGACGACTTGTAATGATTGAATCTTCAATGGGAAAGACCTGACGGTGCAAGCCCGCAGAGACAAGTTCAAGAGAGAATTCGCCTTGGTTATCTATCGTGCGAAACCGAAATACCTACCACAAATTAAAGAATGGCTACAAACCTTAGCATAACGTTGTTTTTGTCCTTTTGATTTTTTTTGGTTTTTTTCGTAAACTTGTATATCTGTTTTGCTACTTGTTTTTATTAAATATAATTAGTAGGGGCTTTTCCCCTCCTGTTTCATAGAAAAAATAATACTAGCTATATTTAGAGAAAAAAAATACTCCATCGCTTTATATAAGGAGATTGAAGCATTCAAACTACAAAATAATCAAAGAGAGAAGTTACCATCTTGCTCATTATTTTAGTCTTTCCCACTAACCATCCTCCACCAAATTGATTGCCTAAATTTTTATCCTATCCCTAGAATCTCTTATATTTTGAGACAAATTTTGAAAGTTACAATCCCTTATATAAAAGAATAGAGGGAGTATGTTTTAACTAGGTTCTTAGAATTGCTCTTACACAAGGGAGAGAAAAATGACTTCGTTTAAATGGTCGAGTCGAGGAGAAAAACAGAGCAGCTCTGCTCCGCCATTCGCTTACCGTCGTCCACACAGAGTCACTCACTGTCAACCAAGCCAACGCGCGCCTCAAACTCCCAAGAAAGAATGCCAGATTATCCACTGCTCCGTCTTCTCCCTCCACCCCTTCCACCATGATTACCACCCACCTCTCCTCCACGCCCAAGCCGCCCTTCCCCTCCTCCGGCTTCCACTCTCACCTCCACCACCACCTCTCCCTGCCTCGCCGCCACCGCCGCCTCCACCTCGCCAGGCCCGTCTCGACCCCCGCCGCCGCGCCGCCGGACCTCCTCGCCAGCGTCGAGTCCGTGGCCTCCGCCGCCTCCGTCCTCGCCGCCATCGTGCTCGTCCACGAGTCGGGCCACTTCCTCGCCGCGGTCTCGCGAGGCATCCACGTGTCCCAGTTCTCCATCGGCTTCGGCCCGGCGCTCGCCCGCTTCCGCGCCGGCCCCGTCGAGTACGCGCTCCGCGCCATCCCGCTCGGCGGCTACGTCGGCTTCCCCGACGATGACCCCGAGTCCGGGTTCGCGGCCGACGACCCCGACCTCCTCCGCAACCGCCCCGTCCCCGACCGCCTCCTCGTCGTCTCCGCCGGCGTCGCCGCCAACCTCGCCTTCGCCTTCCTCATCCTCTACGCGCAGGCGCTCACCGTCGGCGTCCCCGTCCAGGCGCAGCTTCCGGGCGTGCTCGTCCCCGAGGTCCTCCCGGGCTCCGCGGCCGCCCGCGACGGTCTCCTCGCCGGCGACATCATCCTCGCCGTCCCTGGCACTGCGCCGGACCCGTCCGTGCCCGTCCTCGTCGACCTCATCAAGGCCAGCCCCAGCAAGAAGGTGCCCATCACCGTCTCAAGAACAGTTCCCGGGGCGGCGGGCAGGGAGTCCGTCGAGCTCACCCTCGTGCCGGACACCAGCGCCGATGGCTCAGGGCGCATCGGCGTGCAGCTGTCGCCGAACTTCCAGGTCACCCGCGTCCGCCCCCAGAACCTTGCCGACGCGACCGTCCTCGCCGTGCGCGAGTTCACCCTCTTGACCGGGACGGTGTTCGACGGGCTCAGGCAGACGTTCCTCAACTTCTCGCAGACGGCGGAGAAGGTGTCCGGGCCTGTGGCCATCATTGCTGTGGGCGCAGAGGTGGCCAGGTCCAGCGCCGACGGGTTGTTTCAGTTTGCAGCGGTGATCAACCTCAACCTTGCAGCCATAAACTTATTGCCGTTGCCTGCATTGGACGGCGGCACCTTGGCATTGATCCTTCTTGAGGCAGCCCGTGGTGGTCGGAAGATTCCCCGTGAAGTTGAGCAGGGGATCATGTCGTCGGGGATATTGGTGGTGCTGATGGTTGGTGTGTTCCTCATTGTGCGTGACACGCTCAATCTTGACTTCATCAAGGAGATGCTGTGATTCTGGGGATGGAAAGTTTTATCACGGTTGTAGCGAAAATTGCTCGTACGAGACTGGTTGGCTGGGAAAAGGTTAGTAGTTGTCATTCTTTTTGCCCTTTGATGGGAATGCTCTAGCACTCTAGCTTGGTATACTGATCATAGGTCCTTGTATTGTTGTTCTCCAAATGAAGGTTGTCAAGTTACAGTTAACTACAAGTCAAGGTCAAATGGAATTCAAATGGTTGATGTAAATTCCTTGTTGCAGAGCGTAAATAGTTGCATAACTTGGTGCTTTTGGACCAGCTTGATTAGCATTATATCGAAATGGTTTCATTTTAGCTTACAACAGCAGTGAGTACTCATGATAATCATGGTCATCAGTCACCTATCTTAAACTCATTTTTTTCCGTGAATCACCTTAAACTGAGTCTGCTGACATTTGAATCCTATTAATTTTGTATGTAGAACTTCGATTTGGCAATGTGCCTGTGCAAATGTTCTTTTTTTTTTTATGAGTGTGATTCTGTTTCCAATGGCAGGCTGACTCAACAAATTTGCTGCCTGCAGAGCACAAATAGCTGCTTGAGCTGGTGCTTTGGAACCAACTTGAAATCATTGTATTGAAATCACATCGTACTAACTAAAAATCAGTGACTTAGGCGTAATGATCATGCTTATCAATCTCCCATCTTCTGCTTATTTTACTGACACTTCAATTCTGAAGCATGTCATTAGAATCTCAATTTGGGCAATGTACCTTTCTCTGTAGCAAGTTTCTTGTATGGCGAGTGCTTGTTAGACTTCATTTCCAATGGCTAGCTAACTCGATATAGTGCAACCATAGGTCTACTTCACAGTTCCAAACTAGACATGTTCCACACATACATTAGACTTGTCCTTTTTCCTTACTATATGCCATGTAACAAAATTATAATGGCAATAAACTTAAGATGATGAATAATGTCATTCTCATGGGGACCAAATATAAATACTTTGACGTATATAAAACCACAAGGACAAGGTACCAAAAGTCTGTTGGCAACTTGTCACATATTTTGCTTATTTATTTTTGACTACTGGCGGCTGACAGTATAGCTTATACTGCCATGTTGCATGAGTACATTAAGTCTTTGAATATTTAGAAGTAAAACTCATAGATGGTAGCCATGGAAGTGCTTGCATTTTTTTTTGTTGGAACAATCTCTTATCTGCCATTGTGATAAACTTGAATCCCTGATCTGTGATTGTGAAATCTGATATCCAATCAATGCTATTGAGTTCAATTTTCAGTCCCCTCAATGCCATTATCGGTGGCATATAAGGGAATAACTTTGCTATTCATAATCGCTTATTTGCCACTGAAAACATCACTAGAGGGATTGAAAATTTAACCCGATGGCATTGAGGTGTTAACAAGTTTAACAATGGCGGATCTGAGATAAGTTTTTTATCCCAATGGCATATAAGGCATTTGCTGTTTTACATTCATGGCTCTGAAGCTATTTTTAAGACGAGGGATAAGAAAGGAGAACAAGATGCCCTTAACGCATCCTCTGGTGCTGTAAAGAAATATAGTAGTGTCGATGACATTTTTTTTTTTTGCCCTTTTTAACTAGCTTGAAACTATGCAACATTCTTTCTTGACAAATCTGATTACTTCATGTCTAATATTGGGCAAATGTTCAAAGTTTTTACAAAGAATTTTTGAACTTTAATTTCTGACCAGTGTCATTATTATTGTTTATTTTTCTGTGGTGATGAGTGCTTTTCAATCGCTATGAAATTCAGAAATAGAATTTATTGAAAGAATGACTGATTGCAGTTTATTTTATTCTATGGATCTGAGTCTGTTGCCATCCTCTATTTGTTTAATTGAGGAGTACCTTTAATAGTTAGATAAATGAAGCAAAAGCATTAGAGAATTGAGCATAAGATGCCCTTCTCACACTCGACATCTAGTATTATTTTAAGTAAACATAATTGTAATTGTTTATGTGGTTCGAAATTATATAACATATTCTATTGAGTAATGCTTCAATTGAAATACGGAAATTTCTTATAATGTTACGGTAATCATATTGCTTGTTTGTTGTACGGGTACGCCACCACGACAAGATGTTGACAATGTGATCCATTATGCTTGAGTTTGTACTCCCTCCGGTTTTAAATTGTTGACGTTTGTGTGTAATGTAGTGAAACCATAACACGTAGCCAAAGAAGAACTCCCAACTTATACCGTGTCTACTGTTGACTGTCTAGCAGAGTACCATCTAAGGTACAGTATTTCACCCACCCTAAATTTAGAGCCATTCGGGAACACAATGTAATAGATGAAGTATTTTTAATATTTAAAAACATAACATTTTTCTGTCACAGTAAATGGAAAAACAGATTCTTTTTTTAGAGCCCATATATTTTTTTGTTTTTGAGCAAATTGAGAGCCCATATATAGTACACGGGTGCCAGAACCGGTGGGACACTCAGCCCATCAGGCCCAGCAACACAACGTGCGGCCCAAGCGAGGGGGATGATGAGGGCAGCACGCAGCATTCCGCATCCGTGATGCGCGTAGCAGTCAAACAAACCTCCCGCGCTTGCGCTCCCGTCCATTGTTACGTTGTTCCAGCCATCACAGCGATTTGTTCCAGCCATCACAGGGAATTGTTCCAACCATTACAACGAAAATTGTTCCATACATCACAAAGAATTGTTCCAAGCTTTAAACCTGATTGTTCTAGCAATCCACGCTTTTTTTCCTTTCAAAAAATCTAGTTTCAATGTTAACATTAATTTTTTTAAAATTAGTTCAACATTCGAATAAAATGTTGAATTCCTTCCAATTCAAAATCCAAAACTAAACATCCTCCAAATTCAGTAGAATACTAGCATTCGTCGCTATTGATGACCTTCGCTATAACTACCTACTCTCACACTTGCTCCGCTCCCACATCATAGACGTTCAATCAAGTTGACAAAATCTCAAACACTGTTCAACACCAAAGCTAAATTTGAGCGCTCGATGTAACGGAGGACTCTCTCCATCGAAATCCTACGCCCCTGTTCTTTGCTAGTAACAGACTAGTGCCGCTTTGCTGGCTCCAAACCAAGTTGGTGTTGGTTCACCAAATATTGGAAAGGAACGGCATGAGGGCCCAACCAAATGAGCCCATGGAGTCGAAGAAAAATTTCTCAACTCCATTTTATTTCTTGAATAGACAGGTGAACTGAGAATAGCAGAGGATCTAGAGTTCATGCTTGAAATCCTTCAAAATTCCTACTATAAAACAAGGTATTTCTTTTGAACTCATAGGAAATATGGACATTCAATCCCTTGACTGAAAGGGTATCCTTGAAAATTGCTATAAATAAACCTTTTAAGATTGCTCCATTTCTTCTTCACTTAAAAAAAGAGGGCCTTCTGTGCATGATGATACCACCACTTGGAGCATGTGTGAGTGTGAACATCTGCGTGCTTAAAAATAAATTTTCTTTGAGGATAGATTGCCCCATATTCCCAATGTTACCGAACTTCAAGGTACAATTGGCTACAACCGGCTGGGCTGGGGGCCTACGCTTTTCCTGGACATACCTCTCCATTTAATCACGCAGAGCATCTTGAGCGCCATAAGGACGCTCGAGGAAGAAAGCTAGCGGAGGCAGAGCAGAGCACATCAGCCGTCCGACCGGGTCTGGGGCTGAGGCCTAAGCTGCGCCATGACTCGATCGGGACACAAAATCTCTGTGCTCTCGTACCAATGGAATTTGGCTTCCTCCAAGGTACGATCGCCTAGGCCATTAACTCCACAGCACAAACGACGTGTATGGGATATGGCACGGAAGAGAAGTAAGGCGTGTCCACTAGACACCCAATCGCCCGGTGGCCTGCCTCCGTCCGATCGATGTCATCCAATTCGGCGGCTGCGGCAGATGTCACCATGCTTGCACGTCTTGACCGATACTCTCCTACTGCTGATGCACGCCGCCGTCACATGGGGCTGCCAACCAGGTGTCCAAACGTGTCGATCAGGACACGGAAATGGCTGCGATCGTCGTCAGCTCGAGTCCGTTTTATGGCGCGTTTGGTGGTGACGCAGGCGTGTTCTTCCTTTAACCGATGAGCCATTGCATCATCGTCGTCCAGCGGCCTCCTGGCCGTGTGTGACCTTTTCATCCGCTTCACGGCCAATCTTTCTTTCGATTGCCACCATGTCATATTTCTGACTCCCTCCGTTCCAGAAATGATGTCATTCCGACAGCAAAAAATGACTTGCGGCCATACAAATCGCCGGTCGGAAACGACTTCGTTTTTTCCGAACGAGGGAGTATATTTTTTTTTCGAATTACACATATTTCTTAGTACTATGTGTATCCATGTGACGTCTAGTATTGTATTAGTAATTCCTTTTTTTTCCCCTCGCAACTTTGTCGTAAATTCTGATTTTAGCTGCAGCATACCTAAGATTGTGCCCTTTGTCTGGTACACACTATTCTGGTACATACAAAGAAAAGAGGAAGGAGTATCGTCAAATTATTTTATCTCGATGCATAAACACATTAATTAACTTAAAATTTTACACAAAGAGTCACTTTTCATTTTGTTATAAGTACAGTCATTCATTGTAAGAGTCAGTCGTGCCGAAAGCTTGTTGTAAACTCTATTTCCTCTTAATAAAATGCACATTTTTATATTACACAATACAACTTAGACACTCACAATGCGCACACACTCACCCTTAGAACACACATTAAGTAAGCATTCTCAAAAGAAGAGGCAATGTAATAAATGGATAATTTAAGTTGCATCTTCAATCTTGGCACAAGTTCGTATATTGTATTGAGTGTTATGCGAGTATTCGTTGTTTAATGTGTTTTCGGCATCTAAATAAAAACAACAAATAATACCCAAAACTACGCGAAAAGCCCAATAATACCCACTTGATGAAAATAAAATAAAATAAATGAGCTAGGCCCTGGATAAGCCCTGCTCCAACCCGGGCAGGGTGCTTCACAAATTTTTTTTGAGAGCGACCATTAGAAGCTTCTTTTACACCCAAAGGGGAATGAAGAAATGGGAGCAAAGAACCATTATGCCTCCAGAACAGAGGAGTAAGGAGTCACAGCAAGAGGAACAACTCTTGGGGAGGAACTTATGGCACAAAGCAAGGAGCAAAGAGTGGGCAACACGTATTTGGCATGCAGAGGGACTTGTTCATGCAATCCAACTGCTCCATATTCTTCGATCAACTGCGCGTCATGGGAGACCGGAGACAGCGAGCCACAATTTGCATGGTCTGCGTTGATCTCACGACGGATTTATGACCGTCAGGCACGGCTTGGATCAAACATTTCTCTTATTTCTTTGTTAATGTTCTCTAGTGCCAATTTCATTTTTCAAGAATGGATGAAGGGAACTAAAGTAAACCTTCCACTGCATGCGTAACTAATGGGAACATTTTATTTTGGTGGATGGGAACTTTGTTAGACATTGAGGTTTATTTTATTCTTGTTTGGTGGTGCAATTAGATTTAAATATTCTGGTGTTTGTGAACTGATTTTTAACCTAACTATGAGCAAATAATCCCCCTGTTTCCATTTTGACTAGAAAAATGAAATGCTGCAGCAAAAGTAATTTGGTCTCACGGATGTCCTCAACTATGTTCGTCCTCAAATCCTCAATGATGGCACCTCTCAACAAAGGAAACATTGGGAAACCCTAAAAAATAACATAATCCCTACGGATGTGGAACCCTTGCCCTCGCCAAAAGAAGAAGGAAAAGGATGTGGAACTATTTTTTTTTAGGGCAACTCTTAAAGTTGATAAGGGTCATGGCTAGACTCTAGAGTTCCCATCCCGTTTTCCTAGTTTGAGGAAGACAGGTCCTACTATGATGGCCCATTTCCTTATCTGTAAACTATCTATTGCCTATGGTCAGGTAGCATGACTGCCAGCTACTCCTGCTCGGAGAGTTTAGGACACAAGCAAGAGTTACTTACTTTTCTCAATCAGAAAATTCTAATAAGGCAATTCTTGCATTCAAAGCAATCCCGAGATTACATACTAGGTTTCGTATGCCGATGCTCTAGCAGGACGAGCATCCAGTCTGGTACCCTGCCTCCCACACACATGGATCATTGGATCAACAACCTACTAATAGAAAGATATATATCTTTCCATCTTTGGAGAGGTCACCTAATCATTGCAACTGCCAAGATGACCATAGTCTCTTGGAGAGCAACTACCAAAATCCAGTCGAACAACGAGCGAATCGATCTGTAAGCTACCGTTCATGATGCTAAATATAGGATACCAGAAATATAACAGACGCTTGCACGAATTCAGTTGGATTGCAGAGTTAACTGAACACACAGAGATTTGTACATGAACATGATGTACCCTTTAGTACCATCAGGACATCTGACAACACAAGAAAGGTTCCCAAAAGAGACTCGCTCCTAAATCAGTTCACAGAATCATCGGTTGTCTTAAACCGCAGCGTCCGAGATGGCTGCGCCGAACCAGCAGTTCTTGCGATCAGCAGATCCTGGGGAAGTTGCTCCATTGGCAGACGCCGTCGAGGCTCCATTGCTGGTCGGGCGAGGTGGCGGCGCCGGCGGCCGGCAGGCCCACGCCAAGGTCGACGTTGGACAGGTCCTGGTCGTCGCTGCTCTGCTGCGAGATGGAGCCAGAGTGGTTGGGTGCAGCGGCCGGTGGTGCAGGCTCGGACTCGTTGAACGGCGGGATCATCAGGTCGAAGAGCCTGTCAATGTCGTTCTTGAGCTCGCCTTCAGTCTTATTCTCTGGAATTGAAGTGATCAGATACGTTTGAATAAGATTCAGTCAAATTATGAAACATAACGAAATAGTTTCCGGGACATTTGTTCACAATTTGAATACTCTGCTGCAATTTGAATGCTCTGTTCCAGAATAACTCCAGAACTTACTAGTGTATAAAAACAACTCCACATCTTATACCAAAATCTTCACTAGATTGGTGATCATGAAGTTCCCCCTGTTAATGCCCGAAAAGTGTTCCTAGCTAGATACGATCGTGTTCACATATCTTGATTTTGTTAACTTCAGAAGAATATGACAACAACCTGACGTGTTGTCATGGAAGCTAATGTCCAAAAAGCAAGCATGAATTGGAAGCATATTACATTCGATTAGGTAGATGATAAAGCGGTACATGGAGGAGTGAGGGAAAAGAAGAAAGGGAAATAAAGGCGTTAAAGTACTTGGCGAGATAAGGAAAAGTAATCATGGAACAAGATCGAAGGCAGTCACTGTCTTGCAGCAAGAAAAAGAAATCTTCTGCAGCCTTTACCCGCAGAGTACTAACCTTAAAACTATCAAAAAGAAAAAACAAAGAAGATTCCAAACAGTGTGCTGTCCCTGTTTTAGATTTTAGCCATCTCATAAAACAGTTTAATACTAGTACATCAGAATTACATTGACCATTTCTAACAGAAGTGAAATCTGATTAACCAGGCCATGGCTACGTTAATTAATAATTAGTCTTTTCATACTTTTCAAGAAGTTGGTGGCACTTCACGAGAAAAAAACAAGTGGGATTTTGGAAGCAGAAGCCAAAAGGTTGATGCTAATCTATGGATGCACATCGTAATCATGAGTGTGTTTGTTCTCTTGTTGAGGAAAGCAACAAATGGAACTCCGAGTGCATCCAAAAAAGGGAAAAAGAAGAAACGCCAGACAAATGCTTCACACACGGCATGCACTACTCACCTCCGCCATCATGCCCCTCCAGGACAGCCGGCTCGCCGTCTCCGTTGCTCGCCGGGACCAGCTGCGCCGGCGGATCTACCTTGATCACTTCGTGAAGCTCCCGCAGCATCTTCTCCAGGCGCGCCGCGTTCGGCTGATCCGGCAGCCCGTCGCCGGCGGCGGCGGCGGCGGCCGATGACGGCGGCGCCGCCTGGACGAATTGGTTTGAAGGGAGCTCCACTGTTGGGGCTGGGGACGGCGGGAGTCTGCTCTGGTCGGCGGTGCCGCGCACGCCGTAGCCGAGGGAGAGGTCCGGCGTGCCCGGGTGCACCGGCGCCGTCGGCGTGGACGGGGACACCGGCGACGAGTACGCGTTCTGGAAGTATTGCGCGTTCCGGGCGAAGGACTTGGTCGTCTTCCACGGCGACGACGGCGCCGAGAACGGCGGCAGAGGAGAGAGGAACTGCATCGTCTGGTTGGTCATGGCGACATTGGCGAGCTGCCGGGCGAGGTCGAGCGGCGCCGGCCGCGCGCTGGTGTACCCGGCGGAGTCCAGCGTTTCCGAGAGCTGCGGCGGCGGCGGCGGCGGCGCCAGCTCGTCGTAGCGGCAGCGCTTGGAGAGCGCGAGCTGGAGCTGCACCTCCGGCGGGTACACCGGCAGGCCGGAGCGCTGGCGCCGCTTCGTCCTCGTGTTCCAGTAGTTCTTGATCTCGTTGTCCGTCCTTCCCGGCAGCTGCGCAATGGAGAAATTAATAAAGCACAACATCATCAAGAATTCGCAATAAACTATGGGCAAAAGAAACGGCTTGTGATGTGCTCTGGACTGGTGCTTACATGGGCCGCGATGCGCGACCACTTGTTGCCGAGCTGCGCGTGGAGCTGGGCGATGAGGACCTCCTCGTCGGGGGAGAAGGATCCCTTCTTCAGGTTGGGGCGGAGGTGGTTGGTCCACCGCAGCCGGCAGCTCTTGCCGCAGCGCAGCAGCCCGGACATGCGCTGCACCGCGTTCCAGTTCCCCTCGCCGTGCCGCCGGACGTGGTCCGTCAGCATGGCGTCCTCCGCCGCCGTCCACGGACCCTTCTTCAGCGCCACCGGCGCAGCCTCCTCCTCCTCCTCTGCCGCCGCCATCTTCTCCTCGTCAGGCGATGTCGGCGCCGCGCAGGGGTTCTTCTCCATAGGTGAAGGGTCGCGAGAGGAGGGAACAGAGAGAGAGAGAGCGGAGGCAAGGTTCTGATGGGATGGTGGCTGCCTGGCTGGGACCGGGGAGATTTAAGGCAGAATTTGCTAAAATTGGAGGCAGGGGAGATGGCGTCTTCGGTTCGTGTGGTTCGCAAGTGGTTTTTGCAGGTGAGTCAGTGGGGCTACCTACGGTGGGCAAGGTTGTCATGGGTTCTGTTTTAATCTTTTGTTTCGACTTCCCTTTTTGTTCTTCTTCTCTGTATAAAGACAGCAGAGACTGGAGAATCTAATGCTTGCGTTTTGGTGTATGTGGGGGCGATCTTGGAGAAAGATCAGAGAGGGAAATGGATATGGTGTGGGGTCTGGAGAGAGCTAGATAGGGAGGATGATTAAGGCCTGAAGAGTGCATATGGTAGTATCTGTCTGCGTCTTTGTTCAACATGCTTAGGGCGAAAAATGGCATGAGGAGTATTCAAATGGGGAGGGTTATGGCGCGACACCCGCCTCCCCTGCTCACCACGCGTCCCTGTATTCCGACAGCAGTCTTCTTCCTCGTTGACGGCTGCTATCCACCGCCGCCACGCCCTCCCCCAACCCCTTCGATGTCGTCACGTCGCCCCGCCCGCCCGCCTCCGCTCGCGCTACTTTCCTGTTCTTTTTCGGAAGGGTTTAGGGTTTAGGGTGGGCCGTGCGCACCACATGAGCTTAATCGCGCGGGGTCATGGCTATGATGTGGGAACTGGAGAGTGCTAGCTAGGGAGGATGATTAAGGCCTGAAGGGTGCATATGGTAGTTTATGTTCAACATGCTTAGGGCGGAAAATGGCATGAGGAGTATTCACATGGGGAGGGTTATGGCGCGACACCAGTCGCGCCACCCGCCTCCCCTGCTCACCACGGGTCCCTGTATTCCGACAGCAGTCTTCTACCTCGTCGACGGTCGCTATCCACCGCCGCCACCCCCTCCCCCAACCCCTTTGAACCCCACCTTCTATGGTCGGCGGACAAAGGAGACCCTCCAACCCAGGAACCCTAACATTGCCACGTCTCCACCTCCGGTGTCGTCGCGTCGCATCGCGTCGCCCCGCCCGCCCGCCTCCGCTCGCGCTGCTTTCCTGTTCTTTTTCAGTAGGGTTTAGGGTGGGCCGTGCGGACCACATGAGCTTAATCGCGCGGGGTCATGGCTGTGGTGTGGGGACTGGAGAGAGCTAGCTAGGGAGGATGATTAAGGCCTGAAGGGTGCATATGAGTTTATGTTCAACATGCTTAGGGCGGAAAATGGCATGAGGAGTATTCACATGGGGAGGGTTATGGCGCGACACCAGTCGCGCCACCCGCCTCCCCTGCTCGCCATGGGTCCCTGTATTCCGACAGCAGTCTTCTTCCTCGTCGACGGTCGCTATCCACCGCCGCCACCCCCTCCCTCAACCCCTTCGAACCCCACCTTCTATGGTTGGCGGACAAAGGAGACCCTCCAACCCCGGAACCCTAACATTGCCGCCGTCTGCACCTCCGGTGTCGTCGCGTCGCCCCGCCCGCCCGCCTCCGCTCGCGCTACTTTCCTATTCTTTTTTGGTAGGGTTTAGGGTGGGCCGTGCGGACCACATGAGCTTGATCGCGTGGGGTCATGGCTATGGTGTGGGGACTGGAGAGAGCTAGCTAGGGAGGATGATTAAGGCTTGAAGGGTGCATATGGTAGTTTATGTTCAACATGCTTAGGGCGGAAAATGGCATGAGGAGTATTCACATGGGGAGGGTTATGGCGCGACACCAGTCGCGCCACCCGCCTCCCCTGCTCGCCACGGATCCCTGCATTCCGACAACAGTCTTCTTCCTCGTCGACAGCCGCTATCCACCGTCGGGTATCCCCCCCCCCCCCCCCCCCCCCCCCTCTATGGTCTGCGGACAAAGGAGCCCCTCCAACCCAGAACCCCTAACCCTACTACTGCCTCCACCTCCGTGCCGCCGCGTCGCCCCACCTGCCCGCCTCCGCTCTCGCTGCTTACCTATTCTTTTTCGGTAGCTGGGCTGTGCGGATCACATGAGCTGAATCGGGCGGGGTTGCGCGCGAACGCGACCAGGCGCGCGTTACACTTTTCATATTCAAATCTTGGCGGTAATGGTTTCAAAAATATTGGTTTCGATATTGTCCTAATGATTCTTTTGATGCAACTATTAATGATACAAGAAACACAGTAACCTAAATAACCCTTGTAATTTAACAATATTTAGTGCCATGCCTATTAGGGTGAAAGGATCAAGGGCACCGAGAGGGGGGGGGGGGGGTGAATCGGTGGCTCAATAATTTCTCCCAAACGTACTTAAGGTGTGAAGCTAGCAAGACTAGATATGGTGACAACAAGAAGCTAGCGATGCGCGCACACAATCTAGTCTAGCAACAAGCAACACCCTAACAAGCAATTCTACCAAGTAGTAAAGAGACAACCTATCATGCAATTCTACTAGCACATAAGTAAATGCGGAAGCGTAAATGCTAGTAAGTAAAGGAGATAGAGATAGGAATGCTCATGATTTTTCCTGTGGTCTCGGAAGGATGGCGCCTTCCCCTACTCCACGTTGGGTCACTCCCGCCGGAGTCTCGACCCCGTCCTTCCGCTCGATGGCGATCCCTCCTAGAGCACACTTCACCCTCCGAGTGAAGTCGCGGGCACGTCCCGCCGGGCTCTCTCCCGGGTACTCCTCCGGAGGTAAGGCTCCGCACTTGATGCGTGCCAAAGGGCGCTCCACTAGTGATGCTTCTTTCGCACGGGAAGCTCCAAGACCGTGTACAAACTTGTGTCGGCTTCCACAATCTCCTTGGACAGCTCAACACCAACGCCTAACCGGTCTAGGCCTTGCCATAGACCAAGAGTAACAAACCGAAGTGACTCTCTCAAGCTCACACTAGCCTAGAGATCAAGTGGATGCAATTACTACTCTCTCAAGCACTAGGATCACTCCAAATCCTTCACAAGTGCTTCTCTCCCTTGCTCTTGGCTTCCTCTGAGTTTCCTGCACTCCAACAATGGCCAAGAGACCCCTCAAGGGGCGAGCAACCAACTATTTATAGGCTACCAACCCAAAACTAGCCGTTGCCCAAAAGTGCCCAGGAAAACTAGAGACCGTACCATGGACCGTACCATCCGGTCCATTTTCTGACCGTACCGTCCGGTCTCTATTTCCAGACATTCTTCCATTTCCTTCTTCTCTGTCAATGAAGACCGTACCGTCCGGGCCCTAGGACCGTCTTCATTTCTTCCACATCCAGAAACTTCAACTTCTCTGTCTGGAACTCCTCTGATGACCGTACCATACGGTCTCATGACCGTACCGTCCGGTCAATGCTACGGTCTTCATTTTCTCAGCATCCCGAGACTTCACTTCTCTGTCTGGATCTTCAATGAAGACCGTACCATACGGTCCCTAGGACCGTACTGTCCGGTCTCTTCTGCATAAGCTGAAAACTTGATCCACTTCTTGATCCTTGCTTCCAACTTCTCCATTCTTGGTTCCTCTTCTTCTCTTCAGCCACCCTAGCCCTCAAGAGACTCACAATGCATCCATTTGATCTCTAACCTAGTGTGCTCTAAGAGAACCAATTCGATCCCTCTTGATAGCCCGGTTTTTCCTATAGACTCAAGCTAACATCTATACCAAGCCAACACTTGCTTGGATCTATCATGTCCTTAGCCTTGATCCATCTTCAATCTTGACTCCATCATGTTCTCGATCCGAATTGTCGAGGCAACCAATCACCATATCGTCGATAAAGATAGGGTTTGTGAGACGACGCTTCATTGACATGACCATTTGAATATCCTACATGGAAATGTTAGTCACATCAATATGGTCACCCAATCACCAAAACATTCATACCTTTGGGGTTTCCGAACTCCAATGGTCATGAAGCTTACATAGGGACATTGTACTTGGCAGTGTCTTATAGAAACAACATTGATGTACCCTGTCTCAGTGAAATTGTGGTGCTCAGAAAAATGCGAGATGCTTTTATATAAAAAATTCTAGGCATGAGATGCTTCAGTCTATGTTGTTCACACATAGCCCGTTAATCATGTAGAGAAGAAGAACAAAAAAGGAAGTCCAACGAAGGACTAAAAGAGACAGATAAATGCCTTGCCATAACCCCACTGGCCACTATATAGCCCCCTCACTCACCTGTGTTGGCAATCCTTAAACCTAACATAATAAAATTTGCAAGGCCACGGATACCGATATAGCTTTGACCCAAAAGTATTTCAGAGTATCATATTTATCGATAGATAAAGAGAAGTGTACTATCTCAAATCTAATCAGGTCGGACAGATAAGCAAAAAGGTAAATAAAACAGTGAGCGAGAGAGTCCTAAGGCCATATATATTGTTGGCGCGGAATACGTGCCAACCGGCGCGCGACGACTTTTCGTCGGAACGCCGCGATCTTCGCTCGGGATGAAGCTCTCTGTTGTCTAACCCAAATTCCGCAGCCGAAAGTGTCGAAATCCGAACCCCCTTGCGTGTAGAATAGGGTCTTCTCTTTATAGGGGCGAAACCAGCCTTCTTGGGCCTTTTTGGGCCATTTTGGGCCTGGTGCCGGTCGGCGCAAGACGGTGCCGGTCGGCACCAGCGACTTGTCTGCGCAGCACATCTTGCGGGGCCCATATCTCCTAGCTCCGAAGTCCAAATAGGGTCTTCCATATATGTTCCGGAAAGCTCTCGACGAGATCTACAACTTTGTAAGTCAAACTTTTCTCATTCAGGATCGTCTTGAACTCCAAAACTGTGTTGCAATGTAATGCCCTCTCTAAAGTGAGTGAATAATCCAAGCTTCATGTTGGTGCTTCGTGAAATTGAGCCTTTATGTCATGTTTTCTCCTGATTCTACATCATAGCACTCAAAACACAACATACTTCGAAATGGGGTTAAAGTTAGGTGCCAAGTGGCTCAAATGATCAATAAACGCACTAAAATGATAGTAAAAAGATAGGTAAAAGGTGATCATATCAAGCACCAACAACACCCCCACACTCAGATCTTGCTCGTCCTCGAGTAAGAAATCAAATCAATCAAGTCATAGCATCAAACTTTCAAATACTCAGCTGCTTCTCATCCTAAACTCTTCTTTGTCTCCTCCACAAGTAAAAGTCAAGTATTGAAAACCCACGTTAAGAAGACATTTGTTTTTAGAGCACAACACCAAAGTTTTAATTAAGAACAAAGAAATAAACTCTCCAGATATATCAAGGATTACAAACTATCCTTCTTTGATAAAAAAAACTTGCTCTCAAATCACTCAATTGTTTCAAGCCCTCACCAACCTACATCTAATGTAAAGCTTTATGTGGATCTAGGTAGGATAGCCAAACTAATGCCCAGGTATTATCAAGTCAAATAATAATCCAATAGAGAATTCAGAAGCTCTCATCAAAAGGTCATTAGAGAATAACGATAAACTAGAGAGGAACCCACACTTTAAATAGGTGGACATGTGCAAATGGCAAAAGATGATCGGATTGCACATGGTTGGAAAGATAGAGTTTTAGCTCACGGAATACACTTACTTGTAGAATAAGGCTTATGCACAAATATATTCATTGCTTCCATCATCGTATATCTCTCACAGAAAAGCTCAGAATTCTTTACTTAATTCCTGTGAAGAACAGAACGCTGAATGGCACTCAAAATGTTAGTGCCGATCGGCACCAGGGTTGTGCCGATCGGCACAATCTGTAAATTCGCCCAGGATGCTCTGTCTCCTCCAAGTCTTTGATTCATAATATTCCAAGACATCTCTGCAATAACTTGCTACTTCCAAGGAGTCTCTTTTTTTTTCTCTCTTTTTTTTTCTTTTCTTCTTTCTTTCTCCCCTTTTTTTTTTACTCCTTAGAAGATTTTCCATTGATGTAGATCTCCGGGTTATTTGTGCATAGAACCATATGGATAGTACAAAGGCATGAAGTGAAACTCATATCATAGGTTGTGGACAAGGATGGATAACACCAACAAAAGAATTATGGGTTTATAGGTGGGAATACCCAGCGATATATGCTGAATACGATGGGGCTAGCAAACAAATGATAGTTACACAAAGGGAATGACCAGCTTCAGAGAAACTTCTTATCTCAAAAGGATACAAACTTGACAAGATTCACCAGACAATTAGAATGTTTATGTGTAGCTCAAAGATTAGTTATATGGCTATGTGGTAGGATGTTAAATTAAACTTTTGTCAAAGAGATTGTCCACTTTCAATCTGGAGGTTTGAGCAAAACAAAATAAAAAAAAATTCAATGGTGTAGCTCTTACTTGCAAACAACTCCTTAAAGCAAGCATTCAATAAATAACTACTACCATGGGTTAAGAAGAACTAAGGACAGGCATGCTTCCAAGCAAAGAATTAGAGACACCAATGACTCAACTTCTTCAATATGATAATCAAAAACCACAAATCTTGCCATGTTCTCACAAAACACTAAAAAAACAAAATCACAACTCGGATACATATGTGCCGGTCGGCACAACGCCGTGCCGATCGGCACAGAGACAAAAACACACTAAAACCACACAAATCAAAGACAACTAACACTAAAATCATACAAATCAAGAAAATAAAGCATCCTCCCCCACACTCAAATTATGTAATGTCCTCATTATATGAAAAAGAAGGAGAATAATGTTATTTACCTGATAAAGTCTTCAACCAGCACATAGCTTAATTTAACGTCGCAAGCTCGACATAGCCATAATCAAGCCAAAGTGTAGATATCTATAGACTTCAATTCAGGCTTGTCGGGTTCAAAGAATACCTTGAGGCGTTGTCCATTCACCGTGTATGTATCTCCTTTGGAATCCATTATGACTATTGCTCCAGAATCAAGCACCTTGTGAACAATATAAGGTCCATCCCATTTGCTTTTTAATTTACCTTTGCCAAATAATTTGTATCTTGAGTTGAATAATAGGACCTTGTCTCCCTCCTTGAATTCTTTCTTTTCCAATCGCTTGTCATACCATCTCTTCATTCTCTCTTTGTAGATAAGAGCATTGTCATATGAATTTAGGCGCATTTCCTCCAATTCACTAATCTGAATTTTTCTTTTAATTCCAGCGGCATCTAAGTTCAGATTCATCTCCTTGATCGCCCAAAATGATTTATGTTCTAATTCTACAGGCAAATGACAAGTTTTTCCATAAACAAGCTGATATGGAGTCATACCTATTGGAGTTTTATGTGCGGTGCGATATGCCCATAACGAATCATTCAACTTGTTGTACCAATCTTTTCCTCCTCGAGTGACAGTCTTTTTAAGGATTTCTTTGATCTGCTTGTTTGATGTTTCAGCTTGCCTATTTGTTTGAGGATGATAAGCAGTCGCGACTCTATGCTCAATACCAGCCTTTTCCAACACCTTGACAAAATTCTTTCAAATAAAGTGTGATCCTCCATCACTTATGACTACTCTTGGCATCCCAAAACGAGGAAATATCACATTTCTAAATAAATTAATTGAATCTTCAGCTGTAGCATGTTTGCAAGGTATTGCTTCCACCCATTTAGAAACATAATCAACCGCAACCAAGATATACTCATAGCCATGAGAATTCACAAAGGACCCATGGAATCAATCCCCCAAACATCAAATATATCAATTTGCAGATTGTAATTCAAAGGCATAGCATTGCGATTATTAACAGAATTTCCAGATCGTTGGCATTCAGGACAAGTTCGAACAAACTTGATAGCATCTAAATGCATACTTGGCCAATAAAATCCACTTGCCCATACCTTAGCCTTAGTGCGATAATGTCCATAGTGTCCACCATATGGAGAAGAATGACATTTCTGCAAAATTTCCTCTTGCTCAGCCTTTGGAACACACCGCCTTGCTACTCCATCTTCGCAATATCTACATAAATAAGGATCATTCCAGTAGTAGCTCCTCAGCTGAGATTTAATCTTCCTTCGTCGATGCTTATCAAGATGATCTAATGGTTCCTTCTTGATTGCTCTCACAATATCAACAATCCAATCATCAATTCCATATACTCTACACAATTGTTCCTCTCTCAATGAATCATCAATAGGAATATGATCTTCATTTTCTCTCCCAATTTCTAACCTTGACAAATGATCAGCCACTAGATTTTCAGTGCCCTTCCTATCTCTGATCTCTAAATCAAATTCTTGCAACATTAATACCCAACGAATAAGACGTGGCTTAGAATCCTTCTTGGAGAGCAAATACTTGATAGCAGCATGATCAGTGTAGACTATTACTTTAGAATTCACAATATAGGACTTGAATTTCTCAAAAGCAAACACAATGGCAAGCAATTCTTTCTCAGTTGTTGCATAATTAACTTGAGCATCATTAAGTGTTTTACTAGCATAGTAGATAGCATGTACCTTCTCTTCTTTTCGTTGCCCAAGAACAGCTCCAACTGCATAGTCGCTAGCATCACACATAATTTCAAACGGGAGATTCCAATCAGGAGGTTGAATGATAGGTGCCGAACAAAGTTTTCTCTTCAAAGTGCGAAAGGCATGTAAGCAATCTTCATCAAAATGAAATTTAGCATCCTTCTGCAGCAACAATGTCAATGGCTTTGTGATTGTAGAGAAACCATTGATAAATCTTCTGTAGAACCCAGCATGACCAAGAAAACTCCTCAACGACTTCACATTAGTAGGCGGCGGCAGCTTCTCCACTCTTTCTACCTTTGCTTTATCAACTTCAATACCTCTCTCAGAAATCACGTGTCCAAGAACAATGCCTTCCTTCACCATAAAGTGACACTTCTCCCAATTAAGAACAAGATCAACCTCATCATCTATGCAAAACCTTCTCTAAATTGCTAAGCATGCATCAAAACTTGACTCATGAATAGAGAAATCATCCATAAACACCTCCATAATATCCTCAATAAATTCAGAGAAAATTGCCAACATGCAACGTTGAAAAGTAGCAGGAGCATTGCACAAACCAAACGGCATTCTTCGGTAAGCATACGTACCATAGGGGCATGTGAATGTCGTCTTGGGCTGATCTTCATGGTGTATTGGAATTTGAAAGAATCCAGAATATCTATCTAGGAAACAAAAGTACTTGTGCTTTGCTAACCTTTCCAACATCTCATCAATGAATGGCAGAGGAAAATGATCTTTCTTCGTATCCTTGTTCAATTTTCTGTAATCAACACACATACGCCATCCTGTGACTGTTCTCTGGGGAATTAGCTCATTGTTCTCATTCTTTTCCACAGTAAGCCCTCCTTTCTTCATTCTTTTCCACAGTAAGCCCTCCTTTCTTTGGAACACAATGAACTGGACTAACCCACTCACTACCAGAAACAGGAGATAATGCCAGCATTAAGTAAGCGAAGTACCTCTTTCTTCACCACAGCTCTCATTGCATTGTTTAATCTCCTTTGATGATCTGCTACTGGCTTGCATCGATCTTCCATGCGTATACGATGAGTGCAAAAGGCTGGGCTAATTCCTTTCAGATCATCAATAGTGTACCCAATGACCTTCTTGTATTTTCTCAATAGCTTCAATAAACGAGATGACTCCTCTTCGCTAAGTTCATCACTAACAATTACTGGGTAAGTCTTGTTCTCGCGAGATACTCATATCGCAATCCTTTTGGCAATGGCTTCAACTCAACTTCAGGCGCAAGCTTCTCAATTGTAGGATCGATTGGTTCATGAATAGGTTCTTTCTTCAATTCAGGAGAGACTTCAAAAGCATCAATCGCCTCTTCAATAGCTTCATCTTCTTGTTCATCAGTGAGACTTTCTTCAAGAACACGTTGGAGAGGATCCCTGAGAGAGTTTACAAAAGAAGCATACTCCACCTCTTCGTTATCAAGAGGCGGCTCAACAGGGTTCTTAAATATTGTCACAAAATCAAATGTAAAGCGATTTCCTCCCAACTCAATGGTTATCTTCCCTTTTCCAGCATCAAGAACAGCATGTATAGATTTAAGAAAGGGACGTCCTAGAATTATGTCTTCAACATCATCATGATACGTATCAAGGATATAGAAATCAGTTGGTATAATGTTTCCCACAATAACTACATCTTGGTTTTCTAACACGCCTATGGGTTTCTTCATCTTTCCATCAGCCATAAACAATTTGATATCCGTAGGCGCTAAAATAGAATTAACAGGAAAAAGCTCTTTAAAGATCTTATGTGGCATAACACTTACCTAGGCTCCCATATCGCATAAAGCACTAGAGAAAGAATGACCTTCAATCATGCAAGATATGTGTGGGCTCGGTAGATGCTTCCCTTCTTCATGATTTGCACCAATAGAGAAAATCCTTGCAAGTTCATCGAAAGGTGACCCCTTAGTTGTTGCTTCCATGATTTGCTTGGCTTCTTCGACATGAGATGGTTCAAAATGTTCCTTGTCTTCAGAAAACAATCTCTCAAATTCCTCGGAAGTGATAGCAATTTCCCCCTCTTCTTTGGTTGTTCTATCGCTAGGAAATTTAGTCTCAACTGCTGGAAAAGATACCTCTTGTTGATCAACCACTGGCCTTGATGAGGTGAATGATGGTCCAAACCCAATAGGAATCCAATCAAGCGGCTCAAACTCTGAAAGGGGCTTTGATTCAAGCATCATCAATGGTGAAGTAGTTTGCAATTTCAATTCAGATGATGGTGGTAGCTGCTCCGCTTCAACTGGTGATAGAGCATCTGCTGATTCCTCGTGCCGATCGGCACTACTGGTGTGCCGGTCGGCGCAAGGACTGTGCCGATCGGCAACATGGACCACTTCTTCATTATCTTCTGCCTCATCCCATGGTGTATTCATTGCTTCAGCTTGCATGATTTTTGATAGCACGTCCTTGGCCTTTGATAATTTTTGATCGATGAAAATTCCTCCAGATGCGCAATTAAGATAATCTGCAGAAGTTCTACACAAGGACATATAGAATGTTTGCATAACAACATCATGTGGAAATCCTAAATCTGGTCCGGTTGTCAGCAAATTATTGAATCTTTCCCAAGCTCTACCCAAAGTTTCGTTATCCAACTGAGCCAAATTGATGATACCCCTTCTTAACTCATGAATCCTAGGTAAGGGAAAAAATTTCATGCAAAATTGTGCACACAACTATCCCTAATTACCTTTCACTTCAAATCTGACTTGAGAATACCATGCTTGTGCTTTACCGGTGAGTGAGAATGGAAAGAGGATCCATCGGTTCCAATCTTCGTGAATGCCTTTATACTTGAATGTGGAGCAGATCACTTCAAGATTCTTGATATGAAGATATGGATTTTCTCCTTTAGCTCCTGAAAACGGGTTCTGCTCAACCATCTTGATTAGCATTGGGTCCAAACTATATTCTTCCGCTTCAATTTTGACATCTGACTTTGGCGGAATGCAATGATCAGGCTTGGGCATGATATGGCTCCACAATGTCCCAATAACGCCTGTGAAATTCATGTTGACAAACAAAACACAAAACAAAACACTAGAAAAAGGGTTAAGGATTAGAGAGTTAGTAGCAAAAAATAAAACTAAACAAACGAACTGACTTGTTCCCCGGCAACGGCGACAGAAAAGCTTGTTGGCGCGGAATACGTGCCAACCGGCGCGAGGACTTTTCGTAGGAACGCCGCGATCTTCGCTCGGGATGAAGCTCTCTGTTGTCTAACCCTAATTCCGCAGCCGAAAGTGTCGAAATCCGAACCCCCTTGCGTGTAGAGTAGGGTCTTCTCTTTATAGGGGCAAAACCAGCCTTCCTGGGCCTTTTTGGGCCATTTTGGGCCTGGTGCCGGTCGGCGCAAGTCGGTGCCGGTCGGCGCAAGTCGGTGCCGGTCGGCACCAGCGACTTGTCTGCGCAGCACATCTTGCGGGGTCCATATCTCCTAGCTCCGAATCCAAATAGGGTCATCCATATATGTTCCGGAAAGCTCTCGACGAGATCTACAACTTTGTAAGTCAAACTTTTCTCATTCAGGATCGTCTTGAACTCCAAAACTGTGTTGCAATGTAATGCCCTTTCTAAAGTGAGTGAATAATCCAAGCTTCATGTTGGTGCTTCGTGAAATTGAGCCTTTATGTCATGTTTTCTCCTGATTCTACATCATAGCACTCAAAACACAATATACTTCGAAATGGGGTTAAAGTTAGGTGCCAAGTGGCTCAAATGATCAATAAACGCACTAAAATGATAGTAAAAAGATAGGTAAAAGGTGATCACATCAAGCACCAACATATATTCCGATGTAGGGTACTGACTAGATAAGTAACTTGATGAGGGTCTAACTTTATTATCCGCTTCAGAGAATAGTCATGCCAAAGTAGAAAACCGATAACTAGATTCAACTACTTTGGGGAGTCGCCTGTTGTTACGTCCCAGCAGATATTAACCCGAACGTGGTGGACTACAGAGGCCGGTACGCATGTCATAGGTACTCACGGCTACCACATCCCGTGGGGTTAAGAGAAAATCATGTATCTAGTTACGAAGAGAAGAGAGCTGGCATCTCCGGAGCCTCTCCTCTACACTAGCCTCTCACTCACTTCCTACTCTACATATATGTGGGCAACACTTCACTTCTGAACTTCTCTTTAAATACTCAAGTGTGTCTCAAACCGTCAGAGGTCTCCTCTTTATATACCCACATATAAGAAGAGGGGTTTATGTAGAGGGTGTGAGAGGTCGGTGACGTGATTTGCCCGTCAAGTTAGGCTTGCCTGCCTAGGAGGGAGGCCGTCCGGCCACCATTATGGTGGTTTTTCACCGTCTTTGTGGACGTATCAGATTTGTTTCTGATGGTGGTTGTAGAGTCGTTAGTTGTCTGGGGGCGGCAGAAGTGAAGTAACCGTCAAGACCGTAAAATTTCAATTTGTTATTGAGTTGCAGTAGAATTTTACGGTCTATATCTTTGTGACAAAGGAGCGCATTCCGTATCAAGCTACTAAAGTATTGCTTGGGATTCTCTCGCTCTCTCGCGTAGCTACAGTAGAGAGAGGCGAAACCAAATCGCATCCGTCTCCGGCGGCGAGTCCGGCGGCTCCCTCTCGCCTCTGGTGGCCGGTCCGGCGCCGGAGGTGGTTGGGGGTCGTGGGCTCGTCGTCCGGTTGTACATATCCCTCCCTCCTCCCTGTTTCTTTAGATTTAGGTAGTAGGGTTAGGGTTCGTCTTCTCACGTCGCCTTCGGCGGCGACGGCGAGATCTTTTGGGTCACCGGAGTTCTAGCCGGCGGCGGGATGTGCTTGTTGTCGGCGGACTTCGGGGTGACTGGTTTACCGGCGCCGATTTCGCTCGGCGGCGGGTAGCTGTGTCCCGGGTGTGTCGCTGATGCGACGGCGGCGGCGCGACCACGGGAATAATCTCTCCCAAGCTTCCTCCGCCTCGACGGTGAGTTCCCCTTCGTTGTCGTTGTGGAGCTCGTGGAGATGGGTCCTTTGGGGGCCTCTTTGTAGTAGATGTTTTGCTCCTATGGCCAAGGCTGGAGCTGGTGGGGGTGATGCTTGTGGCCGTTGTCGCGCCTCCTCGCTCGTTCCGGTACTGGCTGTTGGAGATCTGGTGGCCGACGCCGCCGGTGCTGCTGTGGGCGTTGCTGCGTGGTGGCGCGTGGACTGGTCGGCGTTTGGTGGCTTTTGTTCTGGTCGACGTTGGTGATGGCGGCGACTGTGGACTGCTTTTGTCCTGGGGTGCCGGTGATGCGGAGACGCCGGCGCCTCGTTGCAATAATCTTCCCGAGCCTCCTCCGTGCTGATGGCGTCTTCCTCTCCGGCGGCGTTGGCGGGCTTGTGGACAATCCTCAGGGGAGTTGGTCGGCGGCTTGCCGGCTTCGAGTCAATCCTCTGGTACCTCTCTTCGCGTGGTGACACAAAGGGAGTGTGACGTCCCTCGTCACGCATCGGATCCTTCCGATTCCGATGATTTCTCAAAGGACGCGGTTCTTTGCTGTGTTTAGGTGTAGTTTTGGTCGTGTGTGTATGGGCGTCGAGTCTTTATGCTTGTATGCGCATGAACAGATTCTACACTTTAATGCAGTTTTGAGAGGTTCAAAAAAAAATATATCTTTGTGACAATCTCTTACTTTCTAAACGCTGTGTGATTGGTTGGTTCATTTCAACCGTTGATTTAGAAACCGTTGGTGTTGATTTATTCCATGACTTTTGACGAGAAGGTTCGCGTGAGATGTGGAACCAGGTTGGCGCTGTACTCCCCACGCTCCTCCCGCCTCAGCCGCTCGTCGTTTCGCGCGCCTCAGCTCGCTAGCGGCATGCCACAGCGGTCCTCTCCGACAAGCTGCTGGCCTGGTGACGGAAGTAACGCAAAACGCCTCCGGGGAAACCTCTCGACGCGATGGGGCGGGCCTCCGTCCGTCCGCGACGATGTCCGTCCATCGTGGAGCCACGGAAGAAGGCAAAACTCATGTCGCGCTCTACACGAACCTGCGCTGCGCCTTCTTTGACCAGGGCCGGCGACTGGGAGTACAACTTTGGAGATGCTGCGCTACCGCAGGGGCAGTCCGATGTATGCGCCATGGTGTAACCTGCCGTCATTGAGCTTCATCTAGGCAACAGGAGATTCTCGGCACTGCGCATGAGCAGCCTCCGTTCCCTTACTGCATTGCTTGAAGACGACATTCCTCAAAACAAAGTTCATATATAGCAGACCTGCAGGGAGAGTAAAGAATTTCTTCTATTTCTGGTCGAACATGTCGACAGTACATGGCTACTCTGTTTATCTTTGGGAGAAGATTGAGGAATATATATCAACAAGCAATCGCACACGGCAGGGGTTGCGTGTATGAACAGGCAGAAGAAGATGGTTCGTGTGGCACAACCCACACGTACAAATTTCTTGAAGTGAAAAGAATTTGTTTCTGTTCTTATTCCCACACGTACACGTAATAGAGCTTACTAAGTCCACTTGACCTTCATAAGCGGAGTCTACTCAATGTACGTGTGGCACAATATCAAGCTCACAAAAATGCAGTACCAGAAAAACATTTCGACCTCTCTTTTATTAGATCCAAATAATTGACACGGTTGTTGCTCAAGTAAGTTGGTTAAAGGATAAGAGAGTGCGTGAGTTAGTTTGAGATTTTTCTATCAATATGGCCTCATAGCGTTGGTCCTTGCCGATCATATTAGAAGCATCTATTGTGAGATTGTACTTCACTCCTGACACAAACATCACCTCACCACGTACTACTCTTTTGAATTGGAGTATGCAATTCACAGTCTTTCCATGCTCTTTCACCGCCCATGCCCCAAGCTCTTGGATGTGTGGGTTGTCGATGTCTTGCACCGGATGCCATGCCTGTAAGGTAGCTGTGGCTGTGGAACATATTGCAGCGGTGTAGGTGACAATGGTGGCGACAAGGAGGAAACTGGGTCTCATAGTTGACTTGCAAATAAGATCTGTATGTCTTAGACTGAGGTGGACCAGGTGGCTGCAAGTGTGGTGGTAGAGAACAATTGGAGGCATTTAAATAGCACTCGTCTTGCAGCACATTGCCAGCAATTGGATAAAGATATGACGAGCTTTAGATTTTAGAACGTACTGATTGAATGCATATCAAAATTAGCTTCTTGGTACTACTATATGTAATACCTTACAATTTAGCAGCCATTGATATGCTTCCTGGATCTTTGCATCTACAATGAAAAGAAAATTAATGAGTGCTTGGAATACTATTTGAAATATATGGAATTGGTTGAGGAGCTAAAACTACCTTACTTTCTTAAGCAGACAATGAATACAATCCTTGCTTACATTCTTCACAGTTTGAACTTCCAGCTAATTAGGCAAGAAATTAGTCCTCCTTAAAATAGGAAGATTCCTCACACCATCATTTTTATGGCGCTATGATCTGGTTCCAGGCGCAGCCTCTGAACATAGCAGAAGCAGCTTGTTTCTAAAGATGATGAAAAACAAATCCTGCTTTTTTATTCATTACGTGAATTTGCATAACTAATAATTTGTTGCACAAACCTGAAGTTTGGCACAACTTCTAGTTATTTCTATGGAGAAGTTGGCTCCATATTATGTTAGGGAGTTTATTTTATTTTTTACTTTTTTGCCGGGGATACAAACTTACCATGTAAGGATAGAAGAAAATTAATGGTTCCATTGACTAGGCTGAAAGAAGACCATTAAAAACAACAAACTGTAACAGCAAAAATGCATTAGGACAAAATCAATACCCGACCTACTTAAAAAACAATGCATTAGGAGTCAAAACAAGAGAACTTGCATATAATTCAAGGTCCTTAATTATGTGATGACGTGACAACTATTTTATCAACATTATTTTTTTTCCGTTTACACAGTACAACTGAGACTCAGACACTCACAACACACACTGGCACTCATCTCTATGAACACACATATGCAAACCTTACCTCTATTAGACTGACTCCAACAAGCTCAGCCAATTTTGAGAGGCAAATCCCCAGTTGCCTCTCGTGCACAGTAGTTTACCTTCCTTGCTCATTGCAGCTTCTCTAAGACTGACTCCAACAGGGAGAGGCAAACCCATTTTTTGCTCATCAAGTGCTCCTGTTCAGGATCCATTTGTCTCCAACAGAGTGTGCAAAAGGGGCATGCAATTTGCATCAGAGGAGAGAGATGATGCAAAGATGCACTCCCTCTCTCCTCCTACGCATTTTCTTGATGCCGCGGTTCGCTCCATCTCGCTCGTCTCCGACGGCCTGCCCGACGACCTCGTCGACGCCGTGCTCCAGTCCCTCCCTTCCGTCGCGCTTCGTCCCTCCCCGACGCCGCTCTCCAATCCCTCCCTTCTGTCGCGCTCCGGTCCCTCCCCGCCGCCGCCTGGTCGTCGTGGACCGCCGCCTCAGGGTGCCCAGCAGAGGCAGCTGCCAAGAACGGTGGAGAACGTGGTCGCGGAGGTGGAGGCTGCCGCCGCGTGCGTGCCGAAGAAGTGGAGGAACTTGCAGAGCACCCCGATGGTGGTGGCGGTGACCTCGCGCGGTGATGGCGGTGACTCGAATCGACGGCGGCGACCTCGCGCGGTGATGGCGAAGACTCGAATCGACGGCGGCGACCTCGCGCGGTGGTGGCGGTGTTCGCCGTTCTTCTCCCCGTGCGCACGCGATGCGGCCCGAGCACCTGCCGCCGACGGTCTGGCCAAGATCGCCAAGATCGCCGCCGACATCGCCGGGGTGGTCCGCGCGCAAGCCGTGGCGGCTGTTCAAGCTGCTCGACAAGCTCGACGCCGTGGTCCGCAAGCGGGGCCGCCTCGACGCGCTCTTGTCCTGCGACTCCGGCACGCTGGCCGCCATCCGCGTGCGCGCTCGGGGCTCGGAGCTGGCGGCGCGAGCGCAGGGCGCGGAGGAGGCGGCGGCGCGTGCGGGAAGAAGGCGACGGACCGGCGGCGGCAGCGCGGGCCCGTCCCCGTCCGGCGCAACATCTCTGTAAGAAGGACGACCCCGACACGCCGGACGGCGAGCTGTGCGCAGCGGCGGCGGCGGTGGGGAGCTGTGCGCGACAGCTTGGGCGGGGGCGCGCGGTGCGGCGCGGCGGGCTTGGGTGAGCTGCTCTCGGCGGCGAGGCTCGGGAGGCGAGCAGGGAGAGGATGAGCGGCAAGCTGCGCGGGGGCGATTGGACGCCATCCCGCCGCCGCCGCCGCCGTGCGGCCCTGGCCCCTGTCCTCCTCTCGCTCGCAGGATGATGCGTTGTCGGGGCAGGACGATGCCGGACTCCGCGAGCGGCTGCGCGGCCTCGTCCCCGTCCAATCCCGGTCTCGTCCCCGTCCAATTGCGGCTCAAACTCACACGGTGCCTCCAGTCCATGTCGCTGGCGTGGAGGCGGGAGCGCGCGGCGGCGGCGCGTCGCGGGCTCGCGGGGAGAGGGCGGCGGCGTCAGGCGACGAGGCGACGTGAGGAAGAAGGAGACAAGTCGTGGCTGGTCCGAGTGGCGTCGACGTCGCCGGACGGCGGCGACGGCGAGAAGGAGGAGGGCGCGTTCGCGGGTGGGCGACGAGATAAGAAATATGCATATGCTTGTTGGAGACACTGCGATGGGAACCAAATGCAAAGTACTGTATAGTTGATGCAAAGGTCTATTTGCATCTACAAAATAGGAATCCTTGTTGGAGTCAGTCTAAGAGCGCACGGCAAATCTCCCATTGCATTTTCACCCGGCGCAGAGCAGGACGTCACCTTTGCGCACGGCGCAGGCCGCGCTCGCCTCCGCCAGGCTCGCGGCGGCTGCCTCCGCGCTCACCCCCGCCACGCCCCATGCCCCGCACCGCCGCGCGCCCTGCACGCACGCGCCGCCTGCGTCCCCTGCTCGCCCCGTGCCGCGGCGCGCCTTGCTCGCCCGCGCCGCCGCTCGCCCTTCCCGGAGGTGGAGGAGGAGGCGAGAGACCGAGCGCAACACCACGCGCCGGAGGAGTACGGCACCACGCACCAGTATGCGAGGTCGGCGGCGCCCTTCGCCGGCGCCGACGCCGCGGGCCTTGGCGGCGTGTTCTTGGACACAAACACCATGTCCGCGCCGGCAACGTGGCGCTCCACGTCGGCACTGAAGGTGAGGTTGCAGCCGTGGCAGGCCCCGACCACGGCGTCCAGGCCCGGCACGAGCACCGCGAGCCGATCGCTGTTCCACGCGTCGATGCGCGGACGGGAGACGTCGATGACAGCGACCTCGATGTCCGGGTACTTGAGCGCCATCCACGTAGCCGGCGCCGATGCAGCAGATCTTCACCATGGAGTATCAATTTCAGCTGTCTGTTGCTCTGCTTGCTGTGTGCACCTGAAGAAATTAGCTGAAGCTTGCGAGATTCAGAAGTGAACTGCATATAGCTGCTCGAAGGCAGCAAGATGAACGACGCAGACAACGGCAGCAAGCTGCAGGGGAAGGCGAGGAAGCGGGTGATGGTACTGATGGACGATAGCTCGGGCGCTCCCTGTCCCCGGCCCCGCGCGCCGCGCTCGCCTGCGCCGCCGCGCCCACCGCACGCACGCGCCGCCGTGGCGGAGATGGACGGCGCCGGTGCCTGGGAAGAAGTCGCCGCTCGCCCCGCTCTCCACCTGCGCGCTCGTCCTCCTTCTCCACCGCCTTCCACCAGACCCGCGCTCGCCTCCCGCCGCGCCGAGTTCAAGGTGCCGCACATGCTCTCGCCGCGTCCCCAGCGTCCCCTGCTCGCCCCGCACCGCCACGCGCCACCGCGCGCACGCGCACCGAGCTCGACAACCTCGCCGCCGCGGGGCTAGCAGCGCCTGCCCTCGCCCCGTTCCCGCTGCAGCTCGCCCCGTCCCGCGCCGCAGCCTTCTTCTTCCTCGCCGGCGACGACGGAATGAATAAGTGCCCGAAATTCGGAGTTTAACGAGGGGAGGTGGAGCTTGCCCGCGCCGCCGCTCGCCCCGCCACCTCCACTCGCCCCGCCGTCGCTCGCCCCTCGCCTCCACTCACTAGCGCCGCTCGCAGCGTATGCATTGGAGGAGAGAGGCGATGTATTTTTACATCGTCTCTCTCCTCACAATGCAAATTGCCTGCTCCTTTGCATGTCCTGTTGGAGAGGGATTTGACGATGCACAGTAGAGAAGAAGATGCATATTTGGCTTTGCATGCTGTTGTTGAAGTCAGTCTTAGCATGTTCAAAGCTAATAAGCCCGGCAAATCATCGAGATTGACGAAATCACCACTGACTTCTAGTTGTCGACGGTCATATCGCCTACTGCTGAAAGCACAATGTCGTTAAATTCTAGAAAATTTGCTCCCACAGGGGAGTCGAACCTAGGACCTAAAGGTACTGCTCAGCCTTTCGTATTTTACCAAAACCAGTTGGAGAACTAGGATGTCTACCAATGCCTTCATTCTATAGCAACAGTAAAAGTAACTAGGCAGTTTTGGTGCGCCACGCCGCGCTCAAAGAAAGAAGAACACGTTCCACATTTGTGTTTGCTTGATATGCAAATACATATAAATTATGGGGACACTTTTGCACAAGTACCAAAGGCATCGGTCTCACCAGTAAGCCTGTAAGAAAAGCTCGAGCTCGACAAACTGCTTGAGCTCGGCTCGCGGCTTGAATAGAAAACGAGCCAAGCTCGAACATGATCGTAAGCTCGCAAGCCTCAACGAGCCGAGCTCGAATAGCTCGACTGGGCTCGTTTATCTTTGTTTTCGCAGTGTTCTACTCGGCCCAATAACTCCCGGCCCAACTCACAGCCCATGTCTGCTCCTCTCTCGATGGTTCGTCTTCCTCGTCAGGAGAAGAAAAATACGGCCGGCAATCGCACAATCCTACCCCGCCGCTCTCTTCCCTCAAATCTCCCGTCTTCCTGCACATCTCGAGCCCCGAAGACCATCGCCCCAAATGCTATCAAAGTGCTGCGGCTGCTGCCTGCCCACCCTATCAGGCGTTGTTTTTTTTCTCCAAGGCAAGAATCGCAACGCATGGACTAATCAATCCTCATGGCTCTGTAATCAATCCTTTAGTCACCATCTTGATTTAAGTATGAAAACGGATCTGCTCCATTACATGCCAGCCATGTCCGTGCTGTCCTATAGGACCTCCACAGCAAAGCTCGGCTCGTTTACAGCCTTACTCACCAGCGAGAAGTTCCGTTTAGAATGCAAATAGACAGGATCAAGTGAGCTTTTTTTGCAAATTCTCATGGAGCTGACGACGTGGAAGCATTTGGTCCACATACTCCTTCCTCATTCACTCGGCCTCCTTCCTCTTCCGGTCGCTCTTTCATTCTCTCTCTTCCTCACTACTGCTTCTCGTTCAAGGTTGTTTCCTCTCCTCTCTAGCAGTCATCTCGCATGCGCATCGCATGGCCACCTCACCTTTGCTCGTTGCATGGCTCCACTTCCGATCTCCTCTGGCTGCGTCGTGTTGCGAACCAAATCCAAGCACTGTTGTGCCTACTGCCTAGTCGCCACAAGCTGAAGTGCTCATGCTCGGCCGGACGTCCGTCGGCTCCGGGCGCAGCATATCGCCGACACTGGCTCCAATCGTGCGGTATGTCGTCTCCCCACCTCTCCTAGAGCGTGCCGTCGCCGGACTACGTGACATCGTCTTTTCGCTGCGCTATGCCACTTCCCTTCCCCCCACTTCCTCTTGCGCTCGTCGATGTCCTCTCCCGGCGAATGGTCCGGCTGGAAAACGAGACCCAGACACCGGCCGCCGTTGCGTCAGTGGCGGGCACGGCCCCAGGTCGAAGGAAGCCCACCCGCCACGGCCGGCCTGTCGGCGAGCACCAACGTACGGAGGCAAGACGTGGCTGCCGGGCAAGGTGCGCATGCCCACATCGGTCCGGAGGCGACGAGGCCTGACGAGAGGCGAACGCATTGGCCGGAATTGTGTGGGGGGGGGGGGGGGGGGGGGGCGCGGGGACCTAAGCTGCATCAACCTGTTAATATATAGTAAAAATTCGTTTCTTGAACAGAATTCATAAGGCTCTCCGCACTCATGTTCCTCTATCTGCTTCCTCTAAAAAGAATATTCTGTCCTGGTCATCAAGATTCTTTCTTCCATACCAATATCTCCCGCACCCATGGTTCTTCTATATTCTTCCTCTATCATGGAACAGAACAGCAGCGGTTGGTGGCGAGGTGGGTCAGGCGTGGCGTGATCGAGGTTGGGGGCAGCAGCGGTTGGTGGCGAGGTGGGTCCGGTGTGGGGCCGCAACGTCTTTGCGGAGTCCCGGGATCGCTCTAGAAATAGAGGAAGCAGGAGTCTACTCTTGTATAGCGTGAGCTATGAAGCAGACCGGTGCAGGGCCATTTCCTCTATTTCCTTCCTTCAGGAACCGGTACCGTAGCCCAGTGCGGAAAGCCTAAAGTGCCAAAACGTAGCTTTTCACGGATTATGTATCTAGCTGAAGCTCTAAGCCGATTTGGCAAATAATAAGCCCTTACTCTCAATATCCTTATTATGGTTTTGTTGTCGTTATTTTTTTGAAGATTTATATGACGGAAATTGAATCCTACAACTACTGTAAAAATGTGGAAATTAGAACGGTTAATTAGCGTTGTCACCGAGTCATCCACTCCAGCCCTAAAAAACAAAGAAAATGTGCAGATTTAATAAAGCTAAGGGACTGGACGCTAGAATGCGAATCCAGAAAAGAAAGTGTAAATACAATATACAACAAGGTTTTGCATGCAAAAATACCACAACTTGCACGGTCAGTGTACATTTATGTTGCCCAAAAATGTAAATATATATAAGGCAGGAGACTTTTCTGCAAAATCACCCATCTTCCTGGTCTCGTCGTTCGCTCCGTCGTCTCCATCTCAATCTCATCCTCATTTCTCTCTTCCTGACGACACCACCACAGCCTCCTCTCTCTCTCTCTTTCTCTCTCCGCATGCCACAACCTCTTCCCTCATTCCCATATCTCTCTCTCCCTCTCCACACGCGCACGTCGACGCCCTCTTCCGTTCCCGGAACTTCGTCCCGAAACGTGGAACGGGAACTATAGGGGACATCGTCCGAAACATAAGCGGGGAATGTATGTAGGGATAATTGTTGGAAGATGGAGAATCATGAATCAAGGGGTGCTTCACGCCAAATTAAGTAACTCATTTTCCCACTCGTCTCATACGTTTACACTAACCTTTCTTCTTTGGTAGACTCTTTTTGAGTGATAGATGCCAAAGAGGGAGAAGAGTTTGGGCTTAATGATCGAGTATGAGAAGTGGAAGAGTTGCAAGATATCGAAGGAAAAGGAGATGTCACCTCAAAGGGGAGTTTGTACACATGAAGATCAAGTGATCAAGACGATCGATCTTCACACAATCTTGAGGTGATGAAGAAGAAGAAGCAATGCCGTCTCAAGGGGGAGTTGGCGCAAATGAAGATCAAGTGATCAAGATGATCGATCTTCACACAATCTTGAGATTGGTGCATTTCTCAAGGGGGAGCGAAATTCCACAAAGTAAGTATGAAGGTAAACCCCTTGAAACCATCGCTTGTCATAGCTCTTTGTGCTTTCTTTCACTTGTGATATGAGTTTTTGCTCTAACTTGTGACTTCTTTTGAGCTATGACTTGCCTAGACCTAATCAACAAGGTAACTATCTCTCTATCTTATACTTGTTGTTTAGTGTCTTGATCGAGTTGCGTTTTTATCTTGGCTTTTGTCATTACATCTTTTATCTTCTCGATCATTTTTATCATGGTTGTCATCCATCACCAAAAAGGGGGAGATTGTAAGCTTCATGACCATTGGAGCTAGGGAAACCCCAAGGTATGAATGTTTTGGTGATAGGATGAGAACCATGAATGTGACTAACACTCTTTGTGAGATCTTATAGGTCACATATAAAGAAAGCTCCGTCCGTTGGTGGTGAACGCCAACACACCATGAACTTAATGACAAGGATGATTGGTTGCCTTCATCTACACAAGAACGGACTTGATGGAGTCGCGGAGAAGATATGGATCAAGGCTAAGGACATGCTAGATCCAAGCGAGTGTTGCTTGGTTAGATGTTAGCTTGAGTCCATAGGAAAAACCAGACTATCAAGAGGGTTCGAGGTGGTTCTCTTAGTGCACACTAGTTATAGAGATCATTGGATGCATGGTGAGTCTCTCAGGGGCTAGGGTGGCAGAAGAGGATTAAAGGAACCAAGAAGATCAAGAAGAAGATCGAAGCTGCGAAGACGAAGGAGACCGGACGGTACGGTCAAGAAGACCGTACCATACGGTCTACAGAAGGAATCCAGACAGAAAGGCTGAAGTTTCTGGAAGTGGAGAAATGGAGACCGGACTATTGAGGGTATGGTACGGTCCTAGGGACCGGACGGTACGGTCTCTATTGAGTTTACCAGACAGAGAAGCTGGAGTTTCTGGAAGTCGAATAATGAAGACCGGACCATCGACCGGACGGTACGGTCAGGGACCCGACGGTACGGTCTTACAGGCAGAGAGCAACAGAGAAAGGAGAACTTTCTGTTGGCTGAAGAAGAAGTGGAGACCGGACAGTACGGTCCTAGGGACCGTATGGTACGGTCTACTTTGAGAAGTGGCGCAGCACTCCCTGGACGCCGGTCTGCTGAAGACCGAACCGTACGGTCTAATGAGGACCGGATGGTACGGTCAATGGTCTTCGCAGACTGGGCACTTTTGGACAACGGCTAGTTTGAGGTTGGTGGCCTATATATAGTCGGTTGTTTACCTCTTTGAGGTGCTCTTGGACCCAGAAAGAGGGGAGGTGCTGCCAAGAAGCCAAGAGGGAGAAGTGTGAAGCACTTGAAAAGGATTTGGAGTGATCCTAGTGCTTGAGAGAGTAACAAGTTGCATCCTTTGATCTCTAAGCTAGTGTGAGCTTGAGAGAGTCATCTAGAGCTGTTACTCTTGGTCTGTGGTAAGGCCTAGACCGGTTAGGCGTTGGTGTTGAGCTGTCCAAGGAGATTGTGGAAGCCGACACAAGTTTGTACACGGTCTTGGAGCTTCCCGTGCGAAAGAAGCATCACTAGTGGAGCGCCCTTTGGGACGCATCAAGTGCGGAGCCTTACCTCCGGAAGAGTACCCGGGAGAGAGGCCGGCGGGACGTGCCCGCGACTTCACTCGGAGGGTGAAGTGTGCTCTAGGAGGGATCGCCATCGAACGGAGGGACGGGGTCGAGACTCCGGCGGGAGTGACCCAACGTGGAGTAGGGAAAGGCGCCATCCTTCCGAGACCAAGGGAAAAATCATGAGCATTCTTTATCCCTTCTCCTTTACTACATGCATTTACTTATCGCACTATTTGAGTTGTGCCTATATCTTGCTTGTCTGCTTACCTTGGTTCCTACTAGCTTCATTAGTATTGCTTGTTTGCGTTGCTCGTGTGCTTACTTGTTGTAACCTATCTAGTAGCTCTAAGGACTCTACTTAGTGTGCCTAGTATCTTTGGTTGCCTTGTCTCTAGTTATCTAGTTACCTTGCCTTGCCTAGTTTAAGTCTTCCGCTATCTATATATCTTGTGCTAGGTTGCTAGTGTGGTGTGCTTGTGTTATCTATATCCACTAGCTATATAGGTTAAGGATACTCCTTAGTGTGCTCTACCTTGTTAGTAGAACTACTCGCTAGGAGTTGCTTGGGTGTTAATGTTTGGAAATAGATTCTAGAGTGCACCGATTCACCCCCCCCCCCCCCCCCTCTCGGTCACACGATCCTTACAGAGATGATCGATGTTAGAAGGGAAGGGAAGGGAATGAAAGAGAAGGGAAGGGATCGCACTCGCATCTGGGTGAGTTGTTGGCTTTCGTCTTTCTTGGCTTACTCAGGTGATCTAATTAACGGGCAAGCCCCACTCAAAGCAATTCAGTCCCGGAGCTCTTTCTTCTAAATGCGGATTCAATAGCACCGGTGACGAAAGCAAAGGATATTCAATCCACTTGTCATCTCTCGTTCTATTACCATCGATCATGCGAAATTTTACCAATTTCTTGATCAATTCTTTTTGTCACCATCAAAGTCCCACATATAGCTGAGAATTTCCGAGCAATTGGAAGCCGCTTTCGATGACGAGGCCGATAAATTTATATTACGCGATCGTTACTGACCATCTTTTTCAGCTCTGCTCCCAAAAGAGAAAGGAGACTGATCTTGATGTCGGCGTTGGTTTTTCCAACGAAAGCCTTATTTTGATTTTCGAACGTGAACATGAGCGGTAGACTGAACACCCACACAATCTCGAGTTGACAATTTCAGAAATGGAAGAATTGACTGTTTGATGCAATGAGACCGTTCACCTTATTACAGCAGAGAGGCTACCAGGACACGACCTTTCGCACAATGGAAATGGTACTACTGTGTCCCTAAGGGCCCCGTCTTCCTTTTTAGAGAGAACTGAATCAGAACATCTTTCTCTATGAGAATTTGAGAGTCAAAAGGGAACCGAAAACATTGATTTTTTGTGAGAGCAATGATGAATCGAGCCGCATCGCATCAACTATAGAACTTTACATACGCGTTTTCTTGTTTGCGTTGCATTCCATTGTTTCAACCCTTCCCGGTAAAATGCAAGTATCCGCTGATACCGGATCGGATCACGAAGAAACGGGAACTGGTTTCGCACTAGCAGAATGGGTACCACCGTCAAAACGGTGTGCCCCTGAAGGGGATTTCTTTCAGCCAACATCCAGCCTTAGTGGCCCCTCTCTGATAAGGTTTGAAAGTTTTCAAAACGAAAAATAAAATGACAAATCTGGTCCGATGGCTCTTCTCCACTAACCACAAGGATATCGGTACTCTATATTTCATCTTCGGTGCCATTGCAGGAGTGATGGGCACATGCTTCTCCGTTCTGATTCGTATGGAAGTAGCCCGACCCGGCGATCAAATTCTTGGTGGATCCACTTTCCCGGGCAGGGAAGAGAACGAAAAAAGGCAAAAGATAGTGGCCGTGGTGGATTCGAGGATCTTACGCGGCGGAGCGAACTCTTCTATCGTCTTGAATTTCCTCTGGCGGCCGGGCAGCACCCCTTCGATCCATCGTACTAGAGCGATCCGAGAAGAACGATTAGGGTCATATTCGATCCTTTCCACAATGCCAATAGACGAAGTGCTTCGTTTAAGGTAAATTTTTCGCTGCAATCGCTTCGATCCATCCTCTTCATACTGATATTTCTATTGATTGCTTGCTGGCCCGTAGGGTACTAATAGCTCGCTCAGAGGTTCAGTCAACCTCCTCACTCTTGGTCTGGCGGGGCATATTAGATATAGTAGTGGTGTTTTGAAAGCTTACCAGTTGTATAGAAGTCTTCGTTTCAGTCCTTCTAGTGGCCATTGCTCCTAGTATGAGTAGTTGTGATGGGCTGCGAGATCCCCTTGAGGGGGTGACGAGCCTTTAGCATCCAGATTGGGCAATACGAGATAGATTGATTTACTTCGAGGATAGTCTTTCTTTTCCAAGCGAGAAAGTGCAAGTGTTTCTGTTTTAACAAGTGAAGATATTGAAAAGCAAATCCGAAAGCAAAGAAATATTACCTGGACGTTTGGTGTATTGAATACATTTGAAGTTATCTTCTATGTCGCCGAATAGGCGGGAATAGGGTAGGTTTCTGAGGTTGTTTTGCATCCTCTGTAGCCGGCCATGGGCCGTTAATAATAGAACGGCCGTAAGAAGTAACCCCCTTTCATACTATGTTTTCTATAGCTTCGTTCCACGTTCCGCGTTCCTGTCCCTCGACCCCAACGTCCCAGAAATATTGCTTCTAAGCGCTCGCATTGGCCTCACCGTTGGCTCGGCCTGGCGGGCTCGATGCCGCCATTGAAGAACGTGGAGAAGAGAGAGAATTCCCAGACACAAGCAAGGCCATGGTCACGACCCACGCTGTCGGTAGGCACCAACATACGGAGCTCGACCTGGCGGTCGCGGAGGGTGGCCACGCAGTGCTTGAAGCGAGCACGTCGGTCGAATTGCTGCAGGGGCAGAAATCTACGCCCCATCAGCATCTTACTATTTACCCTTTTTGTTTTTTCAAATTCAACGCTACGGCAGTAGAGTTAGACGTACAACTGGAACGGAGAGGCCACAAGAATCACGCTGTGAGACACAGTAAACGTCGGACACGGTCAATTTCTTTTTTTTTTTTTACACCGTCCAGCCCTGCTTACTTGGACACCCGTCCGACTTGGCGACTTCCCAGTCACTCGCAAAACAACCCCGCACTCTCGCGCTTTCCAGCCCTCCGAGGCTCCGATCGATCTCTCCCTCTCTCGATAAACCTCCCCGATTCCCGACGCGATCTCAGTTCCGATCCCGCCGCCGCCGATCATGGCCGCGTACGGGACGCCGCTGCTGCCCGCGAGCGCCTTTGCCGTCGCCGTCGACGGCGCCGTCACGATCATCGCGGCGGACGACCCCGTAGAGCTCGCTCGCCGCCGCGACCGCGTCGCCAAGAAGAGGGCCCGCGACGTGGATCGGGCCTCGCGAGAGAAGGCCGACGCCTGCGGGTGGTCTTCGCAGTCCTGGAGCGCAGCCTCGCCTTGCGCCGTCGGCGAGGCTCCGCTTCCATCTCCCCTCGCCATTAGCGCGGTTGGATCGTCGGTGCTGCCGCCGCCACCGCAGCCGCGTGGAATAGCAGGCATGCCGTCAGGAAGAATCCGCCGCGCGAGTTACGCGCGTGGTCACAGTGGAAGCCGCAGTGGCAGGGGAGGGTGCGGCTGATTCGGGCCAGCAGATGGATATCTTCGTCTTCGCCATGGCTTATTTTTAGAAAAATTGCAAAAATTGCTCTTTTCATCGTTGTCATTCACGTAATTTCCGTTTAATCTGATCTTTATTTTCCTCGACATTGCAGGATAAGTCGTACCATCGCAGAGCCGAACAAGTTCTGTAATGTTCAGGGCTTCAAGTTCGGTTGCTGGGTGTCGTCGGCGTCACTGCTCACCACCTGGGACGGTTGTGCAGGGCTGCTCCGTCTGGGAACGGAGGGTGCCTTTCTGAAGAGGCTACCGGTTCTGGACTTGTTGAGGGTGCCGTTCTGAAGATCCTGCCATGTCTGGGGAGGTTGATTTCAGGACGCCTCTGCATCCTGCAGTCAGTGTGTGGATCAGTAGCATATCAGTGATCACGCGACTGATTTGTGAACATGTCCTCTTCAGGTGAGGACAGATTCTGGCTCTTTGCACTTTGGCGAATTGAGTCACATTTGTTTAGAATGTCTACCTTTGTGGTACTTATAAGCCCTTACTATATAAAATTATTTATCAGCTTCATGTAATTGAGCTGTTCTATCTTGAGGCATTAGATAATCAAATGAACGGAACAATATCTGATTGTTTGACGAATTCATATATTTGAGTCTTCTTATCTTCGGATATAAGATAACTCAAATGACTGAATCACATTTGAGCTGTGATCTTTCTTATATTGTGATCTCATGCTACTGCCTACTACAAGCCTGCTGTTTAAGAAAACTTCTCTTACGAATTAGTAGGTAATCTCTGCACATTCTCTGGGAGAAATGAACATTTGATTTTTCTCAACTACTTGCCGGCAAGCTAAGGGATGACTCTGATTTTTTTTTTTGGTGTCATTCATGCATTTTTAAATTGACAACCTTGTAATAGACAGACTACTATTGCAATCTGCTGTGCAGTAAGTTGTTTTGAAAAGAAATTTTACAACGGGTAACCTCAATGGTATCCCAGTTTATAGTACAAAATTTTCTGATGTTGTCTGCCTGCTGTCTACCTGATCCTTGTATCCCTCAGGATAATTTTGCTAGTTAGACGTAACAAGTTCAATGGTCTTATGGTTTGTGCCTTTAACACCCTTGAATATTAGCATACAACCAAATAAATCTGCTGACGTCATTTCAGGCGGAATGCGCTACTGGATGGAATCTTACAAACAAGTTGCAAAATAGTTTCTGATCGAGGAAATAGTTAAATTGCCCTGCATAACTTGCAATTAGCAGTGTAAGAAAATGTGGCTGCTGGGCAGCTTTCACGACCACAAAACATGCTAATTTTTTTTTGTAACCTGTTTGTCAAACATTTTAATGTCAGCAATAGAAAAGGATTTTTTGGTGAAATTTCTCAAACACAAATGTATTTATTAGCATAGAAATTCGTGTCCAACAAGTCATAAAAACTGCAAAGTCCAGGCCACCGTTCAGTGAATTTTTATTTGATTTTGGAAAATTTGACTTATTTATTAGGCCATAACTTGTACAATATATAGGTAGACCAACAAGAGTATATGCTTAAAAATTTTTGACAGTAAATACAAACCAAGCCATTGTCCTAATTCTACTACTACCATCCAGGGAAGTTGTCCCACACTGCTCCAGGCCGCAATACTAACACGAAGCCACCAACAGATCCACATCCAGTTGCAAATGCAGAGAATTACTGGCATACAAATTTATATATCCATAATGTTGTGCAAAATTTGAATTTAAACTTTTCTTACATTTATGAAAATACATGTTCTGAATAACCTTTTTTTTGGAAAAAAAACTGTAGGGAAAATGCCCACAGTGCAAGTCTTTTTTATATTATCCAGAGTACTTTTACAAGAAGCCAGAAAGAGGAGGGGGCCGAGAGGAACACTAAACCAGTGGCAGAGCTGGACACGAAATTAAGATGGGAGGGTGGGGGGGGGGGGGGGGGGGTGACAAACTCAATCAAAAATTGAAGTAAAAAAATTTGCCAATTTGCACCGTATTTTCAATGTTCACATACACCGTCTATTGGGTTTCTTGATTTCCTAGAAAAATAGGACAGATTCAGCAAAGATTTTATTATCCTACAAGTTGCAATCACATATCATTTTTTTAATGGAATCACATACCATATTGCTTGCAATAGTTAACACAACTACAAATACAATCGGAGGAAGAAGAAATTATGGCTTGCTTACATGACTTAGCCGCTGGGCCTGCGAAGTACGCGATGGCCTGGTCAGGCTTCCTACTACACTTATTAGTTCCATAGTTTGCACGGAGGGGTTGGTTTCCACCTGATACGTTCCCCACTTATTAATCCTCTTCCTAGACAACGGGTGACAGCCCAAACAATTCGACTATGGGCTACGAAAGGCAGCCCACAAATTCCAACCCACGGCCCAGACCCTAGGAAATGGTTCGCTGCTGTAATTCTCTTCGTATCCAGGCGCCTAGGGCTTCAATGGCGGCACGAGCGCGACGGAACAGACGATCTGAGGAAAAAATTTTGGGGGGGGGGGGGGGGGGTGCGCATGGCCCCTGCCGGCCTCCCCCAGCTCCGCCACTGACTAAACTATTCTATGCTAAACTAACCTGAGGTCACATTGTACAACCTACCTCAGAGATCTAAACTACTAGAGGTACAACAGGTGCTAAAAGACCAAAAAAGAAACATACATACAGCACCAGAAAGGTGCAGCCTTGAAAGGCAAAGAGAGACAGGCTAAAAAAGTTGTAGCCAGGCCCGGATAGCTTGATGATGTTAATCCTTAATCCTGTGCAGGTGCAGTAAAACTTCTTCTTTGAAAGTTCTCTTCCAACTAGCAACACTAGGCTGCTTGTTGTAAAAAATCTTTGCATTCCTCTGTTTCCAAATATTCCAAGCTGCGGTAGAAAAAATCTCCGTGAAGAACATATATTGATATTCCAATTTTGCCTTTTTAATTTTCTCATGAATCTCCAGATCTTCGTCCCACATAATTCCAATACTGAACCAGCAACTGACACTGTATGGGCATTCAAAAAACAGATGCACTGCAGTTTCTTCTACTGCTCTATTGCACATAACACAATTATAACCAGACTCTAGAAAGTGATTTCTTCTTCTCAACATATTTCTGGTATTCACCCTGTCCTTCAATAGCTGCCAGATAAAGAATTTAATTTTTGGCATGCATTTAATTTCCCAATTCCTTTGATGGAGTGGGGAATTTTCCAGACCGTTAAATTAATGCTTGTAGAATTTACGGACGAGTATGATACAGATCCCCAAATGTAACTCCATACGTCATTTTCTTCATATAAGAGATCAATATTTTCAATGTCCTGTTGCATATCCAAATGTTCTTCATATGCCTCATTTGAGAGTGGCAAATGGAAAATTTCATCAAAAGATTCAGCGTTCATTGCCTTATGAAAAGATCCATACTTGTCATTTGAAAAAGAATACAGTCTCGGGTATTTCTGTGAAAGAATTGATCCATTAATCAGATCATGCCATAGAGAAACTGTATCACCTTTGCCAATCTTACAGGTTGCTATTCCTCTGTATTCAGTATTTAATCTGAACACATCCTTCCACCAGAAGGAACCAACTTCATTTGCATAATGAGGGACTTCATCTTCATAGTATGTCGACCATATTGATTTAACCCATGGGACATCACTTTTTTGTTGTATAATTTGTCCAGGTGTTTCATTAGGAGCGCCTTGTTTTGTAATCTCAGATTAAGAACACCACAGCCCCTTTTATCTTTGGGTTACATAACTTGGTCTCATGCAACCAGATTTGCAATTTTCTTTTCTCTATCATGCCCTCTCCATAAACAATCTTTCTCTGCTCTGATTATATATTCAATAACTTCCTCAGGAAAAATTCAGTATGCACATGAAGTACATAGGAAGAGAAGTGAGCGCAGACTTGATAAGTTGCAGTCTTCCGGCAGAATGTAAGATCCTTGAACTTGCAGTCAGTCTTTTATCTATTCTTGTCATGATGGGCTCATAATGTCTAACTCTGGGTTTAGTTGTTCCCATAGGTAACCCCAAGTAGGTGAAGGGTAAAGTTCCTATTTGGCATCCAAAAGTACCAGCAAGTTGTACAACTCTGTCTCCAGGAAGATTAATAGGAATCATGCATGATTTTCCGTAATTTACCTTGAGGCCAGTGGCTTCTGCAAATTGGTTCAGAATACTCTTCAGGAACAATAACTGTCTTGAGCTTGCTTGCATTACTAGCAATGTATCATCCGCATACTGTATTATAGGGAAATCAATATCTGGACTTTGTGGTATTGGAGCCCCTAATAGTCCTTGTCTATATGCTTTGTTTATGATGCTTTGTAACTGGTCTGCTGCTAGAACAAATAAAAGGGGGGATAATGGATCACCCTGTCTAACACCTCGCTTGCACTGAAATTTTTTTCCAGGAATTCCATTGAGTAGGACTGCTGAGGATCCAGAAGCGAGAATTTCCCGAACCCAATTGTTCCATTTTTCTGGGAAACCTATGGCCTGCACTTGGATTATGGATGCATGTTCAACTGTATCAAAAGCTTTTTCGAAATCCAACTTCAAAAGAATGATTTGTGAATGATGACACTGACAAAGCTCAATGCAAGACAATCCTGGATAGTCCGAGTTTTGGTAAACCATACTGGTTCTTATGCACCACTTTCACGATAACTTCCTGTAGTCTATTAGCCAACAGTTTTGTAAGCAGCTTTAAAGAATAATTTAGAAGCGATATAGGCCTGAAATCATTAACAGTCTCTGGATTGTCCTTATTTGGTAGCAGTGTGGTGAAAGAAGAATTGATACTCTCCATGCTTACTGCATGATTGAAAAAATCATGACACAGCTTGTAAAAGTCTTCCTTTATGTACTGCCAGCAATGTTTCATGAATAACCTAAGCAATGCGTGTGTCTCTCACGAGCAGGAGAAAGGATCAAATCAACATCCAAATATAATAGTCAATAAAAATTCTCTACTGCTTGAAGGTCGAAACATAACATTCATCCATTATGCGATCACATAATGCTTTAGTATATCCCCGTTTGCAACACGTTCATTTATCTTGTGCATCTACAGCAGAGAACCCATAAACTTCATATATCCTTTAATTGCCCAAATGATTTTTTTAATCTAGAGCTTTGTCTATGCCAACTCTATAATGACCAAAACAAATCCTTCATTTTTCCATCAAAAAAAGAAAAATCCTTCATTTAAATCGTCATTCACAAATGAGCCCTCGATCAAATTGTTCCTTTGCTATCGCTCTAGGCCAGGTGATCTGCTGTGCTTAGGCTTTGTTTCTGATCTGATCTAAGCACAATTCCAGTTCTGTTTCAGCATGCCGTGAGAAGAGAAACTGCATTCTGCCGCAGCATTGGTCACGAGAATCCCATCACAAAGCTTTGAACCGTCCTACTTGAAGACGGCACACCACATCTGAAAGAGATCTTTACAACTACTTCATATAAAAGATTTCTACAACACATGTTGTTTCAGAATATGGGGTTTTGTTAAGTGCAGAATGCTTTGAAAAATGCCTTTGAGGATGCAGCAGTGTCTCTGTTCTTTCACTTGTACAAGTGCTTCGATAGGCCATCATAATTCTCCAGCAGCATAAGCTTGTGCCAGGCTTGCTCCTGTGGTACGCATTAAGCATTGTGAAATATCAGTATGTGTGAAATAAAAGAATTTGAGGGCACTCTTTTTGCACGTACTGCTATATTTTCTGATGATGCAGTAATACATTTTTATGTTTTTAACGCATATCGATGGTGCAGGGCTGTCTTCCTCCTCCGACCTGCTTATCTCTATGTGGCAACCGAAACCCAATCGAGCTCCAACGCCCAATCTCGTCCGCAGCGAGACGGGGCAGAGGATCACAGTGGCGCCTTGGGGAAGAACGCAGCAGCACGCCCTGGGCCGACTCAGGACTGATCTACATCAAGCAATGCGCCGATGGATCTGAAGGTTGGTTGGTTATCCCAACAGCCCTCGATCGGCACCATAACGCAGATGCGTATATGTCCAAACGGAGGAGAACGCTCCGTGCAATATGCTCGCCGTGGATTCGTAACCTCCCCAGATTCGTTTCCATTCAATTTTTTTCTTGGTTTTTGGCTTACAATGTTTCAGTGAACCTATTGATCTTGTTTCTTCTTATACTGACTCCCTTCCTAGAAGCATGATGTTTGGCTTTACTTCTTCCAGCCCCAGCGTTTCTGTAGATATGGAACTGAAGAATAAAAATCATCAACATTCAAGAAGCAGATGAAGCCCGTAGGCCGTAGCTCCATTACTGCAGAAATTTCGGGTTCTAGGATGAATTCAGCGGTCATCTTCATACTCAGCACTCAGCACGAGTCTCTTCGTCGAGTCTGATTTTGTTTTTCCTTCCTCTTTCCTTTTCGTTTTCTCTCTCCATGAGGACCAGAAGCTTGCTCAGAAAACGCTCCCTAGATTTTGCCTGTATTTTGCATCTTGCTCAGATGGCTCCCTAGATGCAACCCTGAACATTGTCTTCCTTTTGCTAATTAATGAAAGGGCAGAGCAACATGCCATTGATTTAGTGTGGATTGTTCAGAGGATTGGCTTTCGGTGAACTCTAGATCAGATTGGTGCATGTTCTCAGCAAAATGAAATTTTCGTTTTGATGAAGTCCTTACACGAATGGTTCACACCAAATAAATCACTTCGAATCCTCGTTGAAACATGGAGAAAGGGATTGTGGAAACCACACATGTCATGCCGGCACCTTAGGGTGGTCGCAGTTAGGCACGCCACGTCAATTCAGCGTGGAGCCAATGCTTGACATGGCCAAAATATTGTCACTACAAATTACATACTCGGCGTGATAAAGTGATTCAGACTTGAATTTAGTGTCGCACGTGTTGCTCCAAAATATTAATTAAAATGGTTAAATGAAAATCCAAGGATAGAGAGATCTCATGGAAATTAAAGGGGCTCAATCTCACTTGCATATTTTGAATTGACGGAAGTCATGAAATAAATGTTTTCGTCATAACAAAAAAAAAATAAAAATAAACTCTATGTCTTTAAACTCTCAAAATACCTGAACCCATGAATCTACTATGTCATCTAGGTTCAATATTGAGAATACCCTTGGATGATAATTGAACTTATTTTTTCATGCTAGAGAACTTTGTTTGACTATAATGGCACGATCAAAGATAGAGGGATGGGAAAGGTTGACTTACAAAAAGACATGTCATCAACGGAGGTTAATTTTTTTTTTGACGAATTTTTTTTTTTTGACGAAATCAACGGAGGTTAATTATTTTCGTGAATTTGGACCTAGATAACACAAAGTAGTTAAGGGACTTGAATACATATTCTGAGAGTTTTGGGGACCTAGATACGCCCCTAGAGAAGTTTATGTACCTCTAGTGTATTTCAGATAATGATGTTGTGAAATGGTGAAAATACATTTTATTGAAGACTGAAGTGTTACGAACCCCAGTGACCAAATGGGGCGAATCCCCTATATATGCATTGTACACTCTCCTTATATATACAATTTTTAAGATAGCCCGTTTTGGCGTTAGATGGTGTTTCAAGTTAATGTTAATATAAAGTATATTTTCCATGGAATGATTTATGACCTGAAATATACTTTATACTTCTCTGTCATGAAGTTGAAAATATACTTCAGGCGCAGAGACAGAGAACCGTCAGTCTCGAAAAATATAGAGGAACAGTATATCCGTCAGTCTCGAAAAATATAGAGGAACATTCAAAGGCAAACAACTTTTCAGTCTCGAAAAATATAGAGGAACAGTATATCCGTCAGTCTCGAAAAATATAGAGGAACATTCAAAGGCAAACAACTTTCTCTGTCTCTGCGCCTGAAGTATATTTTCAACTTCATGACAGAGAAGTATATCCCCTATATATGCATTGTACACTCGAGTTAGATGGTGTTTCAAGTTAATGTTAATATAAAGTATATTTTCCATGGAATGATTTATGACCTGAAATTCAAATATTTATATATATGTTTTTTGTCATCTTGAAACATTACTTGGTCTCTTTTTTCCCCCTACAATATCCTTTAATTTAGTATATGCACTACCAGGTTTTAGAACTAATGCTAGCAATTTTTTTGCAACAATGTGATTTTGGTTGCAATACATAGAGCCTATTGCGACAGTTGTCAATTTTAGTTGCAATAGAAGGACATGTTGCCACTGATTGTGTAGTGTTGCGATTTAAATTTTGATAGTTGCAATAGCTACTATATATCGCAACGAATAAATTTGTGTTGCATTTACAACATAGTTATTGCCATGTTTTTTCTAATAGTTGCAATAGTTGAGAATGTCGCAACGAATATAGAACGTTGCTATTAGTGCTATTGTGTGTTGCCAAAAGTTTATGTTATGGCAACATAAATCTGAATTGTTGCAAAACGAGTCTTAGATATAGCATCGCAAACCAAAATCGTTGCATATTTTTAGAGAGAATCGTTACACCTAAATGGCCAGCCAATTTGTGCTCATGCACTACGGGAAACCTGACGTTTGCCTAGTGTCGGGCTCTTTGCCGAGTGTATTTATTCGGGCACTCGGTAAAGAGATCATCTTTTCAACAAAAACTTAGATTGAAAGAGTTCAAATTTGAAATTCAAAATTTTCAAACGACCTCGGATGGAGAAACGACCGAAATGAAAGTTGTAGATCTCGAAAAATTGTGAAACTTTGTATTTGACAACTTTTCTATTTGAATTCGTTTAGGGCCTCAAAGACACTTAGTTTAGTCTAATATGTGTAGATTCAAAACAAAACATGGGCACATGTGATGCTGTGGTGTAGTGGTAGAAGGGCTCCATGTGCAAGGTGAAAGTTGTGGGTTCAAATCCTACCGACCTCGTAGTGTGTGAAAAATATTTTTGCTATTTTTAAAACGTGTTTTTTCAATTCAAAATGTCTAACGTACGTTGTTGCAATAACCACTATAGCAACATCGATTGTGGTTGCAAATACCGCTTCTGCAACCCTAATGATCGTTGCGTGTGCAAGATATTGCCACATCACACGTCGTTGCAACACACCAAAGTTATGGCAATGTCTCAAAAAGGTGTTGCGATACCCTATTGCATCGGTCGCACTTGCAACACCTTCCAACGCCCAAATTTAGTTACAATTGCTTAATATTGCAACAAAAATACCCATATTGCAACACTTTTGAGCCGTGGCGCCAGGGTAATTTTTTTGTAGTGATGCTACCATGCAAGAAAACTAATATCCTGTTGAAGATAATTAAAATTAAGAAATAACTTCACGAAACTTGTTAAGATTCCTTCTTATATCTACTTTACATTCAAACTTCAGGCCAGTGCTGAAATATTATTACACGTGAAAGACTGTATGCAATCCACGAGGCCTCCATGCTAAACGCTGCAGTTTTTTCCCTATAAAATAAAATCGAGAACTTCATGACATAATGAGTTGTGTTCCACGAGCAGAGACAGAGAAGTATATCCGTCAGTCTCGAAAAATATTCAAGTCCCTTAACTTGGTTTTGCACTGACTTCTTTACTCTTCCTTATTTTCCTTCTGACTCTGCGTGCGTCGCGCGCCTCTTATCCCACGGCCAAAACTTCGGCGCCGACAGGTGGGGCCTGTCTGTTAGCACGCCCGCCCTTCCGCCTCCCCTCCCCTCCGCAACCTTTGCCGTCGTCGAGCCCGCCCGCCCGCCCCGCAGCGCCGAGGACGAGCGCCGTCCTCTGCCCCCGCCGCACCCAGGGGGAGCGTGCCGAGACGGCGCCTCGATGTGGCCGTCCCAGACTTTCCTCGCCTTCTCTGTCTCCTCTTTTCCCCCTCGTGGCTACGCCTCCTCGCAGCGCCGTTCCGGCAAGCAGCTATGGCGGCGCCTTCCGCCTCCCCTCCCCTCCGCAACCTTTGCCGTCGTCGAGCCCGCCCGCCCGCCCCGCAGCGCCGAGGACGAGCGCCGTCCTCTGCCCCCGCCGCACCCAGGGGGAGCGTGCCGAGACGGCGCCTCGATGTGGCCGTCCCAGACTTTCCTCGCCTTCTCTGTCTCCTCTTTTCCCCCTCGTGGCTACGCCTCCTCGCAGCGCCGTTCCGGCAAGCAGCTATGGCGGCGCCTTCCGCCTCCCCTCCCCTCCGCAACCTTTGCCGTCGTCGAGCCCGCCCGCCCGCCCCGCAGCGCCGAGGACGAGCGCCGTCCTCTGCCCCCGCCGCACCCAGGGGGAGCGTGCCGAGACGGCGCCTCGATGTGGCCGTCCCAGACTTTCCTCGCCTTCTCTGTCTCCTCTTTTCCCCCTCGTGGCTACGCCTCCTCGCAGCGCCGTTCCGGCAAGCAGCTATGGCGGCGCGGACGCAGATGAGGTCACCTTGCATCCCCTCTCGATCTCAACCACGCTGCACCCTTGCATCCCTTTCCACTACGGCGAGCTGACGGCAGCCGAATCCATGGAGGATTGGGGGCGAGATCCACAACGGCTGGTTCCTCAGCGACCGGATCTTTGGCAGCCGAGCGCTAGGACGGCCAGTTCCATGGCAGCCTCCAACGCAATGAGCTACTACACCACGGCGACCTGCACGCCACTGTGAGATCCTCCATAGAGTCTGCGAACTCATAGGTATTGTTTATAAAACAATTGAAAGTTGCATCAGTGGGATTTCTTATGCTTTTATGGATTGGCTCAGTTTAGGCAATGCACGCAGGATACGCAGCAGAATTTAAGATCTCAGATTAATGCAGCTTCAAGCACGAACTTGGCCAGATTTCCTCATGTGATATTTTCCATGACATTTTGTTTTAGAAACCTTAACCTGCAAATGCCTTGAATACAATATCAAATGCTAATGTAGGTTTTGTAACAATACCTAATGTAATGCTTATACCTCCTCTGCCAATTTCTCTATCGCAGATGCAGCAAAGCTCAAATGGTAAGTATGCATTGCATGCTCCTCTTGATCATGTGAATGAAATCAATGTTGAAAATGAAGAACTCTACTAGCTCTCTAATTCAGTGCATATGAAGTAAAAAAAGAAGTTACTTCTTGAGTTCTAAATAAATATTCTATATATAACTTATAATATTATTAATAGTTTTGGGCAATCGAGTTCGGTTCCTCGATGGCTCTGTCGGCCAGAGACAGAGCACTGCATGTCAAGCCCTTGTAATTTCCCTTTTCCTTCTTCTCTTGCTCATTCTTCAGTTGGTGCATTGTGCTAAATTAACCAGTACATGACTTGCCATACAAACCCTTGTACATGGACTGATGACTTTGCTGTTGATTCATCAAATTAAAGGTGGATTCAGACTCGGCACTTCAAGCTTCAAACTGAACCAGTGGACAGTTCATAGCCAAGGCTAGACATCAGTGGCCAAGTCGAGAAAAACGACAAGGTTAGTTATTCTCCTTACAACAGTGTAGGTTCAACACTTTTTAATTTACTTTAGTTAACAGTTTTGGTATGCCAAGGTTTTTTTTTTCAAATAGGAAGGCAACCAGCTGAGATCATATATAAAAGTATTTTTCCTGAACCTTCTCTGGGGTGCTTTATTTACTTCAATGTACGCGCTCCAATCATTAGCTTGAAATCTGTAACGAACTCGCATACTTTCTGGCCATGACATATATAAAATTGAACAAGTGTTAAGTTTATGCACTGTCAATGGTAAAAAAAAGGGAGTTGAAGTACACTATTTTTGCTATTGTGTGGAACAGCACCATGAATGCATGTTCCAGCATAGCACTGATATCAATGCTTCACAGCTTGGAGGCATTACATGATCACATCTTGCTCCATTTCATTTTGGTTTTGCGAAACACTTTTTTGGTCATAACAGGTTTTGTCTTCTCATGAACAAAAAAGCCATCTGATTTAATTTCTAAAATTGTTTCTGCAGATGACAGTTGCATAATTTAATGATTTTGACAAGCCAACCCTTATCTTTGAATAATTTAATGACCCTGTGTGAGATAGAACGAACTTGTTTATTCGTCTCTATCAAGTGTGCAATCTGCATATGGTGGATGAAATACTGCAATCTGCACATGTGTAAACGAAACACTTCGTTTCGAATTTGCAACTATAGTATACATGACATGCTTACATCTGAATATTTCATAGATCTGAGTTTGATTTGGTATAGGCAGGGATTATATGTAATTTTGTAAAAATGGAGTCATGCTTACATCTGAATATTTCATACATCTGAGTTTGATTTGGTATAGGCAGGGATTATATGTAATTTTGTAAAAATGGAGTCTTTGTACTCCGTGAGTTCAAGCCTTCATATGCATGTTCAGTTATTGCTACCTCACACTAATTTTCAGTTTTATTTACTTCCTATTCAAATTAACCTGTTTTGCTAATTTGCAGATGATTCACCATTTCATTCAGTGAGAGGTCCATGCAGTCTTTTATGAATTCAGAGGTCCATCACCATTTTTCATTTTGGCTTATCAATGATGCATCAGTATAGTACTCAAAATACATTAACTGATCCTCATGCCTGTTTAGCTTGTCTTGGCTCATCCATTTTTTCTGTTGTCTGGAGTGGTAGCTAAAGTGTGCAGCAAAGTGCATTCAGGTGTTGCTAACTTTATTCGTTACCCAAACTTGTATTGTTAATGAAAAATAGCTGATGGTTCCCCGGCTGAGCTCTACTACTAAATTTCCTTTTGATAAACGCTTCCAACTCATGTGAACTCTATTCCATGTTCTGTAAGAAAAAAAAAATAAGTGGCCTGTCCCATTCATAGCTTTGGATTTTTAATTCATCATTTATTTCAGAGTGGCCGGATTGCTGCTGCTCCTTTCGGCCGGCTGAACCCATAAATTCCATAAGCCAACTGTCTTTTCTTGTAAAGATAAAATGAATTGTGTGGATTGTCGAATTGTGTTGGTTCTCATGCATGAATTCCATTTTTCATTGGGTACATCTTCATCTAGAATTCTTGGATCTTCAAAAACACTCTAGGTACGTATTCTTGACTTCTTTGCTTTTTTTACATTTTCGTGGGCTGCCAGCAAATTGTCCGCCCATAAGCCAATTGCAAGTGAAGGCGAGATTAAAAGGCTCCTAGATGAAATTCTAGGTTCAACTAACCAAAGTAGTGAAGAATAAGATATTATCAATATTCTGAAGGACTATTTTAAAAGATTTGATTGAAGAACTTACATGGAAGAACATATGTAATGCTATGTAATTTCACTGTGTTTTGAATACTATAAATATTGTCTATTACTCTTAGAAAGTTGTGAATCATCAAGTTTCAAAACATTGATTAATTTATTAAACTAACATTGATGGATTTTCTTTTTCCGGCCAGCCCGTGGCAACGCACGGGCACTTTTGCTAGTTAGTAGTAATTTTCTTTCAGTTTGAAGAAAACGAAAATTAACAGCTGAACCAGTCACATATTCCATTTTATGTGCATTTTCATCGCTCATGCATCTTCCTATGACTCTTAGGACAACTCTTAGGATGACTATGCAAAACAACTTGGTGTGTCATATCACCTGATGGGCTAGTTTCACCCAAAAGAGAACGTTTGACGTCTCTAGTGTAGTGGCTGGTATTTAGAGACGAAATCAAGCATTGCAGGAAAGTTTAGCCTTTCTCTAAGATATAATGCAAGGTGAATAAAATTGAACAAATAACTATTAATGAATAAAAATGTGTATTGCTTATCCAAAACAATGAAATTCAGTTTATTTTACCAAGACGGAAAACATACCTTAAATACTGACACCTAGATAATTCCTAGCTAAAGAAAAGCGAAAGGACCAGGGAAATTCTTGCTTTTATTGCCCTATGATTACTAATTTTGAAGAGAGATGGTGTAAAAGGTGACTTATTCGATGGTGAATTGTAGAAACAATTATTTTTCTCATCTTTTCCTTTCTAAACAAGAAATCATAAGCAGCAATAGGACATTATGTGACTAAAGGCAACTATTCTGATTCAGGATAACTCTCTCTCCCCCCCCCCCCCCCCCCCCCCCCCCCCCCCCCCCCCCCCCCCTCCTCTCTCTCTCTCTCTCTCTCTCTCTCTCTCTCTCTCTCTCACTCATAGCATTGTCGGAAGAGGGGTGAGGCATGTATAAACTTTCTACTACTAATTCATACCTTCATTGCTGGGGAACCAACTTTCTGCTTGTTCCTTCGTGAAGAGGACCTATGGCTCTCCATCACGCCAGCAACAGAGAACTTGCTTGATAAGCATCTAACTCTCGTTGAGGAACATCAAGGCGGCAAGCAAGCAAGGGGAGATATTGACGCGGCTCAATCCAAGAACATGGCTGCCATGTCAATCAGCCATGCCTTCGGATTGAGGCGCGACAATACCTCCTTATCCTGGCAACAAGCATGCCGCAGCAGACCTTCCGCTCTTGTTTTTTTTCCCCCTTGCCGTGCAAACACAAGATATTTCTGCAAGATCGCTCTAGTAAACCCACACTGGGAAAAAAAACTTAAGTAGACAAAGAAATTGGAATGCAAATGATAGAGAGAGAGAGAGAGAGAGAGAGAGAGAGAGAGAGAGAGGCTATTGATGGAGTGGATGGATCCTGAATGGCGAATACTGCTTCCTTCTCCAAAAGAAAGCAAACTTTGGGGATTATATAGCCAGTTGGTAGGTTTCTTCTACTGTAGGCCTTTCCCTTTCCCATGATGAAACTTTTTATGTCCTGGCTCCTAAAAGGCGGCAGAAAGTGAAGGGCAGGATACACCCGAGAAAAATGTTTCGAGACGCAACCCCCAATTCTGGTCGGGCTCCTTGATGCCGTTGTTTATGCAATTATGCTCTCTTCCTGCCGGGATTTCATGATTTTGTTCCACTATACCGAAGTTGAAGAATAGTCAAAGAAGATAGTTGCTGGTCAAAGAAGTTGATGGTGATCAGGTGATGCACTACCGAGTTTGGTTTTAAAGAATCCAACTGTTCTTTTGAGATACAAAAGAACACCTAATTGTTTATCAACTTTTGTATCCGCACATTATTTGTATTAACTTCTGCCAGCTATATAATAGGTTATAAGTTCTCAACCTTTCATTGGTATAAAAAAAAAAAGTTCTCAACCTTTCATTGAACAATTATGCATGGGGCAGCTGACCCCGGCTCACTATTTAAAAGATCAGGTAAAAAAATAAAAAATTTAAAGAAACATGTGGTGCAAAAGTTTTTTCTATTTTGCAGCATTGAACAATTCATTGAAATGTGGTATATATGTTCTTATTTTGTTCTTGAAGAACAATTCTTGTAGTCCGTGTCAAAATAATCTTCATCTAGAAAAGTGATTTTTTTAAAACAGAAATATTTGTACCCCTAAAACTTAGTGATATGGATGTCACTTATCATTAAAACCATACATATCTGCAAGCAAACACACATGTTTCCAAAAAAATCGTTCCTTTAAGATGAAAGAATAAAGAATAATTGTGCTTATATGAATTCTATTAATAAAATTCTCCACAATGATTAAAATAAATATTCAGTATATTTTCCATCTTTTCTTGAACATGTGTTTTTTTTTAAGATTCATATTTATGAGTATGATCGTTTGTATACACCACCTAAATATATGCTTCGGGCAAATACTTTAGATCGTATAGCCTATGTAACCTAGTACTCCATCTCTATTTCACAATACTTATTATTGCCGGAGGTTTGTCCAAAGTCAAATTTTTAACTTTAACCAATGATTTTACAAACCTGTATATTTTATTGGCATGCAAATTATGAAAGTGTTCTTCATGCCGAATCTAAAAAATAAGCCTTATCCGGTTCAAATAATTCATATAAATTTCTATAAATTTATGATCAAAGATTAAAAGCAAATTGACTTACAACAGCTATAAAACAACAAATATTGTGAAATGGATGTACTTTATAAAATTTTGGTGTCATGCCTCGGAAGCTTGTTTATGAAACATGGAAAACAATTAGTTCTAGGAATGATCATTTGAGCGACTGAAACCATCAAGCTAGTAAACTTTAGGAAAGCTTGTAAATGGATACTACTTCTCATCATGTCTAATGCTCGATTCTATTTCTTGATAGAAAAGGAAACTCTAGAAAAAACAGTTTTATCAGGGGTGCTAGTAGTATGCATCCCCGGGAAAAGAATCTGAAAGGGGGTACATGAAGCTGGCAGGTGGTCGGGATAAGGCTGGCGCGGAATTGAATTGACTGCCGTGCATGAATGATGAAGCGAGGTGGTTGGCTTAATTGCTGTCTTGCTCGCTTGCAGGATGCTCTGCCTGCATATATCTGCCCTGGTTGGTTTGGTCAGAGATGAGCCCCTTTCGTCGGAGAGAGCGCGCGTAATGGAACGTGCGAGCTGCCGCAATTATTCATGCGTCGGTAGGGGTTGCATGCAATAACTGCCTGCCCGCTGGTCTCATGGCCTGGTCGGCTTGCAGGCCTGTCTCGGCACAACGTAGAGAGAGACGCCATCATTGATCCGTCCCTCTTACAGGTATACTACTCTCTCTATCCTGGCTGTCGACTAGAGGGCCGTTTCAGCTACTGGTCCCTTCCATCATCCAATTGTTTTCTTCTTTTGAAGCCTTTTCCTTTCTTATTTGCTGTTTTGAATTCTGCAGATTTTATTTTCGCACGTATTCTTGCACCAATGAGAGACCTGTGACCTGAAGCAGAAGCAGTGGCAACTTGAACTTAATTTATTTCAAAAATGCTGTAGTTTTAGGTTTGACAGTTTTTTCTATCTTTGACCAACATTTTATATAAATTGTACAGTAGTAGTATAGTTTAAGAACGTGTGAGTTATGCATTATGAAAGTGTATCTCAATGACGATTTCTAAAGGCATAAGTTTTATATTGTTAATATACATGAACTTATAAAACTATTGATAAAATATATATAAAACAATTTGACTTAAGACAAACCTAAAACTCCTACCTTTTCGAAACGGATGGACTATTGATTAGTCTCTAAGTGCCCATGAGGACTTGGACTAGCTATTGGCCATCCTTTAGGCAGCGTCAGATATGCCATCTCACATAAACTCTAACTGGCGCACCGTCCGGTTCTCTAACCCATTGTTTTGAAATGTTTTGGTATCCTTCTCCCATCACTGTTCAATACTCATATACTTCCTCCGTCCCACTTTAGTTGGCATTTTAGCCATGAGCATGGAAATTAAAAAGAGGATGAAAAAGATAGGTGCACAGAAATTAAGAAGAGGATGAAAAAGAAATTAATAGAGATAGATGTGTATCGTAAAGATAGAAATGTGCCTCGGAAAGAGAGTATTTTGGGAAACTTGCGAAGGCTAGAATGCCAAATATTTTAGGACGGAGGGAGTATCCCCTATTAACTAGGAAAATTTCCATTAAGAAACACATACACATATATTTGTACAAAGTTTCATGTGTATATGTTTTATGCAATAAGATAAAAGGTTGCTGATAGCCTTTTCATCTGCTATACTATCTGGCAGACGAAAATAAAATTACTGGACAGCCATGTATTTAATATCGTACATACATACAAATTTGCCAAAAAAAAACTACCTTTTGCATCAAACACCTTAAGGTTGCTCTTTTTTTATTGACCGAAAATCTTAAGGTTTCTCTTATGTAGCGGCCCCACTAGAGAATTAAATTGTTTTTGTATTTTTATGAACTGGTAAAGTTTCTACAGTATGGTCTCACTTGGTGAGGTTTCTTATGGTGAAATCATATCCACCGTCATTGGAGTCCTCAACTTAAAATTGATGAAAATATGAGTATTCTTCTTGTTTATGTGCAATTTTCGTCCAAAAGAAAACCTTCTCTCTATTTCAACAAAATGTAGGTATACATTTTAACATAAATTAATTAATATGCTAGGGTAGCCTTTCCCTTCCCGGGATTCCTTTGTTCTATAGATTTTTGCATGTTTTCCTAATCCAGGATAACATGCATGCCATCGCAACAGCACGTCTTGCATCAATACATGACGTGCATTGTTCCTCTGATTATTTTGACTTAAAATCAATTTCATAAGAGTTTTGCGTGGCAGCAGCATGGGCTTTGTCGCAAAACAGCAGCTGACGGTACAGAGCATGGTTCCCAATACCGACGAACACAGGAAAAACCGTCCCGATCTGATTCTAGCATACGAACGGTTTTCAACAAAAGAATTTTAAAAAAAAATGAAAATTTTGAAATCGCTTTAACCGAGGAAACCGCACAATTTGCCGTTCGAATATAAAAATTTGCATTTTTTTTCCCTTTTTGATTTGTTTTCGTGGTTTTTGAGAAAACCGGCAAACCACTCGGGTGTTTTTCTTTTCTTCTTGACTCTTGAGTCAATTGGTCAAGGGAAGTAAGGTGGATATACATTGATTTTTTATTCGAGAAAAAGGGAAGTAAGGAACATCGCCAAACAGCTATGGTATGGACTCGAAACGGGCAACGTTGGTTTTCATCACTGGTCAGGTCAATGAAAGAGCATTGTTTGATGAGAAAATTCCTTCCCTGGCCTTGATAAACTCACACATTTCTTCCTGGGCCTATTCTGAAATGATCTTCCCTATATGGCCCAGAATCAAAATTCCGTTCCTTTCTTGTTCCTATTGTCAGTTTGAGGTGGTAATGGTGTTAACATAGGGGTCAAATGACCATTTTACCCCTGACATGAATACAAGTAAAAATATAGATAAACTATTGTTTTCATGTTCAACTTTGTGTCGAAATAATGCCAAAATTTTATGCAATTATGAAAAAAAATATAGTGCCGAAATTTTGTGCAATTATGAAATAGATATATAACGCTGACATTTTTGAACAAACAAATACTCTCGAAACTGAATTTTTCACTTTTATTCACGTCAAGGGTAAAATGGTCATTTGACACGCAAGTTAACATCATTACCGCCTCAAACAGACGACAGGGCCATGGAAGGAATGAGTCAGTTTAATAGGGCCAAGGAAGGAATTTTCTCTTGTTTGATTATGTTGGTTGCTCAAGTAGTACTTGCTCTCATCCTAAATTTTATTTATTTTCTAATTCATAGAAATTTTGGTTCCCTCGTTGAATGATGTACTTATCAATTGTATATTTGTTTTGTATACCCCCAGGCCATTCCAAATAATTATGGGTGTTTTGCAAAATCCTAAATAAGGCCATAAACTTAAGTGTCATAATAAAATAGTTACAAATGCATACAATGAGTCTATGATGTACTACATATAACTCAATGATGAATAGAGAAAAATGTAATTGTTTCTCAAACACAAGCATAATCGACCTTTAGTGATTCCTTAAAACAAATCTTCAATGATATATTCAAAATCAGTATTTTGCAGCATGTTAATATCAAGTGCTATTGTAGCCAATAGGACTTGAAACTTATACTAGGAGGCATGGCTTTAAGGGTTGGTAATCATATATTTTGTAATCTGATTTATAGAATATATGGCGGGAAGTAATAATTGGAACACTAGATCCAACAATAAATTTTAAATAAAGCACAGGAAAGAGAAAAGATCATTAAGGCTTGGCTTTGGCCTTATGGCACGACAAGAGGTGGGTAAGAGGGCCCAAGCGTCTAGTGCCACCAGCTAGGATTTTCATCATCCAGTAGAGCACCACTTTGAGATTAGTGCACAAAATAGAATCGTGCGGCGCTAGCTTTTCTTCTTCCTTCTTCTCTGTCCGCCTTGTGCGCCCACCGCCACGACCCCGCCTGGCCATCGCGACCTTGCCTGGCCGCCGCGCCTGACCCGCCCGGCCACATGCCGCCCCACGCTGCTCATCCGGGCCATCGCCGCCCCCTTAGTTGTCGCGCCTACGCGCTCTAGCCGCCGCTCCCCCATCCGCACGTGTTTTCTCCGGCCTGCCTTGCAGAACTGATTTGGTTCGGAACATTTCGTTTCAAAAGCTGGAACGATTGGTTTGTGCACGTGGAACATTTCATTTAATAGCTGGAACAATTTATTTGTATGTGCGGAACATTTCGTTCCAATAGCTGGAACAATTGATTTCTATGTGCGGAACATTTCATTCCAATAACTGGACCAATTGATTTGAATGTATGGAACAATTCGTTTTGATAGCTGGAACAATTGATTATATGTGCAGAACAATTGATTGATTTGTATATCTGGAATAATTGTTTTCAATGGCTGAAACATTTGATTTTGCGGTATCGGAGCAAGAAGAAGACTCATGCTGGGCTTGGTTCGCTTATTAGGATGCTAATGGGCTGAGTGCTCCAGCGACTTCCTAGCTCTTGCGTTGTATAGGGAGTTGGCCAGCAGCTGGCGTGCAGCAGCAGCAGCACAACAGTTAGAGCGGCCAGTGCCGCGTACCGGCAGATCATGTAGGTGAACAAGCGTGGCGATCTTTTTTTTTCTAGAGTAGATGACAAGAGAAGATTTGATCAAGAAAACGTGTATACTTTCTAGAGTAGCCAGCTTGAGTTCTTTGGTTCTCTTGTTTAGCTTGAGTTATGAACAAGCGTGGCGCTATCAAAGCAGTTTAAAATACTTTTTAGACGATAATCACAAATAAAATAATAAACATGTATACCTCTACCAAGTTTGATTCAAAAAAGGTTGAATTCAGTCTTACCAATTGTTAAATAAGGTTTCACAAAGTTTTAACTTAAGCCATTTTGTGTGTTTGATGTTAAAAAAAATACAAATCCAAGTAACTGTGATGTATTTCTATGTGAAATAAGTAAAACAAAAATAAAAAGAATAAATCCACCGCGAACAAAATTTAAAAAAATCAATGTGTTGGGATTGCTAAGATTCGAAATAGCAGAGCTGGACCAGTGGTCGTGGGCCTGAGATTGGGGATTAGTTTGCACATTAAACTTGGCTGAGCTGGGCCTCCGTAAGAACTTATGTCTAGCCCAACAAGAGTATTATTCCTAGCATGTGAATATGTCACTTGTTCAGTGCTGTGTGCCTGTGTCTAAAGGGTCAGCTGATCCTAAAGAAATATAGTATAAGCATAACCAAAAATCATTGGCAACTGCTTTCAAACTCGCAATTCAATCTGTACTGGATCCAAGCATTACTAGTTTACTACCTTTGTATGGTACAGAAATGTATCTAGCTAGAGCATAAAGACAATAAATAATGCTAGGCATAATTAATAAGCACAAAACAAACCAGTGCAAAAACCGAAGCAATCAAACAAAAGACCGTGGGGGTGCACAAACAAACAAGAGGGACATAATATGCAATCTAATCTTTTCCTAACAAAAACAATAAACTCAAATCTCGGCATCACGTTGCAGTCTGCCAACATAACAGCGCACAAACCCTTTTCAATTGCTCTAAATGCCGTCATTGAGATCCGAAAAGGGATAGAGGCAACAGCGCAAAAAGGCACTAAAACAAACACAGCCAACCGCCGTTTTACACGTAAGCCGCACGGCCTGCCGCCCTGGCCTGCACGACGGCACGAGGCGGCCAGCCAACCCAGAGCTTTTGGAGCAGAAACCACAAGGGCTGGCCGGTCGCGCTTCCGTGCGCGGGCGGCAAAGCCGTCGTGCCGAATCGGCAGAAACGCCATGTGCCGACGAGCCTCCCCATGCTTGCAATGCAGAGGTGCATATGGTGGATGCAGCGGCAGATGCGATGCAGATGGCCTTTTCTTCCGAGCTTCTCTGAGCGAGCGCCAAGGCAGCAGCAGGAATGGGCAGTACGTGGTGGATGCCATCGGAAGCATAAAACTTGTTTTCATCAGGATACTACCAGTAACCAGTATACGATCTGTCGCTATCCATTTTTGAAACAGTTTTTGGCGGGGTGGACGGTGAAGAAAACTCCGTTGGAACAGGCCGATGCGAGGTTAAATATGGATGGTGTGTGGCGGGAACGAGGCGGCGATCGATTGGTTATTGAGAAGGGGATCGAATCTTGCCGAGTTGACAGACAGGGTCCTCGTTCCTGCCAATGGGATACCGCTAGTATATGCCATTGGTTGATGATACTCACAGGGATGTGGATCGAGTTCTGTACATACTAATATATTTTGAGATGGGTAAAAATCCAAGGAGAAATTCTTCTCGGAAGTAGCGAAGAGATGTACTAATGAATTGGATTATGACCCTTGACTGAATCCAACAGCTTACTCAATCCTACTTCCTGTAGTTACTGTTTACTTGTGCGCAGTCCGTTTCAATCAGTAAATGTTGGTCAGCTCCATCAACGATATGGATGGTGAAACTTCTTCGTTTACTTTGAACCAGGTACATATGAAACTATCCAACTATTGCACTAATAAATTGTTCAATTATATTTTCATGTAAGTGCTATCCCTATATACTACTTTGTGAAACCCTATATATTAATTTATTACTGGTCCTTTGTAAGTATTATTGGGTATTAACAAAGTCAAGTCTTTTCAATTTTGACAGTCAATCAATAGTAAAAGATTCATAAAAAATGATAACATAAAAATAATTCTACTAGGTTCGGCGTGAAATAAATATACTAATATGTAACTCTTTCTTTCTGCAATAAGTTATTTTTATAGATATCATTAGTAAAATTTATAAAAAAACTTACTTCTGTGGAATTTAGAAATACTTACATTTATAGATGGATGGAACGCAATGAAAAATAATTGTAAAATTGCTTAATAAACAGCTACGTCATCACATCTAGTCAAAAGTTGAAACACAATTTTTTTTATAACAAAGGGTATCACACATAAGCTTTTGACCTCACAAAATAAAATAACTGTTAATCGCCAGGCTCTCATACTTTGGTGTAAGGCACTGGCATTTGAGAAGCTAGCTTCAATACATATATTTTCATATTTTTCTCCAAAAGGCATTTTCAGCGCCTTTATACATAAAGAAAAGAGAGGTAATACTCATGCAAGTACGAAAAGAAACACATAAACATGCGGAGGCTGGACCCAAGCATGGAAAGGACGGTGGTAGCTGTGCTGCGTGATTGGCCACACCACATTCATGTGCGTGTGCGCAGTACCGCATGTGGTAGCCATGCCGGCCCGGCACACACGACTCCTGCATGGGTTGACGATGCCATATTGCACTGATGTCTCGTCGTGTGTTTAGCGGCATGCGTTGGGCGACCATCATGCACAGGAAAGAGCACAGTACACTGACAAAGTTAGTAGGACCGTCCGTTGATGATCCTTGGCACTCCTGTTGGAGTCAATCACATCCGACGGCTGTAAAATGTTGTTCTTTGCAAGAAGAGAAGTAGTGGCAGAATGCGTTTGGTTGCTTTCCCGGGGCCTGACCACGTGGAGTGCACGCGAGAAGGTCTTCGTCTTCATCAGCCCAGGCATGGTTGGTAGTACTTGCATTGAGAGGTGTAGCGCGGGGCCTGCTAGAAATGGAATAATAACATGTCTTATAATACTTACAGAAGAAAATCTTATTTGCAGTGCGCAATTATTGTTGCACAAATACGTTTTGAGCACATAAGTTTCGGATGACAATTAGGTGAAGCAAGCGAAGCATGCGTGCTAACAATCCCTTTGCATAATTGCCTTATAATACAAGCTTGCCCCACCTCAATTTTGGATCTGGCCCCACTGGTAAACTTGTTCTACTCTCCCATTTGGTTGGTGCAAACCACGCATGTGAGCTCTATGTGCGTCATACTTGCTTGTTTACACCCGCGCGTATCAATAATTCTCAGTTTGTATAGGCATGGGGGGTTCTCGCGACATTGTTTGACACACGTATATATATTGTACAGTTGAATGCTGATGTTTCAGAACGATACAAAAAGGTTGGGTCGCAGAGAGAAATAATACTGTCGGCCAATTAGTTAACTGAAATGTCACATCGTACTTATCAGGCTGTATGCTTTTTTATTAGATTCATAAATATCCTGACAAGATAGTCGATCGGGTGTTCAATTGTGTGGCCTGGCGCGCGTCTAACAAGAATTTGCGAAATATAATCATGTCGTTGCAACCTCACTTTTGCAACTCCTGGCGACAACTGGAACTAGATTCGTCTCGAGAAGGAGCTCTTTATTCCACTTTATTCGTCAAGGTTCAGTCTAGACTTCAGATAAGTCGTCAGATGCTTCCTCCACTACAACAACTACTACTTCTATACTTGTATATATAACAGAACAAAAGGTATAGAGAAAAAGTAACAACGTGATAAAACCCAGCGCACGAACACATAAACCAACATGCACGCACACCTCAACTGACTCAACAACCAGCCGGTGGTTGTGCGCTCGTGGCCGATCTCCGATCCATGAAAAGGCTTTGATCGTTTCCTTTTTGTCAGAGGCCAATATACTTAAGCTAGCCCACGTGTAGTAATGGGAGGGCAATCTCGAGAGCAAGGATGCAGTGGAAGTTTTTTGCATCATGACTTGTAGGTGAAACTGCAAACAATACGATCAGAGACCCGCAAAACAAAAAACATTATGTTCAGAGAAAAAATAATTCAGAAAATATATTACCACCATACATGTAGTAGAGTACTAAATTTTTGTTTTTGAAATTTATCATAATACGCTCATGTTACGTCTATATTAAACGGTTGTGATGGAATAGTTTTTCAATCAGCAATCCTATAATTGGGAGCATGTACTAAAAGACTATAACCATTTCATACTTTCACAATTAAACTATAATTTCAGATATTTGTCAAATATGCACAAATTAGAATGCCTGGATTCATTTTTGTCGCCCATGCTTCAATGGACATGAAGAACCCAAGTACATCTTAGTTCGTACAAAGTTTAACGGAAGTTGAAAAAGATTTCTTATTACACCAATACAGTTAGAAAATTCAGAACTTATCTAATACTGATCTAAAAACAATAGAACATAATTATTACATATTTAATACTGATAAGCACACACAAAAAAAGTATTTTATGTTTCGTATATAGCTGGCCAATGGACCGGGCCGGGCCGGCACAGCCCGAGCCCGTCACAGGCCGGGCCGTTTTCTTGACGGGCCGGCACGACCCTTATGACTCACGGGCCGTGCCGGGCTGGCACGGCGGGCCTAAGGCCAAGCCCAAGCACGGCCCTAGCCATGTTAGACGGACCGTGCCGTGCCACGGGCCGAACGGGCCGTGCCGGGCTGGGCTGGCCCTAGGCTAAAAATACAAATTTTCTCTATATTTTTAATTATTTTAATACAAAATATGACTAAACGGACCGAGCCGTGCTGGGCCGGGCCGTGCTACACGGGCCGTGTGGTGGGCTGAACGGGCTTGACGCTAAACAGGCTGTGCCGTGCCGGCACAGCGGGCTTGCGCCTAGGCCCAAGCACGGCCATAGGCGGGCTCCGGGCCGGCACGATCCTTCTATGCACCGGGCCGTGCCGTGCTCGGACCGGGCCAAAATTTGTGGGCCGCGGACCGGCCCTTTTAGCACGGCCCAGATGGCCAGATATAGTTTCGTGCATGAATATCTCAAACATATTCATATTTTGCAATCTCTATAGTGAATCAATGCCTTGTTAGGCAAAATAGCGGTTCCGTATCTTATTTGAGTTGGTATAAATTATACATGGCTAAAAAACTGCAAGTTGGAGCTAAAAAATAAACCTGACGAATCTAAAAAATTCCTTGTAAACAGGTACTTACAAGAAAAAAAATCAAGGGAGGAGTGAAAGGCTGATCTATAAATGATAGAAAATAATTAGTGCATATTTATTCGTCGATTGGTCCAGATCACTTAGTTTTAATGTATCACCATTTGCGATATTTCTTTTATTTGAAAAACTAGAAGCCTCTGCATCATCTTATCTGCTGTACAGTTTTTCAAGAACCGCACGAAGTCCCATACCGTCCTCTCCTCTGATCTCAGCCCAGACCAGGAGGGTGTTGATGTCGGTATGGTACGAAACGAAACTGCACTTCGAGGCCGGAGCTTTATCCGATCTCCCAGCATGTGAGCACTCACGTGCCTGCGACAGGAATCGCCCCTTTCTGTCTTTTAAGCTTCCTTTTTATGAACGGGCTTAAATCTGATATTTAGCTGCATAAGTTAATGAATTCCACAATAAAATGCAAGCAGGGAGTTCAAATAAAATAAACTAGAACAGGGCAAGCTAATTGGCTCCATATGCAGGAACTACATCGGTACCCTTTACCTGTCGCGGCGAGCATCCATGTGTCTCATGTGAATTGCAAACAAAAAGGCTGTACCTGTATTTAGATTATTTTCTTATATGTTGTGAAAAATATGGGGAATAAATATTAGGCTTTACAACAGCTTATGTTAACCTCTAAGAGACTTAACCTCCCACAGTAAATGAAAAAAATATTTCGTCTGATTATTTCCACTATAAGAAAATTTGTGAAATCCTTCTTCATGTTGCTAAGCATCGGTTGCAGTAAAAATAATTCAGCATCACTCCTTCATAGACTTAACATGTAGCTAGTTGAATATTTCCCATTTTTTGTTTTCGAGATAGCTATTGTTTGTGACAGCTTAACACATTTTTGTACTCAGCTATATACACCTTTCATTCTTCATCTTCTTCTACTTGTTTTCATCTTTAGTCCCTGTTTTCTTCTTGTTTAACACTACTGTTAATGTATGGCTTTATGAAAACTAGATAACTATATTTGACGAATATAGATAATTTCTTTCGCGACAAAGCCTTTTTGTTTGGAAAGAAAATATTGGGAAAAAACACAAAAAGAAAAAGGGACCTAGAGCAGATCTAAAAAATAAACCCGAAATTCCTCACAGGCTGAAGAAAGCATGACATTGACATACTATGCTATCTGATGCATATGTAGACGCATCAAACTCTAGCTATCTGATGCATATGCAGTCTCTCTCTCTCTCTCTCTCTCTCTCTCTCTCTCTCTCTCTCTCTCTCTCTCTCTCTCTCTCTCTGTGTGTGTGTGTGTGTGTGTGTGTGAAATATCCGTTCATGTTGTACAAGACAAATGCATTGTGGACATGATTACTAGCCTCTATGTACCGGCGCGGCAACAGTATGCAAGTTGAGCTGTTTCTCTTTCCTTTTCTGAGCCAACTGACTATTTTCTCAGATTTTTCGTCAATATTTATTGTATGAAGGCATAGGCCAACTAAATCTGGGTAGCATCTTACTCGCTTGCTAATATATATTTTAAATGCGGTCTTTCTTCCAGAAAGGGCTTTGGAACACATGATTCTAGTACAGGATTAGAAATATCTTGCAGTACCAAGGCAACTGGAATGTCACAAAAATTCAGAATGCAACAGTTTCTAAAGATCCATTTTTTTTACGACAAAGGTGAAAGACAAGATTATACCTCACATTCGTTTTCCTTCAAAATCCCCACTGAATTGCCCTACCACACATGAGAATAGTTTCAAAATAGTTTTCTGCTCTGCTCATTTAAGTCAAGTTAATTATGAACACAACGAGTGGTGTAAAAGAGGTATGGAGAAGAGATGGATGTCACCATTTCACGGCGGTTCGAAGGTTCTTCCGTGCTTGGCCAGTTACATACCGTCTTTATGCCGATACGTCCATACTATTCCCACAATTAAGTATGGCTTAGATCTGCTACAGAAAGGCAAGTGGAGGCAGAGGTAAAACTGGATCTAGAACCGGGGGAAAAAGGGGGTAGACAATGATCCACAAAATGATTGAACACAGAGAGCACATGTCTGGCATGAGGTGTGCCGAGGATTTTGGGTTCAGCCCACCCTGTCCCTGCTCGTTGCTCACATGCACAGCTGCTGCAGCTCATTGCGCCCAGCACATTGCGAGTCCCAGTCTCCCTCCCGTATCGCACCCTGGCATGCATCTCTGAACTTTTTATGTGGATCTCTTGGGATCTATGTCCTCGATCGGCATGCTAGCACTTGGCACGTACTCCATCCATGTAGTGTAGCGATCGAGTTCTGGCTGCCCTCTGTTCAGAGACACCATGATGTGCCTAGTTGTGCACTGCAGAGACATTGGACCATGTAGATTCGTGGTGGTGAATTTTGCCGCAAAATTGATCAGTTGTGTGCCATTATTGGTTCAAAAATTATCGCATTTTGTGTGAATCAAGTCTGTTATAGCTGTAATGATAAATTTTGCCGGAGAAAATAAAGGTGAGGTAAAAAGGCAAAAAACAAAAAAGGTGCTAGCAGTAGTGGTGAAGAAGGGAACTGGATCCTTTGCCTCATCACAAAGGATGGTCAGAGGTCAGGAGTAAGCTTTTGCCACTTTGGAGTATTACTTCGTCTTTTAATTTTAATTGAAAATTTGCAGTTACGTCATTCTTACCATGATGTGTTACAAGTTCAAAAATCCTAGGAACTGCACCGGACAAATTCCTCGAAAATCCTCGACTAGCAAACATAGCGAAATTTCGGTGGGCACAAGATACGCACCCTTTCAAACTCTCAACCCGCAACAGAATTGACTTGCATACTCAGTATGGAGAATCCCCATCAGCGTCAAACTATACATTGGCACTGTGTCCAAGCCAAGGTACACATGGGATCGGAGGACTTGCTTCCTTGCAAACCAGGGCACAAGAACAGCAAAAGCCATTGACTTGACCACAGGGAGGGCAGAACCGCCATTTCCCAGCCATCAGTTCAAACTCCACTACGGCATAAGCACGCCCATTAATAGCGCCATTTTGACTACTAATCCATCCAGTATGTGTATGCATGTAACCCCTATACCCAAGAGGAATAAAGTTTAAGGCGCCGGCTTGTTAATGTTAACCACCCGCGGGAAACGAGCAGACCGGCTCAAGTGGCCGAATAAATCCCCCCACGCAAGCAAAGGAATCGAGATCCCTTCCCTCCTCCGGACTCCACTCCAGGCACGCGCGCGCAGCGCAGTTGGTGCGTCGTTTCGGTAGCTGCTTCTTCTCCGCCTTCCCCTTCACCCCAAAGACAGCGACGAGTGGCCGGAGGAGGAGGAGCAGCTGGGTGGGCACCTGGAACCAAGGAATCTCGATCAGTATAGAGAGAGAGAGAGGAGACTTGCTGCGCACAAAAGCGAGAGCGGCAGAGGAGGAGAGGAGGGGCCTTTTCTTGGTGCTGGTTCTGGAGTTCTTGGACTGCGACCATGAGGATTCAGAGAGGGAGGAGCACTAGGCAACGAGGTTGAGGTGAGAGAACCGGCCTTGAGGCTGTGGTGAGAGAAGAAGCATAGGAGGATTTGTAGAGGGAGAAGATGAGCTTTAACAAGATCAGAGGAGAGGAGCTGGTGCTGAGAGGAACCATCTCCAAGAAATGGACCTTCCTGCTCTGCCTCGGCAGCTTCTGCATCGGCCTGCTCTTCACCAACAGGTGCATACAACACCATGTTTCTTCTTGCTCTGTCTTCGTTCTCTTTCCTGCGTTCTTGATTCGATGTCATGTTGTCTCGCAACAATTTGATCGTGTCCAGTGCCCTTGTTCATTTGGATCATATACAACCCCTTCGTTTTGAGAGTATGAACTAGTTTCTTTGTCTTCTTGGGTGCTCGGGCAATAACAACAACACACATTTTGTATTGCTTGGTTATTCTACAAGTTGAGTTTTTGTTTAAAGAAAATAGGTAGAAATTTCTAGCTGTCGATTCCGATCGTGTCTTCCTTCTCTCCATGATTCCAAGTTTCTTACAGTCTCTCCTCCATTCTTTCTTTTTCGACCGGGAGCCCCTCCTTCATTCTATCTTAGTTGGAATCTTCTTCCTCCTCCCTCTTCTTGGAGGTGGTCAATGGAGTACCAGTACCTCCCAACAACTATTGCTTTGTACTTTCTGCTGCCGTATAGTGCTCTGACAAAACAGCAAATCTCGAGAATTAAGAGGCTCCCGATCTTGCTCGTGCCGAATGTGGAATTTGAGCGCCCTGTACTTCACTGGCCGATGTGATGCGTCTTTATTCTCGAGACGATTCTGTGCAGCGCGGCGGTGTTGCATCGCAGGCAGGTAGTATGCAGGATCATTTAAACGCGAACTGTCCGTCTCCCTGAAAGAAGAACGCTACCTGTCGCCGACAACATAGTGGCAGGCACTCTGTTCTCTTTCACCTGGAGTAAGTTTTTCTGCTACCCCGGGTCCAGCAGCAGGGGTGGTAAAATCATTTTGCCTTTGGTTTCTAGTTCGTGGAAGTAAAATGTTTTTCTTGCTGGAAGATTACTCTCTTCGTGAGAGAGTCACCACACACTTCCGCTGTCTGATCGATGTTAGTAGTACTAAATGACGGTTCCGGTCGAAGGAGTAATCTAGTTGATCGATTCTGCTGAAGTGTTTTTAGTTGATATTGCAATGCAGTTAGCTCATCAAATTACTCTCTTTGGACTATAGAATTCCTTAATTTTTAGGAGCTTGCAGTTATATTTTTACTCTGTCAGTGGAACTTCCAACTGTAGTCTCTGTGATTGACACTGAAGTTTATGCCAGTATACAGTAACTCTAATGTTACTGCAACTAAAATTCTAATGTTTTAAATCGTTATACACTGATTACGAAACATATTAAAAATAAGCAAGGAACTCAAGGTACTTTGGCAAACTGCGTTTTCCCAATCAGCAAGTTTCTGTTTTTCCTTCTTGTTAAGGAGTACTAGCTGTTTAGGTTCCTGAAGTTTGCTTTTCTTCAGCCTTGAGCCCTGTGGAACATAGCCTAGTACCAAAATGCTAAATATAACTTATTAATTCAGGATGTGGACAATGCCGGAGCCGAAAGAAATAATCCGAAGGTCGACAATGGAAGTGGAGAAGATGAACCTTGTTTCTGGTGATTGTGCACCGAAAAGTGTAAGCACACTCTGCATTTTCATTTCAGTCTATTTGAGCTGGACTCCTGCTCTGAATCATGAACAAGTATGTACAATTTTCTGGCCGCAATACAGATTGGCGATGTGAAAGACATCCCTGAAGAGGTTCCAAGAACTCAAGATGCTATACAGTGAGTAGCCATGGTGTTTCAATATGCTGATTTTGACACTGGAATATTACATATATTTTTTCTGATGTTTTATTAATTTGACTGTGAGCAGGACACTGGACAAAACAATATCAAACCTTGAAATGGAGCTAGCATCTGCAAAGGCGGCACAGGAATCAATGATCAAAGTCGCGCCATCATCTGAATCAGGAGGGAAACGAAAATATTTCATGGTCATCGGCATAAACACCGCATTCAGCAGTCGGAAACGAAGAGATTCAGTTCGTGCTACATGGATGCCTCAAGGTTTGCAGATTTTGTGCTTCCAGCAGTCTGCTGTCTTGTAAAATTATTACTGATCTATTATTTTGCTGGTTTTAAAATAGGTGAGAAAAGAAGAAAGATGGAGGAAGAGAAGGGCATTATCGTTCGGTTCGTCATCGGTCATAGGTCAGTACATGGGAAAATTTACTTCGCTCAGTCTTTCATAACAATATAGGCACAGTGAATTTTCTGGGGCAATGTAATAGGCTGAAACAGTTGCCAATTCAATGTCCATGTCCTGCATTTTCAAAGCTGTAAATTGTTTTTATTAAATCAGGAACTTTTGTTTTTGCCATTTTCGTAGTGCAACATCTGGCGGTATACTGGACCGAGCAATCGATGCAGAGGACAGAAAACATGGGGACTTCATGAAGCTGGTAAATTCCCTTCAGATGCAGTATAGCGTTAGCTGTCTATTGATTTGCATGTACTGAAGTTAAGTGTCGTTGGAATGCTTGCCAATCATTCAGGACCATGTTGAAGGGTACCTGGAGCTTGCAGCAAAGACCAAATCGTACTTCGCGACAGCAGTGTCCATGTGGGATGCAGAGTACTACATCAAGGTCGATGATGATGTACATGTAAATATAGGTGTGCTGATTATTACTCTCTGATCTCACCATTCAATATCTCAATCACGGCGTCTTCTGAACCTAAATCACATCACCAGTATACTTTCCACGTCCTGGAATCACCAATAGTTATCTAACAAAGTTCTGTAATACTGCAGCAACCCTTGGAAACACCTTAGCAAGACATCGTTCGAAGCCCAGAGTTTACATCGGCTGCATGAAATCCGGTCCAGTCCTGGCTCAGAAGTAAGTTCCTATCGCTGTTCTAAGCTTTTGCTCTTGTTGCAACATCTATTAAAATGTCTCCTTTTTTTTCAGAGGGGTGAGATACCATGAGCCCGAGTACTGGAAATTCGGCGAATGGGGAAACAAGTACTTCCGACATGCAACCGGTCAGCTGTACGCCATCTCTAAGGATCTGGCCTCCTACATAGCACTGAACAAGTAAGAAGATTTATTCAGACATTATGTTCCCTGTTCTTCAGATTTACAGTTTTTCGACTAAGGAATGCCTAAAGTTGACCATGATTGGATGACGACATTTCAGGCACGTTCTGCACAAATATGCTAACGAGGATGTATCTCTTGGAGCCTGGTTCATCGGACTAGATGTCGAACACGTCGACGATCGGCGTCTCTGCTGTGGCACACCACCAGGTATGTTTGTTGCTTTCCCCTCAGTTCAGCATATTTGCTTCCTATACTTGAAGCCGGTTGGTGTGAACATGTGATGTCAGTCGGCTCCCAACTGTATTGGTAGTTAGTCTTTTGCATACAGCGTACGTGATCTGTATGGGTTTATTTGGGAAAATAGGTGGTTTGTGGTGGTTGTTAGTCAACCTCACAAAGTAGGTGTGGCATCAGCTTTCAGAAAGCATGTGCTTGTCAACATTGTTTGCGGTGATATTCTTAGTCTGTCATGACACGGGACACCTGACCTTTCCTTAAGAAAGTCACACCTCTCCTGTGCTTACGATCGAGGTGTCAATGGCCCATCAGAATGAATAAACATTTTACCTTCGTTACAGTTCTCATAATTGCTGTATGATGGATTTGATAGGTGCTAGATGACTGTCAAAAAAAGTTCAATACACCATTTCTGACTGACATACTTGTGCAGACTGCGAATGGAAGGCGCAGGCAGGCAACGTGTGCGTTGCGTCGTTTGACTGGAGCTGTAGCGGCATCTGCAAATCAGCGGATCGGATCAAGGAAGTCCATCAGCGCTGCGGCGAGAGTGAGAACGCCATCTGGAGTGCAAAGTTCTAAACCCATAGAAGAGTTCATTCCTGGAGACTTTACACTCTTGCAAAAGGAATGCTTATACATACGTATACAAACCACGGATAAATAGAGTCTGACAGCGAAGATGGCGACGACACAGGCTCACATGTTCGGAGGGAATATGAAGAGCATGAGAATGGTTGAGTATGTACACTCAAGTGTACATGCATGGAGGACAGGAGGGATATTTTTCTTTCCTTTTCTTTTTCTTTTGGTTTTTTGGTGTTTCGATTTAGGAATTGGTTTTCTTCGAAAAAAAAGATTTAGGAATTGGTTTATTGTAAGGGAACTTTTCTGTTTTGGTGCTCGAAAAGATCCCGGGTTTACTCATAAACAGAAGCTAGGAGAGGAGGGAAGAGGATGGGGACGAGAGTGAAAGGAGAGGGTGAGAGGACTTCTCCCCCCAACACTCTTGGAAAGATCCTCATCGGTGTTACTGCTTGTTGTCAAATATCATAATAAAACTTCTTCTCCAAGCTAGTTCATTGTCTTCAACTCTTCATGGCATAAATAAGTTCTTATTCTTATTCGTGGTCCGTGTGTCAAATTCTCAGTCACATCGTGCCTAAAGATAACCATACACTGCCATACAGTCGCTCATCATATGGCTTTCATGGCGTGGCTTCATTACAACATCGAAAACCCAGCGCTTGGTTTTCATGTGTGGCTTCATTACAACATCGTAACTAAGGACAACCATACACTGCCATACAAACCCAGCTTTCAGACTTTTATTGTTCTATTTCGCGCTTGGTCTCCAGTATGGACTCTTGATGCCCGCTTCTATTCCCTTCCACTCCTTCAGGGTACAAAAATTTGCAACGCTGGATAAAACCCAGCGAGGCAACATTTTCGTACCTCCTGTTATGTTACAAACATCAAAAACTGCTCGCTGCAATTATATAGATTTGTATGCGTTCATAATATGTATGTGTTTCCATAAACAAAACATGTAGTAGAGATATAACATAGGCATTTCACACTAACTGTATTATTGCTCTCCACTAAAATTTACTGATGTTAACAGCTATTTTTCTTTAGTTCTTGTTGATTTTGTACCGAAATTCAAATCATGGGTTATTCAAAATTTAAGCTACTGCCAAATAATACAACTATTTCCACCCCAGAAAATTAAAAACAATGTCAAATACTACTTCTCATTCTCATATGCTCAGTCAGTGACTCTGTATATCATATCCATAATAATTACTAGTGTGAAGACATAAAAGACTCAGTTATCGCATAATCTGCATAAGTCATTTGTGAATCACATATGTACCAGTAATATTGGATCAAATAACTATTAGGTTACACTTTTGAAACATTACCCAACATTGATGTTTCTTATAATATATGGGCAATACTAACTCGAGAAAATTCCCTCTCTAGCAACGGAAGATAGCCACAAAAATTTCAAAGTTCCATATCTGCCATCGGATCCAAATTCATGCCTCACATGCCATTAACTTAAACCTTGGATGTTATTAACTTGACATGGAAATGGCCAATCTACACCTTGGAACATTTTTTGCATAAGTTCCTTCCATGGCATTATAATTATGAACAGAAACAGTAGGCAACAAGATCATGAGCCAATGAATAGTTATCAATATATAGTCTCAAGAAATAGAATAATCATATGAAAAAAGATTAATCATTTATTAAATAGACAAATGTACAGCCACATGATCATGAGAGGAAATATAGATATGTTCATAGATAAGTGCATATATTGCATTCCAGACATATTGGTTCACATATAAGCGCATATATATAAGTCCAAGTGGTTCAGCCACAGCAGAGAGCTGTCACAACCATAACACACACGACTCACATGATTTGGTCTATCTAGGCCAAGAAAAGGGAGCCACATTTCAGTAGCGTTACATCAGGTCCAAAACATGGCAAAATAAGCACATTTTCGATTCAGACGTTGCATCATATTCATAAACTAAGCCTCCTTTTGCTTCTTGATGAGAATGCAGGGCTTTGGCTGTAACATTTTGCTTCTAGCCCCATAGCAGGACTAATGTGGCACTTGTGGCTTCAGTTTGTTTGCCACATCTTTTGGTTTTTTCGTTTAGGCTTCTCATTCTCTCCTGCCTTTTTCATCCCTCTAGCTTTGATGGCAGCAGCAACACTTTTTTTCTTTTTTTGATGAATAACGATGGGTCATGTGCTTCACGGGACCAAGCTTTTGGTACCACGGAAAAAAATAGCACATGGAGGCTGACAGAGAGAGGCATGTGAGGCATAAAATTTTCGATGGCTTGTAAGGGATGAGTCTATCTTCCATGGTAAATAAGGAATTTTCTCGTATCCTCAGACTGAACCAAGCCTCCAAGCTGCTCGTGAGTCCAGGATGAGAAATTGAGGTTCAGTCCACAGCACGGGCAATCATTAAAAAAATAATCACTTTGATATCCAATAGCTGAACACAATTCGAGCCTTCCAAAGAAGAAAAATCAGCCAAGGACAAATGTTTCAAGAATAGAAAACAGCCTATGTACTTTACTACAACTACCCTTGAAGATATGCACAGTTGCAGGTGCCATCCGCTAAAATGACTAGTCAAGGACAAAAGTTTCAAGAATAGAAAACAGCCTTAGTAAATGAATTTTAACATAGTATAGCTCTTAGACACTGCATCCCGAATTGGTTTTCATATTTAACTTACGTTGTCACACAAATATCCATCCATAAGTCTTGGTTCAACATGAAAATCAATAGTACCCTATCAACTGCTGGTAGCTTCCATTCTAATTTCTAACCCCATTATGTAGTTGAGCAACATGATTACAAATTGTAATTGGTATTCTTTGTGCAATGTTTGATAAATTTCAACAATCTCTCTCCTTGATATGTTCTAGGTTGAAATCTTCACGAAATCCAAGTACACACAATTGATAAACACCAAAAGTGTATATCAAATTTAGCACTCTACATCCACGATCCACTAACCCCAACAACAGAGAAACCAGATCAAGGTAAAAGGCAACTCAACTTGACGTTCAAATAATGACTATCTTCTAATTGTTAATGAACAATCAACTCCAGGAGATGTTATACAAGAGTATACCTTTTCTCATATCTGTATCTCTTTTGCAAATACTCAGCGCAAAGTTGATGTTTCAGATAATCTTGCTCGTTGCTGACATCCATGTGCAATAACAATAAATGTAACAGAGCTGCAGCACTTTCTAGCTCCCAAATCAGCAGTTCATCATATTCTTGTGGAAATCAAGCTTCAGAAGCGAGAAACATACATACAAGGTCAACTACAGATGAATAAGTTCCCCTATTTTATAACTTCTTAGCAGGTATTCTAACAAAAGGTTAACTACAATGACAGACTGTACAACTATATATTTTTCAGAAAGAACAACGGCAAAAAAGTGTCACAGTCAATGAGTCAAAGAAATCCAAAAGCAATACATGAAAGGAGAAAACTAAGAATACAAATATGTCTAGCAGGATATATTTTCTGAACTGTAAAATGCTAATCTATATTATGTATCTGGCTACAAGTGTTGTGTGGATTGATCGCAGATAATGTCATAATTCATGTACTCTTCCATTGAGTCAACCTGTGTTTTAGGTAATAATGAACATTAGCCTGTGTATTTAAGCTTTGCAGGATCAGAAGATTTGATCGAACCTTCAGTGTTCAAAGATCTATCATAACACCATATTTAACAATTGGCTCAGTCTGAATCTGAAGTAATTTCATAGTCATCGACAGTGGTATCTTCATTAACGATTTTCTCAGAAGTAGCTCCATCACGTTTCTTGAATAGAGCAACATGCTTCTGGTAATCTTCAAGCTCCTTCTCCAACTTCTCAATAAATTGGCTAGTATGCTCAAGCGATTGTTCATATCTATATTTCTCCAAGGCCTATGGGGCGCACACACATATCGCCAATAAATATAACTGATGTTTATATAAAATTAAAAAATAGAAGCATTCGCTTTAAGCAGTTATATTTGGACTGCATCGGTTATTGCAGCACAAGTTCAGACTTGGTTACCTTCTGCTTAGAAAGAGTGTCAGGAGGTGACATGACCTTTGGCTGCACATAATTCTTTCCCTGATAAAAGATAATGGAATTATTGGGTTCAATATCAATGACTGTACCCTTGACGAGCATCGTCAATTCGTCTGCATATTCGTACACTTGGCCAGGCCGACAAGGCTTGCAAACCACCTTCACAGTCTCATGCTTTTTCCAGTGCAGATGCATGTTGAGAACCACGCCACCAAATACCCCTCTCCTCCCAACAGGAACATAATTTTTCTTCTTCTCCCCGGTTCGCTTGAGGTAAATTTTTTCTCCCTCAGTCAGGATCTCGGGATCGTGAACTGGCTCAGGCGTTCTTAGAACCTCGTACTTTCTCAACTTCTCAATCAGCCATTCTTCTTTCCTTAGCCTGAATAATCATGAAAGAATTTGTCAATGCAGCAGTTCATTATCTCAACACCAATGCAATGCCAGCACGAATGGAAAGAATTACGAATCCTCTTACAACACAAATTCAATGGCAGCAGAACTGAGACAATGTAGCAGAATGTAATGAATGTTTATACCTTTTCGAGCTTGTATCTGATCCTGACTTCAGGGTTGGGTAACTTCATCTTTTTCTTGGCCTTGAGGGCATGAGGCGGCACCACTTGAGCTGGTTGACCTTGGCCTTCTTCGACATCTTCTTCTTCGCCGGTGGCGCCTGCCTCTGATCGGCCTTCTGGTTGGAGCCCGTGTCACCCACCGCAAACCTTGCGAATCCGCCGTCCGTGTTCAATGTGACAGCCGTGCTCCCGCACCTCACAGGCTGGAGAATCCACCACCACCTCCGTCCCCTCGTCTCCAGTTCGGCCCGCCCAAAGAACACGCAACAGCAGGTGACGAACGCGCGCCGCCGTGCAGAGAGGACGAACAGGCGATCGAGCTGGAGAGGATAGAGGCGACGAACCTCGCAGAGAACACAGAGAGGATGAGACGCCGCCGTAGAAGCTGGGGCGCAAGAGCCGCCATGGCGATGGGCAGCGAGGACCCGGCGGCGCTAGACGGGCAAGCCGGCCGCCGGCGGCCGGCGCCAAAGGGTGTTATAGGCCACTCAGGGATGGGCCTCTAGGCTAGTTAGGCCTCACTGTCAGTACTTCAGGCTTAGCCCATGATCGAGGCGTGTTCCGTTTTCTCCGCTCTTTGGTTCAATTATGGATGCTTTCTCACAGCTTTCAAATTCCCCTTTTGCTCTATTCCTTTCGTTTCTTTTTCCCATTGGAAAATTTTTCACGCGAGCATGATGAACTCTCCAAATTGATTTTATCGAATTTCACGTTGGCGGTTGGCAACAATCAACGAAATCAGGATTTGGAAGAGTTCTTCCTAGTGCACAACCTTCCCGGATGCAGGGGTGGCAGAACACCACCAGCCGGACCAGATATCATCAAACCGGAAAATGGCATTGTGACGGGCGCCCATGAAATAACAATTTCAATACAACTTTCCGAGCAAGGAGATGGCTCTCGGCATTCCCATTCAACACCATTAACTGCTACTCTACTCATATGACTTCAAATGATTGGCCATAAGCTAACACAAGGTTGACTATGCTTGTTATAAAAGTAAAATTCACATCGGGTGTTATGAGGAAAATTGAGAACTCAGCATATAAACAAGTCACAGCAGAGGGTGCTAGCTCCAATTGCTCACAAAAGCCCCATTATGCATCCTACCATTAACAGGGTGCATCAATAGACCAATTAAGAAAATATTCCACGCCCATACGACTGCAGCATAGCAAATATCATAATCTAGAACAAAATAGTACAAACATTGATACAATTTAACATCCGAATTCCGGACTTTATGGTTCATCTAGAGCTAGAACGAATTGGAGTATAATTTATGATGACCTGACTCCTCATTTCTACCTCAAAGCAGACTATGGGTGTCTATACAGTTACTCATGTACACATACAACAAGGCGCAGGTAATTATCAAAGAAGAACCAAGCCTTAAATCTGACTTCGGATGTTTAATCTGTGCTGAATATCGCTGTCGCTGAAACATGCTCAACAGTTGTTTGATTTGACCTCATAGCAGTGAATCCAGGTACGAGTGATTATAGAGGCGACCGAACTGAAGTAGGCTGCCGTAAGTCCTATCTGAGACTCCGACATAGAGTGCGTCTGTGTCAGGGCTGAAAGACATACCGGATACCTCACCAAAGAAATCCAGCTCTTGTCTCTTATTGTAGTCGCTTTTGACATCAAAGATGTGAACAAAATCTGCTGCCTCTGCCATCGACAAGAACTGTCCATCTGATGTGTAGCGAATAGATCTTATTGCTCCAAGGTTCCCTCTCAAGACATGGACGGACTTGGAGAGATTTCTAGCATCCCAAATACGGCAAGTTTTATCTTGGTTACCAGTAGCGAATGTTCGTCCATCTGGGCTCCAGGCGGATGCAAAGGAGTAATCCAAGTGACCTTTCATGGAATAAACAGTCTGCTTCCAGATACAAGACATAGATTACAATAAATACTCTGCTTCCTAAGATGATTAACTTTAAAACACAACTTTAACAAATGCTGATTTACCTTTCCTGAATTAGAATCAATAAGCAAAGCATCTGTGTCATCCCCAACAATAACAACAAGCTTTCCATCAGGGCTCAATGATGTGTGCTGCATCAACAAAGGAAACAGAGGTATTTAAATGAATTTGACAAATTGTAAAATATCATGAGCATCACAAGCTCCTGTTTAGACATTATTGCATTATGTAGAAAGACAGGATGTGGAAAATGACAGATGCGTTTACAGTTGGGAAATGTAATTTAGAGAATGTATATTTGAATTCTCGTGTAAATATTACCGTGTTTCTACCTCTTCAACAACGGTAAAGCGGAACGACAACCAAAATGCAACAAAAGGTTTACTCAATAATTATGGAACTGCAGTGGTAAAGAAAACCCTCACCCCAATACATTTACTATCTTTAGTAATATAAATATTTTCAGTACTGTGCTCTCCTACTGTTGTAAAGAAAATGGAGAAGCAAGCAAAAGCACTTACATTGACAGGCCAATCAAATCGGAAATGCTTACACATCTGGTATCTTTCCATATCATACTCTCTCACACCACAGTCGTTGTTAGATGCAATGAAGTGAAGAGCTCCACTGAAAAGAACAAATGAGACCAGAAAAAAAAATATGAACTCTAACGTCGGTTTAAAAAAAAAATCCCTTAGCGGTAGTAGAGACAGTAAAAAGAGTGGGATTTCATTGTGGGGCCCTAAACATGCATTAGCCATTCAAGTAGATCCCACAGATACGAAATGCATATTAAGCTCCTAAGGTACTGCAGATCAACTGGGTGCAAGCCAGCCCAGTCAGGCATTCCAAGCTCACATGGCATGTTTTCCAGCATTACAAATGAAGTTAAACTTTCCCTTCCCTTACCTAAATCGTCTGTCGTCTGGCAGCCACAGTTAAGTGGGCCTGCCACCAGATCAATGTCCCTCTACAATCCTGATGTCTACTGCTACCACTATCCTCAAGCATCCTCATTGTGAGAGAACAAGGTGGTTTGGGAACAGATAGATGATGAGGAAGCAATGAGAAGAGAGGACGAAAAATATCGAATATAACTGGTAAAATGGTCAAAATTGAGAAAGCAGTAGCTGGAGCTAGAGTTTGGGTCAAATACTCATTTTATGATTCAACTCTACTTCGCAGTTGCCCACTAGATAGATCAGGAGCCAGAAAAATATCTAGCACAACCAGAGATCACATAGGGCCTCGATCCTTGATGTTTCAGAAGCTAAGGTCAAATCTGGAAAAAAGAAGTCCCAAGAAATAACCAGGGAGAATAATTCACCTTGATGTATTAAATATCTCCAAGGCATTGGTAATTGCATTTTCATCAAATGTTGTCCTGCAGCAAAAACTTATTCCTTTTCGATCTAGATGCTACATTGCATTAGCAAAAGGTCATCAATAAATATCAGCATTACAAATCCACAGAGATTTTAGCATTCGCAAAATAAATGTGAGTAATACAGATTACGGAAAACTAACTTTGCATATCAGCTCTCCTTGAAAACCCCCAGCCACTAGAAAATTATCCTTCACTGCCATGGTACTAATTTGAGTATGACAAAAACCTTCCAATAAGCTTCCAGGGTGCTTCTGCAAGACAACATTACAAGACAACGGCATTAATAAAGTATATACAGATTAAAAAAGGAAAGCAAGCAAAAATTTGCTCCCCACCTCAGTTGGTGCAACATGTCCATGGACATCCATGATTTCTGTATCCACACCACTTACAGCTGACCAATGAAGCACAGAGTAATGTAGCAACAGGTACACGTCATGCTTCGTTGTGGCCCATACCAAATTTCTTAGCTGTAGAAATAAACAAGCTCATTTTTTTCTTATTCAACAATTTAACATATATGAATCATAAAAGAATTGAAGTATCATTAAATATGAGGTACTTAAACAGGTTGCTGCATTGATTCAACTCGGTCAAGTGGGAATTATGAAAACTTTGTTTCCACGGGTCATTAGTATGGTCCGAAGATTAAGATGTCGCCAATATAGTCAATGAGTCAATGATTCTAGTAAAATCTACTTGATATGCTTTGAATAACAAATGCTCTCCCCAATTTGATACAAATGATATTTAGTACATCAATTTTGAGCTGAGGATAGCTCATTGTTGTCCTAAACGTCAATAATATCAGGCTGGAGGTCATACTTCTTTGTGTAACATTTTCAAGCAACAGAACCATAGAATCATTTTAATTAATTTTGCATGCTCTGAATAATTTAGGGAAAGAGTTTCAGACACCTGATGTTTGGCATTTCAAACTTATAATAGCTCGGCAGAAATCAAACGTAGATAACCTAGTGTGAACGTACTCACCTGAAAGTGTGATATACTAGATTTCACTGATCTAGTATTTTGCCTGAATTCGTAATATGTTTCTCCTTTCTCAGTAGACTTGCATGCCTGCGTTAGCACCAGTATAAATTTCAAAGTGAAGTTTTTTCACATAACCAAATCTAAAATGTTTTACTAGTCTTACCGCCATTGCTTCTTCTCCAGAATTAGGTATGTTCTCGTAGTTTTTGTACTGCTCTAGACGGGCCTGCCTGTATGTCTCTCTAGTGATTGCCATCTTCTCCCATGGTATTCCTTGAATATCTTTTCCATTTCTTACGTCAGCTAAGGTTGTATCCGTGAGCTTATGCTACATAAAATAGAAATTTCAGACAACGCCATCACTTGCACAGGTAAGAACTAAAGCAAAAAACTTCAAACAGATACAAGGTTTTATGTCATAGTCTCAGTCCAGTTGCTCAAATTAAAAGTTAAGCATAATCATTTAAGAACTCCTTTAAATAAAACTTCTCTTTATCCATCAAAGAAAAGACTCCTTTCCTTAATAATAACAACCATAAGTGATTTCTGCCAGGCCCATTCACTGGACTGCGTTTCCTATACATAGCAAATTTCCTGACAATTGAGAAGGAATAGAGAAAAACAGAAAGAAATAATTTTAAAAAATCACAGATGTCATAGACGATTGGCAAAACGTACAAACGCATAGGGCTATCATATGATATCATCTTGACACCCTTCAAAACGTATGCCTCGCAATTACAACTGCAATGTTTGTGCATCATTTAATTGCTTACATGCTCTTCTAAAATTTTAGTAAATTGGCACTACTGATTTCGATAGCCTTCAATCGATATGTTTATCATTAGAACCACCGCATCGAAACTAAGCATACATAAAATACTGCTACTAGTGATGCATTCAAAGATAAACGAAAAGCAATGAAATTGACGGGCACGCACCATTTGGTCCTCATCCTCGTCCTCCTCGGCATAGTCCCTCTCCACCGGCTCATGGTACACCTCCTCTTCTTCTTCTTCTTCCTCCTCCATGTCATCAGCTGGCTCGTTCATGTCGTACTCGTCCTCCATCTCCTCAACCTCGTCGGCGTGATACTGAGACATTTCCCCACGTCTCACAGCTGCGTACCTGCAACAAGCACCATCATCACAAGGCGGTACATGCAACAAGCACCATCATCACAAGGCGGACTCAGCGTTGGGCGTGGATGTTGTTGAGCTGAACACCGAATCCTGATTCCTTTTGGAGGAATTTGGATTTGATAGCTCACATATAAGCAGGGACGGGATCTGTCTCCCAAAAAAATTGCATCCAAGAAAGTTAGGGTTCCATACCAGTTATAGATCAGCTAACCAATCGAATCCAATCGACGCGTTAGCGGGGAGCCGCCAGAGGATGTGACGGCTGCCGTTCTTCTTCTTCGGCGGAAGGAGGAGGTTTGCGGGGGCTAATCGAGTCCGGTCTCTGAGGAGCGGTGCGGGCGGTGTTCGTCAGCCGAGTGCGGGTCTCGGCCTGTTCCTTTTTTTTTTCTCCCTTTTTCCACCCCTGAAAATCCGTGTTTAATACAGATATTAGTAGTTTATTACCCATTTACTTATTCCAGTTGGCTGAATTTCCCCGTACAATTTTTTAGCGACTGAAAATTAATGTCGCCCGAGATATAGTATCACATAAAAATCGCTTATATATAGTTACAATAAACTTGTCAGCGAGAATAATACCTTTTGAACAACATAAACCGATACAGAAACTGTTTCGTTCGTTCATGGAATTTTTTCTTTTGCGAAAAGAAAAATTTCATTAGTATTGAAGCATATTACATCATCTGATTACAAAAATCCTAATCAACGCCAACTCTATTGATGAAAGACAAGAAACTTTGAAAGAGCCGTAAAGTTCAGCATCTAAGATCATCGTCCTAGACGGATATATCACGGACGAAAACTCCGATCTGAATGAACACGGCCATCTCACCATCAACCACCGCGATTCTCATTTCCGTTGTGGAAAAACTGAAACCCAACTATTTCACAAAAGATGAGCAAACTGATATTCTACATGTAAGTACGAAGAACTTGTCGCGGTCTAGCCCGTTGTAATTTTTTGGTTTTAGTAATAATGAGATGAGTGTACGCTCAACCTTTCCACAATTCGACTGACAATTATAGAAATAATAACATGTAGAGCTAGGCCAAAAAAAAGATGAAATCTACACCAAATCCAAAACGAGTTGATTGAACGGTTATTTTGCTTTATTAGGTTAACTGAAATATATTTTGATTTGTAAAATAAAATAATAAGATTAACTAAATATTTAGATTTTTAATATTAGAAACTTAAAATAATCAAATAATCAAACTTCTTTGTATCCTATTTTTAATTTTTTTTGCGAGGATAATTAATCATATTGCCAAGTACTTAATTGTCTATCATTTTCAATGAGGATTAATGTAATAAAACTTTTGTTATCAATCAACTTTGACATATTAATATTCAAGACTTACTTTCATATATTATTATCATATTTGAATATTTCTTAATGAATATTGTATAAACATTACAAGCAAGATAGTTATTTCTAAAGTAAGGTTAAAACCGAAATAACAGAACCAAAATATTTCAGTTAATTAGCAATTTTTATTTTTTTAAATACTTTTGGTTTTAATTTTACTAAAACCATTTTTTTCTGGGAACGAAATAACCAAATAAAAGCGAGTGTGCAGGCCTAGTAACATGGAATAAACACGTGCAGATCTAAAAATTAGAGAGATCCTCGCATCATTGAACCGAGAATTCACAACACAACTCTTAAAATACCTACATAAATTCTTCAGCAATAATATTTCTTTGGGTGAAGCTGACCTAAAAGCATTTATGTAACTCTAGACAACAGCAATTGGAAAATGCCAAGACTTGCAAGGCAACTTAGGAATGGCAGTGAGTAAAATACCCATGGGTTTTGCATGCCTAAACACGTACCCGACAGGAAAAGTTATATATACCCGTACGTCCCTATACTCACACCCGCTCGGGTGGGAATCCATTTTCTATACCCACATCCACGCGGTTAATAATGGGTATCCGAGAGTAGCCCATACTAAACTAAACAGATTGTCAATATCTCAACAATTTAACAAGTTTCAGTTAGCTCAACCATATACAAATAAAGCCTCATATCAGTCTAGACTATTCATGCTACATGCCAAAAATACAACTGCACATATCAAGCATAGGTTCAATTCACAAACAAAGCATAGGTTCAAGCCACATTCCGGGTTTGTGAGTAGGACAGGTACGGATTATGGTTGTCCACCATGCCTGATGGGTGTAAGTCTTTACCCATCTTCATATCCATGGGTACAAAATGTGTCCCATACCCGTCCCTAAATAGGGTATTTACCCATCGGATATCGGGTACCTATTGGCATCCCTAAGGCAACTACCTTTTCTCATTGTCCAAAGAAACTATCTAATTGTTAGCTTAGACTGCTTAGTCATGCAAGCATTAAGAACACTAATTGATTGTCCTTGTCAATGGAAGCCTCTATTTAATTAGCTGACCAATTACTCATCATGCTACATGATATATATGTTGTGCTAACATAGGAATGTGGAGATGTTTGCACTTATATCCTGGGAATCACTATTTTTTCATCAAATAAATCCTAGATCTATCTCATGGTTGAGGAAATACTACTGTAGAAACAAGCACAAATAGCTTAGCTGGTTACTTTCCCAAGATAGATTGAACATAAGATGCTTGCTGAGGAGGGAAACTATGACTCTCCCAAAGTACAATTGTGTTCTTTATGGTTTGTGCCTCTCACCAGGGAAAAAAAAAACTTGCATCACCTATTCTTTGAATGTAGCTTCAATTAATGGTGTTGGCGCCTCACAATTGTTCAGTGGCAATTTTGGAGCCTGGTGGCATGCTACCTGATGTGAAGAAAAGATCCCAGGAAAAAATCTTCAGGAAACTCATCACAGTGGTATTACGGTGCATTTGGTTGTCACAGAAACAGCATAATGTCAGTAAAAAAAAAACGAAACAGCAAAATGTTCTATCAAGGGTATCTATCACTGATTTGATGGACTGAGAATTTCAAAGAGGAGATGAGGCGCGTACCTTTGAGAGCTAAACCATGGAATTTGAATTAGCTATTTTTTTTCTGGTCTACGGCCCTGTATCTTATGCATATGTTTACAAAATCAATAAAAAAATGTCAGGGGGCTCCCCTGATATTCGACGCAAAAAGGAGATGGATTTGCTTCATTCTACAAAAATGCCTATCTAGTAGAGCTCCACTACTGAAAGTAATTGTGTGGTACGTAGCCGATTTTGCGACTGAAAGTGTTGCGGCTAGGCGCGGAGGTTGGAATTTTTTGTCATAATATTTTCAAATGTTATCCGAAAGTCTATAACATTTTAATATATTAGCCTTTTTCTCTAGCAATGAAAAAGAAAGAAAATAAAAAAAATCCTATATCTAATCAAACTCCAACGTTCAAAACCCACCTATGCAACCTGCGCTTTTGGCCCAAAAAAAAAAAGAAAAAGAAAACCTAGACCAAGCGGAAAAGCCATTTTCAATCCACCCCTAAACCCTAACCGGGCCAAATTAGTGGATCAGTCCAAGGCCCAATTCATCTCAGGCCCAAGAGACATGTTTGTCTTGTTCAATGTATTGCTAATTTCCGTCGCTCAAAAAAAAATGTATTGCTAATTTCCTCTAGATGTCTTAATGTGCTAATTTAAAAGTACACATACTCATATTGTGTAGATTTACAAATTACATATTAACTAAATTCCAAGATTAATAAGAAATGTTAGCAAAAAGATGCAAAGGGCAAAACTGGCTTTTGTCCTCCAACTTTAACAATGTGATGGCCAATAAGAAAAAGAAGTTGAACACGATGAGCATTAGGGAACTTGGAATTTTCCGATGGCCGATAAGGACAATGAGTTTTTCTGATGACGACGAAGGAATTTTCCCAAATCTTGCAGTGTCAAACTTTTTTTTTCCTTGTTTGTACTTGTTTGAAAGTACTGGCTTTTTAATAGGGGCTTGCCCCTCCTTAATAATTGTAAAAGTTCTTTATATAAATGATGAAAAAGCAAGGGATAATTGACCAAGTAATCCGGCTGGCAAATGCTGCCGTATACATGCCTCCTCAGCTTGCATGTCGGTAGGACCTGCATGTTGGCAGATCAAGTCGGAACAGACTGTTAATTTTTTCGCTGGTGCGATTTGTCGTAGCGAAATTTGTAGGTGGCTTGGGATCGGGCATCTCTTTAGCGAAAATGGATATATACAAAATCTTTTACGTATTTCACATATTGTATAGCAGACTTGATGTTGAGATCCAAGAAACACAAATCGTGCTCTGTTAGCACACAATGACAATGTCAGATTGACAGAAATGGGGTCCAAGATAAATGATTTTTTTGGCGGTGAAAATTAAAGGAGATGAATGATTTTCTGATAAAAACATTTGCATGATCCAAAACATTCGCGTCCTCGTAGCGATATTCTAAAAACAACCCCAATGGACACCACATCGAAGAACCCATATGCAAAAAATGGAAGCTCGATCACAGGTCGTCCACGCTCAATCATCCTTCACTCCATCCCAGCTTGCGTTTCTGTTGGCCGGCCCGGCCGGCGGCCGGGCAGAAGAAGCCGGATCAGGTCGTTGGATCGCCGGTGGCGCTGCCCTACGTGCGGCTGCTTTCCCCCGGGCCCGGCCGTTCGTCAAACCTCGCCATATACGTCTAAGCATTCACGCACACGTATTCTACGATGTCTTTAGTCGTCGTGGGAGATTGTACGGAACAGTCAAGATATGTTAAACTACTAGTAAGAGCCTAGCCACTAGCTGCGCAGACGAAACTCGTGCATGACGTGCCATGCCGATCTATGGGTCGGCGATCCGTACATATCATCCCATGTGTAATATTGGACTCTTCGGTGTGTTTACACGGTCACCGTTTGCCATATCACGATTTGCACATTTTCTTAGTGCTCTGCAGGCTACTTTAATTTAACTTGGCGTTGGATGAACATGTATGGGGCTAGCTTAGGCAGACGTGTGTGGTGCAAATGTCAAACGTCTGACGCATTGCGTGCGTATCTTGACGAAACTTCTGTTTTTCCCCTAAAGGAACTTGCCATATCTATGAGCAAATCATCATTGTAAGTTACAACATGTAAGAGCAACTCCAGTAGTATCCCAATCCCCCTCCCAATACCAAAATAACTGTCATAGTGAGAGTTTGGGGAGGCAAAACGAGATCCATCAGTCTCCCAAAAAGTTCCCAACTTATTCTCACCCTCCCCAAATCAGCCCTTTCCTCCCCATATAGTGGGAGGCTCTCCTCCCCCTCCCAATACCGGTTACAGCGCGCCCCACGGCTTCACGGGTCGCGCGAGCAACCTTCTTCCCGTGCCCGCTCCTTCCCGCGTGCCGTTCTCGTCGCCGCCGTGCCGCCCCACACCGCGACCTCGCCGGAGCGCCGCCCCCTCCCTTCTCTGGCGCCGCGACCTAGCCGGAGCGCCGCTCCCTCCCTTCCCCAATGCCTCCTAGGATGCCGTCGGCCTACCCAAGGACGGCGACGCGCGCCTGCTCGAGGACGTCGACGCCGCGCCTCGCCTGGATCTCGCCATGCTTGCTCGAGGACGACGCCTCCCTCGCCGGGATCTTGCCGTCGCGTCTCCCTCGGCGTGGACACCAGCGTCGATTCGAGCAGCGGGGAAGGGAGAGGAGAAGGGAACGAGCTCCCGGCGCCGCCATGGCGCACCCCTTCCTCCTCACGCCGCGCGGCATCCCCAGTGCCTCAATCGCGCGGATCTCGGCGCCGCCGTGGAGCGCCCACCCATCGTCGCCATGGCGTGTCACGCCCCCGCGCTCGGCCTTCGCCTGGAGCAGGCCTTCGGCGCCCGCTGCCCTTCCTCCTCGCGGCCACGTCGCCATGGAGGAGAACCAGAAGTCGCCGCCGCCGCACGCCTGTGTCGGGTGCCCTTCCTTGCCACAATGTCGGCGGGCACGGGCAGGCGCGGCACTGCGGCTGTGGGAGAGGCCGGCGCGGTGGCTGTGGCCGAAGCGGGCAAGGCGGGTGTGGCTGGCGTGAGTGAGCGAGGAGGATGCGGCCATGAAGAGGGAGCGAGGTGCTGGTGGCGGGGGAGAAGATAAGGTGGGCCCTATGAGTAAGTGAGAGGAAGGAGGAAAAGAAGAAAAAAAGACCCCACATGTCAGGTTAATGGGGATGGAGCTATTGGGAGACTGCTTGGGCTGCATCTCCTAATATTCTGAAAATTCTATTAGGAGGCTCCTCAGAAAGGATATTGGGAGGCAGTTTATTGAGAGACTGCTGGAGTTGCTCTAACTATCTGTAACATCCTGGCCCAGGGCTTAATAGGATTGATAAGAATACTCATACCAACAGTTGCAACTTCTTTTCCGGAAGCTCATCTCGAAAGAACTCCGGGGTTAAGCGTGCTTGGCCCGGAGCAATTTCGGGATGGGTGACCGACCGGGAAGTCCTTCCCGGGTGCGCACGAGTGAGGACAAAGTGCGCAGAAAAGACGTGTGTTGGTCTGTGGGGACAGTCTTGAGATCCTAGAGAGCTGCCAGGCGTGCGGGCCCGGCCTCGTGGAGGCGGGACGTCACAAGTGGTATCAGAGCCGACTCTCGCGGTTTCATGGGCGCGTGTGGGCGCAGTTGCGCAGGCATGGTGTGCATGGCTGGTGTGGGCCCAAGTGGTCACACAGCATGGCACATGCGCTGGCACTGGACGCACGGACGTGGCCAAGAGAGGAAGTTCCTGGCCTGGGGTTGATCGACGAGGACGTCGATCTCCTAAGGGGGTGAGAATGTAACATCCTGGCCCAGGGCTTAATAGGATTGATAAGAATACTCATACCAACAGTTGCAACTTCTTTTCCGGAAGCTCATCTCGAAAGAACTCCGGGGTTAAGCGTGCTTGGCCCGGAGCAATTTCGGGATGGGTGACCGACCGGGAAGTCCTTCCCGGGTGCGCACGAGTGAGGACAAAGTGCGCAGAAAAGACGTGTGTTGGTCTGTGGGGACAGTCTTGAGATCCTAGAGAGCTGCCAGGCGTGCGGGCCCGGCCTCGTGGAGGCGGGACGTCACACTATCTTCCGCTCTCTCGCTCTCGCTCTCCAGTTTAAAGAATGGGGTTTCTCTTCCGCTAACAGAGCTAGCCCAAATTCCGCGCACCCTGATGATTGGCTAAACATGTCTTGTCCGATTAATTAGTTTGTTGTTAAGATTCTTCTATTGCATTTCTTCCGCATATATATATTGTTGCTGAAGGATAAAGAGGTAATTATGGCACCAATCCCTTCTTATAGATGCCAGCTAACAGAAAGTTTCATAGACAAAATTCACACATACAATACTGTTACGGCAAAGATAAAAATAACCCTGACAGGAGGAGGAAGATTATTAGCCTAATCAGACCTTAAAGCAACTCCAAGAGGCTAGGTAAAATATACTCCAAATTCTTTGATTTTAGCTAATCTTTAAAATAAAAAATACCTAAATAAGTTGAAGTAAACCAACAGACTCTCTAAACCACTAAGGGCCCATGGGAAGAAGCAATAGAGAGTGAAAGTTCCTAACTAAATATTATTAGCTAGAAAAGTGGAGTGGAGAGCTGACTATTTTGGAGAAAATTTTGAAGAGACTATTGGAGAGCTATTTTCAATAGTACTAGTCACTATTTAGAGTAAAAATATATTTTAGCTAGCCTACTGGAGTTGCTCTTACACTTTCGAATTGGCCATTACCCGAATCAGGCAGATCGTACAGTTCGTTACTCTTCCCTGCATTTTAGCAGTATATAAAATAACTTTTAGATTGTCTTGAAAAAAATTCCCGGGTTAATTACGTCTTATGTATTGGTTCGTCCATTGAAGTACGTATGCCAGATTTGTCTCTTTCACTTCGTTCTTAACATTTGACATCTATGACTTAGCTGCTTGCATTTTCTCTCATAACAGCTGTAACAAATCGAAATGAAAGATACGTACTCCTGGTCCTGGAGACAAAGCAACAGTCGCATCAATATGATGAACAATTAACTGTTAATATTAACGTCAGGATGTGTGTACCCTCCGATATGAATATGATTTTTTCTCCATTAATTTTCACTAGTTCATCAAAAGTCGTTTCGCCTTGGCAAACACAGCCGTAAGTTGCCAGCTAAGCTATGCTCCAATACTAAATTGATCTATCGCAGCTGAAGGGCAAGAATTAGCCAGTATAATTCCAACGTTTGACTTCATTTCTTGGCCACAAGTGGTATAGTGCATCCTGGCTGATGAGAGAGTTTGACTTCAGAGTTCAGATCAAGACAGATGATAGAATCCAATGTGACTCATATCTGATACTTTCTTCTTTGCATTGTCAAACCGTTGTACGTGTGAATATCATTGAATTGTTAAAAGTGTAGCAAGTAGCCAAGTACGTTCGTCCTCTAGCTCATGCATTTGACTTTGACATTTGGCATGTACGGACAGATGCAGCATATCTTGAATTTTATGTCCTGTAGCTTCCTATCATTTTCTCCTGTTGATAGCGAACAACTGTCGTTCGAAACACTGATAAGACGGATGGATTATTATGCTGATCCGCACAGAGCAAGCATTGCATATATTAAAGAATGGAGACACCTACTGGTTATATGGATCGAAGTTTCGTGAAAGCAACTATTTTGAGGAAATGACAAGTATGGAGACATCTAATGTAGATAATCGAAAAGTAATGGTTATTTCAGGAGTAAAGCATTTTATTTGAAATAGAAACATAATCTTTAACTTGGCTTTGAGGTAGCGCTACCTCCTGTCATTTGCGTGAAAATTAAATAATATAAATTCACTAAATTATAAGAACAGATACATACATTCCTGTTTGCTATAACAGTTCATTACAAGAAAAATACCCTCCATTTTTAAATTGTTGCCGCCGTTGACTTTTTGCGTTATGTTTGACCGTTCGTCTTAAATAAATTGGTAGGCATGAAAAATTAGGCCTGCGAGCATTCTATACTTTGGTCAAAATTTTCCCCACCTGCCGCTGCCCCTCAGCCGCTGTCAGTCCAGAAACCACGTTTACGACAATCCTCAGCCGCACTGACAGCCCTCAGCCTTGCCGCCAGCTGCCTAGCTCAATCGTGCCGCTCGTTGTTAATCACTAACAACCTCTACAACCTGAATCACTCACCATGCACCCACCACGAATTCAGCCAGATCTGAACCTAACCCTAGAGCCGCCACCGACCTCCAATCCCGCCGACCTCTTGAGCCTCTGAGCCAAATCCGCCCGTGCCCAGTCCAAGGGAAACATCCTTTCCATGTAGGTTAGTGACTCTGCCATACCAAAGATATCCCTACGACTTCATTTCCTAGGTAAGAGAATCTTTCCCTACCATCTCCCAGGATAATCCATAGGCTACTTAGCCTTTCCCCGTCATTGTGTTTCTAGGAAACGTACCTTAGGAAATTTCGTAGGGGAATCGTTTCGATCCCTACCGTTTTATGACGTTTCCTAGTAATTTCTTGCCTAAAGGAGACTGGGAAATTTCAGTAGTGGTTACTGGTTAATTCATGGATTTGTGTTCACCCTTATAGAACATATTATATTCATCTCAAGCTCTTAGTACAGATATCCATACTCTTTGTCGAGTTAGAACAAGGGCTACGAAAAGCACAAAAAAGTAACTTTTATTGAAGATCATATGCATGGCTAAACCACTGATGTAATCTTCTAAATATTGAACTGCCAACTACAATGCTTTCACGTACAAAGGCAGCATATCCGACATCTAGCTCAATTCTTGTGCATTTGTGTCCGTACTGATCGTACTAACTAGCACCACAGGCACCAAGAGAGTTTTTGATGGGACGTCTAAGTGCAACGTATACTAAATATATTGATCTGTCCAAATGCAACGTACGATGTTGCCAGAACCCATGACTTTGATCCCATTTGCCTTGGTCTTGTAGTAAATTGTTGTGTGACAGTAGATTTGATAGGTTAATTATTCAGTTGTCAACATTTTGCTGTCGTTCGCATTCATGCTTTTCCACGGGGCAGGTGAGGCTCTCTACTTCTAGAGTTATCTGCCGGTGTTGCAAAGCAGATTGGAAAGTCGGATCTTTCTTCTATGTTGTTTAATTTTGCCTTTGCGGTGATGGTGATGCTTGAATTCTCGAATCGGAAAGTCAATTGTGGCCGTACGCCTAGATCATGGATCTACTTGAACTAATTATAACGTCTTCCAAAGTTGGACAAAGGGTACTAATTAACTTGTTAAACGGCTGCAGAACGATTGAAATAGTAACGAAAAGGGTGCAATCTTCAGTTAGTGATGTTGTTTTAATTTACTTCCTGGCTTGATCAATCGAAGAGATTGGTTATCCTTTCCCCGGGCTAATCAGAAGAAAGAATTTCCTGCTGTCAGAAGCCATGTATTTAAATGCAGATAAGCTGATCAAGTCTAATACACCACATGTGAGACATGGTATAAACCCTGGTGCGTAGCTGATACGAACATTGTCGTTGGGAACAAATGAAAAGTCAGAAGTGACGAGTAAGGTTCATACTATACTCCATTGTATGGCAAGTAAAGGAAGCTACAAGAACAAGATCAATACTCATGTAGCTGGTCTTTGCTGTAATCTCCTGATAATAATAGTCATTGATGGAAAATATAGAATCTTATATTTACTTATTGGAGGCTCCTGTTAAGGCATCATGTTAATAGGGAGAAAAGTCCTAAAAATTGTCACAAAAAAGCAAAACATCCGGCCGTACAAATTAAAGTAATAGAAACGAAGGCCAGTAGATCTAACATGCTCTAAATTACCCATCATGCCATTATGAATTAAATAAAAGTAGCTAAATTCAGAATAATAAAAAATACCCAAAAATACCCCTCATACCTTTTTTCTAATTACCCACCATGCCATTATGAATCCAAAAAATAGCTAAATTCGAAATAATAAAAAATAGCCAAAAATACCCGTCATACCTATTTTCTAATTACCCACCATGCCATTATAACTCCAAAAATAAATAAAATAGAAATAAAAAAATAGCCAAAAAAACCCCTCACACTTATGTTTAAATTACCCACAAAGACATTATGAGTCCAAAAATAATTAGCCGAAAATACGGTTAATTCATATTTTGAATTTGCCCCATGCCAGTCCAAAAATAGCAAAATGTGGAATAATAAAAATAGCCAAAAATACACCTAACTCTTAAATCTAAATTACTCACTTTGCAAAATGCTGAGTAATAAACGAGTCTATTTAAATATTCCAAACACAATTGAAAATATGTGAAATTAAAAATAAAATCAAATGGAAGTCAATATAATTTCCCTTTAAATTGTTGGGAAATAAACCTTAAAAAAGTCAATAATGTTTGTTTGATGAAATAAGTGAAATTAGTCATTTTTCACGAAATAGTGACATTAGTAACATGTATTTTATGATATAGTAAATTGTAAATTAAAATGGTAATGCTCATTAGAAGATGCCATTGCAATAAAGTAAGTGTATGAGGAGTTAAATTTGATGTTTTCGATCACGCCAAGCTTAATAGGAGGTCACAGATATTGGCATAACATACAAAGTGCGGTGGCTTTAAAGCTACATTAAGTCATTTATGCAACTTCACGTGGGTAAAGTAAGACCAAAAAGACTAATATATTAAGTATAAAAAGTATGCTGCAGCATGGATCTAATTAAAGAATATTGTAAATGGACTAAAACCAATTGAAAAGTCATATGACTTCGAGATTGCATCTAATGTGAAATATAGTCTAACACATACTCATTGTCAATAATATAACCGAGATGTGATATAAAATTTCATAGTTTACGGATTTAATACTAAAAAAATAGTATTCAATTTACTCGATCATTATGCTTGTAAAAGTATTTTCTAAATAAAACTATATCTATTTATGTATCTCTCTAAATTCTAGCCCGTGCGCTGCACGCATTGAAAGGCTAGAATCACTTAATAAGCACGGACGAAATCGCTGTTCTTACCTGTGCCGAAGGAATCGAAGATGGAGATGTGGTCGGCCGTGAGGCCCGTGATCTCTTGCTCTTGTTGTCCATATCTGTTCGAAGTACCCCATCCGTGCCCGCGCCACGAAGGACGTGCTCATCGTCCTTTTAGTTTAAAAAGTTTGGGGCTTATCCGGTGAGCGAATGCAGAGCGAGTCAAACTTCACAACCTGTGGCGCGCCAAAGTAAACGATCGCAGCGCAATGAACTTATAAGAAGAAAGATAACTGTGTTAGCTAGGTTATCAGAAGTAGATAAGCGTTAAGGATTCGGGCAAGTTGCAGTTACAAATTCAGAAAATCACATGGAGCCACCGATGTAGCAGCCGCCACACTTGCCTATAAAAGGCACCGTTGGGTGGTAAGCTATAGAACACTACTACGCACATACATGCAGAGAAGAAGCAAAGAGCTGTGCATAAGCAGTAGAGTCCTAATATCTTGAATCGTGATGGTTCTCACCGCTGACAGAGACAGCCACCGGCTGGAGGTCGCCGACCTCGAGAGCGGCCTTGACGCAGTGGCCGTCGTCGATCGTCAGGATTCCCTGTTCCGAGAGGCGGTGAGAGGTGAGCACCGCGCCGGTGCAGGTTACTCTGAACAGGTTCGTCGTGTGGACTTGGTCCCTCTTTTAATTTTTTTTAACCTTTTTTCACAACATGCTGGATAAATTTGCTTGCATGAGTTTTGACGTTGTTCTCTTTTGGCCATGGCGGAATGCTCGTCTGCAGGAAAGCTGGGGGAAGACGCTGCGGCTGGCGTTTCAGTGCGTGGGAATCCTGTACGGTGACCTCGGGACCTCGCCGTTATATGTGTACTCGACTACTTTTGGCCACGGCATTGGCCATCCTGATGACATTTTGGGGGTGCTCTCCCTCATCATCTACAGCGTCATGCTCTTCACTGTCATCAAGATCGTCTTTGTCGCCCTCTATGCCAACGATGACGGGGATGGTTAGGATACTGCTGCTGCCATCCCTGCACAGTTGTCTCTGCATGTTTCATACAAAATAACAGATACTTTATTTTTGGTATTTTACAGGTGGTATATTTGCACTCTACTCGTTGATTTCGCGATACGCGAAAGTCAGTCTGATCCCTAACCAGCAGGAGGAAGATGAACTGGTGTCGCAGTATAACAAACACGGGAAGCTGTCAGCCACACTTAGGAGAGCTCAATGGCTAAAGCGCCTGCTTGAGACGAGCAAGTTGGCAAAGATTTCGCTCTTCTTCCTAACCATTCTCGCGACCGCGATGGTCATAAGTGATGCTGTTCTAACTCCTCCTATTTCGGGTACTGCATTACATCTAAAGTCGCAGAGATATATATCTTTCATCATCTTTTGAAGCTTTCAACTTTGTGAAATAACATTTTTGTTATCATCTCAAACCGTTCAGTTCTGTCGGCTGTAAGCGGCTTGAAACAAAAGGTTCCAGGTCTGACAACAGGTAAGAAGAACAGTACATGGATGCATCAAAAACTAAAAAATTGGAACGGCTACCAAAAATTTTATTGACAGGAAATGAGTAGAATATTTCATTTGGCTAGTTTCACTGCAATACGTTGTGCATATTGTGACGTATATAATAGAACCATTCACCTTTATAATGAAAGTTATCAACAATTAAAAGGGCCAGTGACTTGGTCAATGAGGGCTAAAAGCAAATTAACACAACTTACACAGAAGTAATGTGCTCCAGAGAATCCTAACAGACCGTCTTTTTCCCCGTTCACACAGATCAAATAGTATGGATCACCGTGATGATTTTGGTAGTGCTGTTTGCTATCCAGCGATTTGGCACCGACAAAGTTGGCTACTCATTTGCACCTGTCATCCTATTGTGGCTGCTTCTAATCGGAGGAGTTGGGGTCTATAACCTGATAAAATACGATACCGGTGTCTTGCGGGCTTTCAACCCGAAATACATCATTGACTATTTCAGAAGAAACAAGAAGGAAGGATGGGTCTCGCTTGGTGATCTTCTCCTTGTCTTTACAGGTATTGAAGTTTTGTTGATACATTAGTTGAAGCTTTGCACATATGAGGTAATAACATTTATTATACTTTACAGGAACGGAGGCTCTCTTTGGTAATCTAGGATACTTCAGCATTAGATCAATACAGGTGTGTGCACAATCTTTTTTTTACCCCCGATATATCTGCATATATAGATGTGTGGACAGTATGTGGCAAAAAGGTTGATGCTAGTAATTAAGGTGGTCTCAAAAGATAGTTAAAGTTGCCCTGTTTAGGTAAGTAAGGACCTAGAAAATCATATTGAATAACATTATTACTTATTTTTTTCAGCTAAGTTTTAGCTTTGGATTACTGCCATCGATATTGCTTACCTACGTCGGGCAAGCAGCATACCTACGGAAACACCCAGAGCATTTTGCTGACACTTTCTATAGATCAACTCCAAGTAAGTATATATTTAATATACGTACACGGTACACCTTTCATTTCACTCTGGATAACTGTTTGAAGAATCAACGAAATGGTTGTGTTTACGTTTTGTCTATTCAGGCGCTATATTCTGGCCCACATTTGTCATGGCGATTGCTGCATCCATCATAGGAAGCCAAGCAATGATCTCATGTGCCTTTGCAACTGTTTCACATCTTCAAACACTAAGTTGCTTCCCAAGGGTTAGGATATTGCACACATCAAAGCGATTTCAAGGCCAACTATACATCCCTGAAGTTAACTTGCTGCTGGGCATAGCTGCTTGTCTTGTGACTGTCAGTTTCAAGACAACCACCATTATCGGAAAAGCTCATGGTAAGAATTGTTTTTCGCATAAAGACTTATTCGTGCACATTTAAGAATGAAACACAGTTTAAGAAATATAGTGATGCACTTTCCTCTGACCAATATACAAACCTCACTAACGTATTGTGTCTTCATTTAATTGATTGGAGCAGAAATCTGTGTCATCCTTGTTATGATCATCACGACACTACTGATGACAATAGTGATGCTTTTGGTATGGAAGATCGATATTTGGTGGATTGCACTTTTCTTTGTCATCTTCATTCCAACAGAGTCTATCTACTTATCATCAGTGCTATACAAGTTCACACATGGACCATATGTGCCAGTGATTATGTCGGCTGTCCTAATGATTGTAATGATTTCTTGGCATTATGTGCATGCAAAACGGTACAGATATGAGCTGAAGCACACAACTTCCCCTAGTAAGGTTAAAGAACTACTTGAGCGCCATTATCTGAAGAGGGTCCCAGGAGTCGGGCTCTTCTATACTGAGCTAGTGCAAGGGATCTCACCCATATTCCCTCACCTCATTGAAAATATTCCTGCTATTCACTCAGTGCTTATCTTCGTCTCCATCAAACATTTGCATGTCCCCCATGTCGATGCTTCTGAGAGATTCCTCTTCCGGCAAGTAGAGCTAAAGGACTACAAGATGTTTCGGTGTGTTGCACGATACGGTTACCGGGACTCCTTGCATCTTGAGGCTGAGGACTTTGTTGCTGCACTTGTTGAGCAACTCCAGTACTACATAAGGGACGTAAATTTCTACACCATGGATGAGCTTCAAAATATTAGCTACCCCATTTCCCGTGATCATAGTTTATCTCGAGAGAAACCTTCTGGGAGGCATGCCATTCATGCCGAGGAGATGATAACGCCAATCCAATCCTTCTCCGAGCTTACCACGTTGTCAAATGGTGGAAGCAATCGTCCATCACAGTTCCAGGTAATATACTAATGTAATATGCATGTCTCCAAAAAATACTATCATGTATTCATTGCACAAAATTAATTTCAGGTATTTATTATTATAAAAAACTAATACTAATTTGATATTAGGTCTCGAGGATGAATATAAATGAGTTGGCAAAGATTGAAGAGGAACAAAAGTTCATTCAAATAGAAAGAGAGAAAGGTGTGGTGTATATACTTGGAGAGAGTGAGGTGGTGGCAAATCCTCAATCATCATTCCTGAAGAAGATTGTCGTCAACCACATATACTCCTTCCTAAGAAAGAACTTCATGCAAGGAGAGAAGATGTTATCTATTCCTCATGGAAAACTACTTAAAGTTGGGATCTCGTATGAGATTTAGATGTTAAAGCACCTAAAGTTGGGATCTACTATATTCGTATGTCAGATGTAAGCATTGAGCTAGGGTTCTAAGGATGGATACAGTTTTGGGAGGGTTGTACCTGTGAGATAATAATAATAAGATCGTTCACCATAGAAAAGAGTTCACATAAGGCTATGACACCGCACTTGGAAAAATTGTTGTTCATACCTGCCTAGCGTTTGTGTTATCTTATTAACGTATATTCAGTTATCAATATGTCTATGCAATATATATTTGTATATAGAGTTCTGGGTGTGCTCCCCTTTAATCTTCTTCATGTACCACTGCCTTCAATGCCTTCAATTTTGTAGATGCTAGCAGTGGATGACTAACCAATTGCTTATACGTAGTTTCCATTAATTGTTTTGTGAATATATTTGGACTCAAGATCATTAGCATACAAAACGTGGTTTAGCTTCATCCTCGATAGGAAGTTCTGCTTCACTCTCAGGAGGAGCATCTTTAGCAGAAATAATACTCTCTTTGTCATGGGCAATAAGACCATCAACCTCAAAACTACAACAAAATGTGTATACTTCTCTCATAGCATCCTTCACTACGCTATAAGTCTCTTGCTAGCTTACTTCAAAGAAGAAACATGTGCATCAATCCAATCCATGATATCCTTGCTTCAAGCATTAAGCTTGGAGTAGGCTCACAATCAAACAAGGGGACCATTTTGGGTTTGTTGCCCTTAGGGCCAAACCAAGTCTTAAAACTTTGCTAGATGATTGGTTATGTAAATTACGATAATAGTTTTTTTCTTAGGACCTTTTGGGCCTTGGGCCTTGTACCATGTATATAAACTCTTTTTGAAAACTAATAGAAAAAACTACTAGGGGACTCTCCTGCTATTCGCCTCAAAAAAAAAAAAACAAGAGAAGCATTATGTCTAGATAGTAGAATAAATGAAGCATGGCAGAAGGAGACGAACTGCCACCAGCTTCGATACGTGAAGTTGGAGGTACACTCTCAATCATCAGAGATAGGATGGTTGGCGCAAGCAAGTTGGCATTTCGATCTCTAATGAACTTCAAATCAAAAACAAATTTGATTTGCTGAGCTTCTAAAGATGCACGTGGATCAACTATGCACAGGTTGTCAGAAACAATTACACTGCAAAGGTGTTGAAACTCTCGTTGAAAGGTCTAAACAAGAGGCAAACTCTTGGAAACAAGAAAAGGTATAAGAAAATTTCAAAATTACCTTCGTTTGGAGGCTGATCAAAGACTTAAGAAGGTGTTCATGTATGTTAGCTAATCTTTTTTCTTTAAATAATTAAGTCATCTTGATCTATCAAAGAAACGGTTACGGTCACCCGGCCCAAGTCAAGGTTGGAATAAAATCCTTCAGCTCAAGTGATGCATAGTGATAGTGTCGTCTCCATCACAAGCATGATTTGTGAAAATAGGAAGTGAATCATCACCCAATACGAAAAAAGATTGATAATGTATAACGTAATTTCCACTACTAGAACTATCATTGAGCGAACGATCAATGGATGACAAAGATTCACCAGCGTCTCCTGGTCGTAGTGGTGGAGCTAGAGCAAATGTTTGGGTGGGTGGGGGGGGGGGGGGGGGGGGGGGGGATGATGTTTCTTCTTCCTCCCTTCTCCTTTCTCTTTTCCTCTTATTCCTAGCAAACACCATTGATCCAAGCTTTTTTTTTTGTCAAAAATAAGTAGGAAGAGCTTAGGGAGGCTTTAAGGGGCTGCCAGCCGGTAGGAGGGCTGGAGAGCCCCTTGTAAGGATTGTGTGACCGAGAGGGGAGGGGGGGGGGGGGGGGGGGGGGGTGAATCGGGCACACCATGAACTAAAAATTTTTGCACTTCTAGCTACTCTTTCTAATTGCACAAGTAAAGGATACATAACTAGAGAGTACATGTGCACTATGTGATAGTGATCAAGCAAGGATAACCATGTGCCAGGACTTATACATGCTAGGAGCAAGGTATACATGAGCATATAAGGATAACCTAGCATATAACAATAAGCTCAACAAGTCCTACACATGCTAGTCTATAAGATAAAGGCAATCAAGCAATCTAGCATACATATGGGTAACACATACGGAAGCTCAAGTAGGTCCTACACATGCTAGTATATATGACAGATAGACAAGCAAACTAGCATGCATATGAGTAACACATAGGGAAGCTCAAGCTAGTGATCATGATAACAAGATAGATACAATCATAAGCATGACAAGATCACTAGATAATATCAAGCAAGTGTATGATCTATGAGCAAGTATGTACACATAAAGAAAGCCCATATCACTAGCACACGGAAAGAATAATCAAGCAATCATATGATAAGCACAAGGTCTACTACATGCATATAAGAAAAACAAGATAATAAGTGCAAGTAGTAGAGAGTAAGAGTAAGAGATTGCTCATCGATTTTTCCCGTGGTATCGGAAGGATGGTTGTCACAGCCCAAAATTTTAATGAGATTAATAAAATCACTTCCGCAAAATTTCATAGATTTTTAGGATTAAATTTAGAATTTTCTGAAAATAAAAGACCAAACTATACTAGATCAAGAATATAGGGAAATGGGAATTTATAATAGGAATTTAAAAATGGAACTTGTCAACATGATTGCTAGATGTTCGATTCGAATTTGCAGATTCATTCGAATTTATTTGAGTTTATTTGGAGTTGATGTGGAAATTATTTGAATTTCCCGGGTTTGGAATCTCTTCTCTCTTCGCTCGTGGGCCACTTTTGGCCGGCCCACTTTTCCTTTCTCTCCAACTGGGCCGCGCCTCTTCCTCCCTTTCCTCCTCGGCCGGCCTCAGGTCCAGCCCAGCCCGGCCCGGCCGCGCGTCGTCTTCCCCACGACGCCGCCGCCCTCCGCCGTCGCCCACTGCGCCACGTCTCGCCGTGGTGTCGCCTCGCTGCAGCGCCACCCGGCAGAGCCATCCCAACGCGCGTCTCCGCCAAGCACTCGCCGACGCGCCACCGCCTCCAACGCCCGGCCACGCAAACTGCCTCGCTACCCTCCTCGTCAACTCGCCGCCATTTGCGTCCACACCAGCCCGACTACGCGCTGACAAACTCGCGACGCTCCGCCACTGTTGGCGTCGCTTAAACGCCAATATTTCTGCACTAAATCCGGGAATAAAAGGGTAAGAATGCAAGGCCATAGGCATAGTTTGTTTATTTACTAATCAAATTCCACGATTTGTGTATCCGCCATTGTTTTGCAGGGTTCAAGGCAATTTGGCGTGATTTTTAATAAAGAAATGGTGAAACCCCAACATCATGAAGATTGGACACAAGTTATGAAGCCAATTCGGTCGGTCGAAGCTCGGGCGACGTACACATCTGTACGTCACCCGATCCAAATCAAGTCCAAATGGCCAAGTGGCTATGGAAATGCGCTACACAATGACAACACGACCATATGAAGAAGAGGTTCGAGGCAGAAGACCATGGAAGAACCGGGTGACGTGATCACCCATAGGTCACCCGGTACCAAATGAGGTTCTATGGCCGTGGAATTTACCCAACATACTCCACCAAGTCACCATGGCCATATGAACCGAAGAAGTGAAGCAATTGGACGCGGGAAGCACCGGGTGATGTGGGGGTCAACCCTCCAGCAGGGTCGCCCGACCCCCTACACGTCGGCCGACGTGTCAACCACGTCGCCCGACCCAATCCACGTCAGGCGACGTCCAACTCAGCTCCCTATCAAGCCATCCAAGTCCCACCGCCTCAAACCAACGCTTCGGAGGACTTTTCGACCAAACCGACATATCCAACCACCTCAAGGAGGGGATCTAAGCCGTTGGGGAGACAACCGACCCTGATCAAGGGTCGGGCGACGCCCCTGGGTCGGCCGACCTACTCTGACAGGTCGGGCGACCCCCCAAGGTCGGCCGACCCCCCTCAACCGCCTCTTCCACTCTTTAAAAGGGGTGCAAGGCGCCTGAAGGCAGGAGACAAGAAGATCCACCAGAGAGAAGTCCAGTTCTTGTATTGTTCGCCATTTAGAGTCAAGGTAGTAGTCTATTTGGAGTTAGAGTCGAGCCGGGCACTCGCCCCGATTCCGGAAGTTGTCTTCGGAATTGGTAAGCAAGAGTCCATTGTATCTTTCTTTCCGATTTCCGTTGTATCAAGTACTTAGTGAAAATCAATATAAGTTGGTCCTTGTTTATATCTTGCAAGTTCTAGTTTATGCCTTGCTAGATTTAGAACAAAGTCCTTAAGTTATCTTTAGCGGGTAATTTCGTCTTGTGCTGAGCGTTCCTCGGTGGGAACTTCTCTTTGTCAATTAACACGAAGAGTCGTTCGACTATCTCGCTTTGCTTAAGCACGTGCTAGGCGAGGTACTAGTTGTTAGCATAGGCATGGTGCCTAGGTTAGCGCTAGCTGCGGAATACGGCGAAGCCCACGGGGGCCGTAGGCGGCAAGTGGTGACAGTCTTGTCCGTCCCTTGAAGTCGGCCACGTTCGGTTAGCCCAGTAGGTGTACCGTAAATCCCGACAGGATTAAGACTTTGCCTCAAGTGTAGAATCAGATCGTGGTGGTGACAGCACCTCGTGAGATCGACATAGCTTTAGAACTTGAACCTCCTTTTTACCAACACTTAGGAATCGTTGTACTCGCTCGTTATACCAAATAGATTTACTTACCTACGACTTGGCGACTTGACACCTCTTTGATAGTGTGAATCACTCCTATCTTATTCTATCATTGATTTTACCCCCGTCATTGGATTAGTAGTATTCTTGTAGCTAAGTCTTTATCAAGTAACGATATACTTTATCCGAGTTGCTTCCCTGAGGAAATTCGATACCCCGGAATACTCCGAGGTGAAATGCTGCAATGGTACACCGTGCGCTTGCGGTTTAACTTGAATTAAATTAATAGGGCATAGCGACCGTCAACAAGCATTTCTGGTGCCGTTGCCGGGGAAGCAATAGGCTAGAGATATCGTTCTTGATAGAAACTTGCTGCACGTTTACCGCTATCCTTTGCGGGCTCACCCTTTTCGTTCTTGCTCTTGTGTTTGAACGAACAGGACGTGCATGTCCGGTTTCTCGCTTCCGGAGAACTACACCGATAACCCCGAGCAGATTTTGAGACGAGTTCGTCAAAGACTCAAGTCTCCAACTCGCCCACTAGCATTGCCCGAGGTCGGTTCTTCGAGCGGCGAACCCGAGGGTCGTACTCCTTCACCAACTCGACCCGTTGACAACATGGCCGACAAGACGATCCGCGAGTACTCCGTTCCAAGCACCAACAACTTGCCCGCAGCCAAGACTGCGGCAAATGGTGCGAACTTCAAGCTGGATCCGTCCTTGGTCAGCATGGTGAATGGCAACCCCTTCTGCGGAAAAGCTTCGGAGGACGCCAACGCGCACCTCCAAAATTTCCTTGAAGTTAGTGGTACGCTCACCATCAAAGACGTGTCCATTAACGACATCCGCCTTCGCCTTTTCCCATTCTCGCTGTTGGGAAGGGCGAAGCAATGGTACTACGCACTCCCTCCCGACGTGGTGATTGATTGGAAGAAAGTGTCCGATGCCTTCCTCAACAAGTTTTTCCCTCCCGGGAAAACCAATGCACTTCGGAACCGCATCGCAAGCTTCACGCAGCTCACGGAAGAAACTCTTTCGGAGGCGTGGGATCGCTTCCAAGATTATCTTCTCGCTTGCCCGCACCACGGCATGGAGGAGTGGCTGCGCATTCAAAGCTTCTATAACGGGCTGCTGCGGAACTACCGCGAACATCTTGATGCTGCAGCAGGAGGCGCATTCACGTCTCTCACCGTCCCTGCGGCAAGAGAATTGCTCGAGAAGATGACATCCAACCAAGGGTACGAGAACGAGCGTGAACGTCCAGCCCCGTAACCCCGTACACGCGGCGTACACCAAGTCGACACCCTCGACATGCTCGCAGCCAAGATGGACCTTCTTTTGAAGAAGGTAGAAAGCCAAGAGTCGTGCCAAGCCCTCGACTCAAGGATGACGTGCGAAGTGTGCGGTAACACCGGCCATTCCGGGGCTGCCTGCCCCGAGACTAGGGATGAGGAGGCCAACTTTGTCGGCAACAACAGCAAGAATGGCAATGGAGGTTTCCGCCCCCGAGACAACTTCGCACAAGGATGGAACACACGCCCAAACTTCAACTTCGACAACCGCGGTCAAGGTAACAACAATTTCGCCCCTCGTAATTCCGCTGAACCGAACCTTAAAGAACTTGTTCTAGGCCAAGCTAAAATTAATGAGAGCATTAGCAAGAAGTTCTATGTTAATGATAAAATCTTAGAGAACCTAGATCACAAGCTCGATGCTCTTTCCTCAACTCTCCAAAGTCAGCTTAGCCACACTAAGATGCTTGAGACCCAAATCGCACAAATTGCTGCATCGCTTCCACGCACAATATTGGGGAAACTTCCGGGCCAACCGGAGGCAAACCCAAAGGAAAATGTTAGTGTTGTGGAAACCAGGTCGGGAAGGAAGATGCAAGATCCACCACGACCAAAGGTGGCGACCAAGGAGAAGGGAAAGGAGAAAGAGAAGGAGGTTCAAGTTGCGGACGACGAAGAAGAAGAGGAGGCGCCGGAAGAAGAGCCCATGCCTAAAACGGCACCACACGAGTACTACGACACTACGATCCTGCCCTTCCCCCGAAGGAACCGCAAGCCAACCGTCGACGAGCAATTCGGCAAGTTTGTGGAGGTAATTCAAAAATTATATGTCAATATTCCACTACTTGATGCGATGCAGGTCCCCACCTACGCCAAGTTCCTAAAGGACATCCTCCTCAACAAACGGCCGCTGCCCTCGACCGAAGTGGTAAAACTTACGGAGGAATGTAGTGCCGCCATCCTCAACTCCCTTCCGGAAAAGAAGAAAGACCCTGGCTGCCCCACAATTTCATGTTCCATTGGGCAACATCGCTTCGAGCACGTGTTGGCGGTTCTTATGCGATAAAATTAAATTCATTAATTCCGCAAGCGCACGGATCACCATTGTAGCATTTCACCTTGGAGTATTCCAGGGTTATCGTATTTATATTTCCGCAGGGAAGTAGAGCAAAAGGGAGCTGAACAGTAGCAATGCACTGGATAATTTGGAGAAAGACATAATGTATCAACTATACTTGAGACGGGGGTAAGATAGGCATGATATATATGGGTGGCACACACATCCTCAAATCCAAGGTAATAAAAGAAAACTGTAGTATACATTTGGGAGAGCAACGAGATAGAGCTAAGGCTACCTGTATGTTTACCTAGTATTTACTCTTTCTAGTAGTCTAATCTACAAAGGTTATCTACTCTAGTTAAGATCACACACATACAAGTCATGTCGTTTCGGGGCACACACGTGCTAGGTCAACCGATGATGCTAGTTCAAACCTAGGGAACCGTATGCTATAATTAAGACCCTGCTGAGTCCAACCCGGACGTGGTGGATTACAGAGACCGGTGCAGCTGTCACATACACTCGCGGCTACCATCCTCCGTGGGGCTGGGTGCCAAACGTGCATAGGCCAAGATCTAAGCGCCACGCTTACAACCCGCCTAGAGGAACTACTCTTGATCAACGGAGCAGTCCTATCTAAGAATAAACAAGCACAGATTTCACACGACGTCATCTCGACGAAGGCACTCTCTCGTACTTGCGTACTCCAACAATCACGAATCCCACAACAAGACTTCTACGAGCACTTACTTAACAGAATAAATAAACTAAATAGAAAAGAATTACTAAAAGAAATAAATAAAGATAAAACTAATTATTGAATAAAATAATATCTCAAAAGAGTAAGGATACAAAGAACTATACCGAACTCCGAGAATACTCTGGAAGCCCGAGAGAGCTCTCACTCTACTCTACTCTAACTCCCAAAGCTATTACTAAACAAATGAACACTTGGATGAAGTGTGATGGTGCGAATTGTTTCTGCAGCCGGCCAGGGGTATTTATAGCCTCTCCAGGACCCAGGGGATTAAATAGCCGAAGCTGGAGAGGCGGTGGCGCCAAGGTCGGCCGGCCGGCCAGGTAGGGGGGCCGGCCGGCCGTCCCCTGTGGCGGTTGGCCACCGCCTTCTGCCTCAACGCTCCTGATTCACTCCTGAAGGCGGTCTGAAGGTCGGCTACTTCGTGGGGGTGGCAGAATTGCAGTAGGGGCCAAGTTAAGGCCCAAATGGCCCACCTCTGGTAAGTCGGCGCAAATCCGCTGGGTTGGGCCTTGAATTATGTGTTGTGAACCAGTTTCCAGCCCACCGGAGGAAGCCTGGGGCCTGCGGCCACCAAGTGGGGCCGGCCGGCCTAGGTTGGGGCCGGCCGGCCAGGGAAATTCCCTGGCTGGGCCCACTTTTCTCCATTATCCACTCCTGCATCCAAATATTCACCAAAACCTGTGGAGTAGCATTATTCTTAACTACTATGCACAAAATCTTGGTGTTATACATTTATTTACCGGTAGGGTGGCGGTCAAATCATGGTTTAATGACCACCAACAACCTCCCCAAGCTTAAACTTTGCTCGTCCCGAGCAAACTCAACTCAGGGTACCGGCGGATCAGGAGTTACAAAGAAGCACCCCATGGGTAATAAAGATGCAACAACATACTCCCTAAACAGTGGTAGGTTTACCAGAGCACGAAATATTTATGAGTGTTGCAAAAATCGTGGGGCTTATAAGTTACACCTTGTCATGCAGCATTGAAGATTAGAACGACACTTTTGGACAAGTGAACAATTCTAGCAGGTATGCATCCAGAGTTTTTATGTGCTGCAAGGTAAGGTGCAAAAATTCTCCTTCGTTTTGGATGGCACTTCTCTTACCACTCCGATGTGAGTCTTATTCCTACAAGCTTCACTCATCCTACCTTCTACCAAATGAGGCTTTGTATGTGGAGCTTGGTATGGAACGCACAAGTGCCATGCATATATTGTAAAGCTAAAGAATGAGTCTCAATCAACATAGCAACTCCATTTATTTTGGTCATAAGAGATGATGTGATGGAGGGGGAGAAAATGGACTCACACTTGTGGAAGGGGGTTTTGAAAACATTGGTCCTTTATTTTGCTCAAGATGTTTATGATAAGAACCATATAGCCATTGACTTTTGTCATGCAACCATGGAGTTTTTTTTTTGACTACTCCATGGTGCAAAGGGCCATAATTTTTGCATGGTTCAAAAGAAACATTTTGAAATATTCTTGAGCTTTTTGGATGGATCAAAAGTTTTGCAAACTCTGAAAAATGTTTGGTTGATTTATCCAAACATTCCCCTTTTTCTTTGGTGGAAGGAAATTTTCGAAAACACACGCGAAGGAATTATGACCAAAATTAGGAGTGCTTAGTTTCAAGAGTACATCAAACCTTAACAAAACTCAATACATAAGCAAATGGCTATGAGTGGGGCTGTTTCGAATATTATGATATGGCTCTGGTAGGTAAATAAATCCTCACACTAAGAGAAGTGTGCCAAAACAGAAGGGTTTTAGGTACTTGCAGCAATTCAAGAAAAACGTCTCTGGATGAAACCATACTAAGAAATTGCAACAAGTCCTAATCATGCCATATCACAATCCACAATGCTCAGACTTGGTGTAACAAATGCAACCCACGGAAATAAGCAATACTCATGATGTGATCATGCTCAAATAAAAATAACACATATGTCAGGAGTAGAAGTTGCATCTATGCGACACATGGGAAGCTAATTTGTAACTCGATCATCATTTCCCTTAAGCGTAGCATAACACCAAGATTCTAGCATTTATTCGAAACAGGGAGTTTATTTATTTATTAAGAAAGTTAGAAATACTTACCTGGGGGTCCTCCCCAAGCTTGAGTCTTTGCAAGACTCGAGCTAGTGTTGAACTCTGTCTCACCTGGGGGCCCTCCCCAAGCTTGAGTCTTTGCAAGACTTAAGCTTGATTCAGGCTCTTCCTCCTCCTTCTTGACCTGCAAAAAAGAGTGAGGATGATACAAGTGGCTAGCCCCTAATGAGCATCGCCGGGAATTTTTTTTCAAATTTTTATTTTGTGTTTATGATTTATGAAAAGAAAAACAAGTGCTAGGCCTAGCTAGGATAACGATTGGGATGGCCTCCCCAATCGGAGGGCTCTCATTTTTACGTCTTTGAGCTAGACGTTCTCCATGTCTTCAACTTGTTTGGACCTCGCTCGCTGGAGAATCTGGCGAGGTAGAGGTTCCTTCTTTCTTCCGCCACACCTTGGTTGTCTTCTTTGTGTTGGTGGCGGCGACCTTTTCTTTAATATGCGCCTTCGTTGTACTCTCATCGGTCGATACCGTAGCTGCCTTCTTCTTTCTTGAGCGCCTCGCTCTCCTCTTCTTAGGCGATTGTGACTCGCCTACTCCTTCTTGCGAGGGAGGAGTAAGAGGGGCTTGAGGTGTGTTTGGCGGCTGAGGCATCCTCCTTGGAGTCCTCCAATATTTTGCTAGCCTTCTTGCATTCTCTCTTTCCAGATAGTCTCTCATGTATGCAATAAGCTTGTCTGGCTGTGGCATGGGTGGAGTAATCTCAATCTTCTCCACTCTCCTTGGGTCCTTTCCATATATGACCCTCACTTGCTTGCATTGTTCAACCTTAGGCTTGAAGCTGAACGTCTCTTCCCTGCCGTTGAAGTCCAAGTGGATTTCTCCCGCCCCCACGTCGATGTTGGCGTTGGTGGTGCTCAAGAACGGCCTCCCAAGGATGAGAGGGGTCTTGACATCCACTTCCATGTCAAGCACAACAAAGTCGACGGGGACGAAGAAGTTTCTGATCTGTACGGGGACGTCTTCGGCAATACCCGCAGGATGACGAACGGACTGATCTGCGAGCTGCAAGCACATAGCCGTAGGCGATAATGGACAGTTTAACCTGTCATATACCGTCTTTGGCATAACGCTCACGCTTGCACCCAAGTCACAAAGCGCTTGAGAGAAGTGCTGGCTGCCAATCGAACACGGGATAGTAGGGCATCCTGGATCCTTCTTCTTTTCCGGAAGAATGTTCAGAATGGCTGCGTGCACTCTTCTGTAAGCTTCACTACCTCCATTGCTGGAATGGGGCGCTTGTTGTTGAGGATGTCCCGGAAATACCTAGTATAAGTAGGCACCTGCATGGCATCAAGCAGCGGAATATGCACATATATATGCCGGATGGCCTCAACAAATTTATCGAAGCGCTCATCCACGGTGAGCTTCTTCCTGCGGTCAGGATAGGGCAAGCCTGTGGTGTCAAAATACTCGTGAGGTGCTGTCTTAGGTGGAGTTTGCTCAACGGGAGGATCTGTCATTGGTTCCTCCTCGGAGCTCCCCTTCTCGGCATCTTCCTTTTCAGGGACCTTCTTTTCTGGAACCTTTTTACCGGCCTTCTCCTTAGGAGCTGCGGTTGGCGTCTTCCTCTCTGCACCCTTGGGGTAAGGTGGGTCCACAGTACCTCTTCCGCCCCTGGTGGTGATAGCACTAACACTCTCCTTTGTACGAGGAGCCTGCACAGCTGAAGCTATTTGCGCAATTTGCGTTTCTAGCATTTTGTTATGGCTTAGCTGATTCTGCAGGGCAGTGCTGAACGACTCTAGCTTGGCATCTATGCTCTCTAAAGCCTTGTCGGTAGTAAGAAACTTCTTACTGATGCTATCATTAATCTTGACCTGGCCGAGAACTAGATCCTTGATAGAGGGCTCAAAGCGGGAAAGATTACCATTGTTACCTCCCTGATTTTTGTTGAAGGAGAGGTCGGGCCTGGAATTCCAGCCGTAGTTGTTCTGGGAGCGGTACCCATTGCCATTGTTGAGGAAATTGCATTCCTCTCTCGCATTCGGGCAATTGATGCCCATATGCCCTGTGTTGCCGCACTCTTCACAAGTCATGCGGGAGTCCGCAGCTTGCAGGTCCTGCGGAGATTCCACCTTGCGGAGTAGCTGATCGAGCTTGATGGCGAGCATGTCCATCGTCTCCACTTGGTGCACTCCACGGGTCTTGGTGCTCGCCGCTTGGCGTTCACCATGAGTCTGGTTGGCCGCCACCTTCTCAATCAACTTCTTAGCGTTCTTCACGCTAAGAGAGAAGAAAGAGCCGCCTGCTGCGGAGTCGAGGTGCTCTCGAGCGGACGGCCTCAAACCGTGATAGAAACTCTGTATGAGGAGCCATTCCTCCATGCCATGGTGTGGGCACGAGAGAACATACTCCTGCATCCTGTCCCAGGCTTCCGCGGTCGACTCTTCTGCGAGCTGTTGGAAGCTCGATAGCTTGTTCCGCAGGGCAGTCGTCTTACCCGGCGGGAAGAACTTGGCGAGGAAGGCATTAGAGCATGCCGTCCACGTGTCGAGGGAATCTTGGTTCGCGTAGAACCACTGGAGAGCCTTCCCCAACAGAGAGAATGGGAAAAGCTGTAGTCGGATGGCGTCCTGAGGTGCATCCTTTATGACGAAAGTGTTGCATGTCATCAGGAACCTTTGGAGGTGAGCATTTGCATCCTCCGACGGCTTCCCACAGAAAGGACTAGCCAAGATCATGTTGATCAAGGCTGGCTTGAGCTCGTAGTCCTTGTTGGTGATGCGCGGGTTGGGACCCACGCGGATGTTCTCCGTAGATGGCGCAGAGAAGTCATTGATCGTCTTCTCAACAACGGGGTCGGCCATGGTGTTGTTGGTTGAGGAGGCCCTGACAACCGGTGGAGGAGACGATTCGAGAGCCAGAGCGTTCTTGCGGATCTGTTTAGTGAGTTTTGCTCGAACTTTCCTCAAGAACTGCTCTGGATCTGAGTGGAAGTTTTCTGGTAGGTCGAAACCAGTCATGCACAGTCCTGTTTCAAATTTTCACAACAAAGAAAGACAGGACAAGGGTAAGCCCGCAAAAGTAAGTGATAATTATTCTTCTCACAAACTTCAATGCATTTATTCAGTTCCTAGCTGCTACTTCCCCGGCAACGGCGCCAGAAATGCTTGTTGGCGGTTCTTATGCGATAAAATTAAATTCATTAATTCCGCAAGCGCACGGATCACCATTGTAGCATTTCACCTTGGAGTATTCCAGGGTTATCGTATTTATATTTCCGCAGGGAAGTAGAGCAAAAGGGAGCTGAACAGTAGCAATGCACTGGATAATTTGGAGAAAGACATAATGTATCAACTATACTTGAGACGGGGGTAAGATAGGCATGATATATATGGGTGGCACACACATCCTCAAATCCAAGGTAATAAAAGAAAACTGTAGTATACATTTGGGAGAGCAACGAGATAGAGCTAAGGCTACCTGTATGTTTACCTAGTATTTACTCTTTCTAGTAGTTTAATCTACAAAGGTTATCTACTCTAGTTAAGATCACACACATACAAGTCATGTCGTTTCGGGGCACACACGTGCTAGGTCAACCGATGATGCTAGTTCAAACCTAGGGAACCGTATGCTATAATTAAGACCCTGCTGAGTCCAACCCGGACGTGGTGGATTACAGAGACCGGTGCAGCTGTCACATACACTCGTGGCTACCATCCTCCGTGGGGCTGGGTGCTAAACGTGCATAGGCCAAGATCTAAGCGCCACGCTTACAACCCGCCTAGAGGAACTACTCTTGATCAACGGAGCAGTCCTATCTAAGAATAAACAAGCACAGATTTCACACGACGTCATCTCGACGAAGGCACTCTCTCGTACTTGCGTACTCCAACAATCACGAATCCCACAACAAGACTTCTACGAGCACTTAATTAACAGAATAAATAAACTAAATAGAAAAGAATTACTAAAAGAAATAAATAAAGATAAAACTAATTATTGAATAAAATAATATCTCAAAAGAGTAAGGATACAAAGAACTATACCGAACTCCGAGAATACTCCGGAAGCCCGAGAGAGCTCTCACTCTACTCTACTCTACTCTAACTCCCAAAGCTATTACTAAACTAATGAACACTTGGATGAAGTGTGATGGTGCGAATTGTTTCTGCAGCCGGCCAGGGATATTTATAGCCTCTCCAGGACCCAGGGGATTAAATAGCCGAAGCTGGAGAGGCGGTGGCGCCAAGGTCGGCTGGCCGGCCAGGTAGGGGGGCCGGCCGGCCGTCCCCTGTGGCGGTTGGCCACCGCCTTCTGCCTCAACGCTCCTGATTCACTCCTGAAGGCGGTCTGAAGGTCGGCTAATTTGTGGGGGCGGCAGAATTGCAGTAGGGGCCAAGTTAAGGCCCAAATGGCCCACCTCTGGTAAGTCGGCGCAAGTCCGCTGGGTTGGGCCTTGAATTATGTGTTGTGGACCAGTTTCCAGCCCATCGGAGGAAGCCTGGGGCTTGCGGCCACCAGGTGGGGCCGGCCGGCCTAGGTTGGGGCCGGCCGGCCAGGGAAATTCCCTGGCTGGGCCCACTTTTCTCCATTATCCACTCCTGCATCCAAATATTCACCAAAACCTGTGGAGTAGCATTATTCCTAACTACTATGCACAAAATCTTGGTGTTATATATTTATTTACCGGTAGGGTGGCGGTCAAATCATGGTTTAATGACCGCCAACAGCACGCTCTCTGCGATTTGGGGGCGAGCGTGAGCGTCATGCCGAAGGTAGTTTTTGATCAACTCAACTATACTACCCTTGCCCCTACGGCCATGTGCTTGCAGCTCGCGGACCAATCCGTGCGGTACCCTGCCGGAATCGCCGAGGATATCCCCGTCAAGATTAGGAACTTCTTCATACCCGTCGACTTTGTCATTTTGGACATGGAAGTGGACAACAAGACCCCTCTCATCTTGGGTAGGCCGTTCTTAAGCACGGCCAACGCCAACATTGACGTTGGGACAGGGGTCATCCACCTCAACATCAACGGGAAAGAAGAATCGTCGACTTCAAGCCTCGCGTAGAGCAATGCTCGCAAGTGAAGACATTTCAGCGCTATGTCCCGAAAAAAGTACATGCCAATCGGCCAAGTGATGCCCCGACTTGGAGGAAGGTCGAGCCTCAAATGGCCGTGAACAAGGACAAGCCGAAGAGCGAGTCGAAAGCGCCAGAAAAGAAGGCCGCGCCAAAGAAATATGTACCAAAGAAGCCATCCACCCCGAAAGGCGTAGATGCCCCGAGGTGGGAGAAGAAGGAGAAATCCGCTGCCCCAACACGTACAACTCAAGTATGGCGGAAGAAGGAAGTTGCCACGAGCACGACGCCCACGCCCTCTCCTGCGACGGGCGTCGACAAAAAGCACTAAAAGGTATGGAGAAGTCGAGCCTACCGACTTAAAACGAAGGGCACTAGCCGGGAGGTAACCCGGAATTTTCCTTCTCATTCAATTTTTCCGTGCTTTAATTCCTTTCCGTAGTGTAAATTCACGTAGAATTTAATCTAGGAGTTAAACTAAAACAAAGCAAAACGAAGAAAAGGATAAAACCATAAAAAAATTGGAGGATTGAGAGTCGGCCGACCAGGCCACGTCGGCCGACCTGGCCATCATGGTCGCCGACCCAGCCACCAAGTTGTCCGACCCCGCCACGAGCTCGCCCGACGCCACCACGGCGCACTGCAGCGCGTCCTCCACCGCACATGTCGCCCGACGCCTCCACATGGTCGCCCGACCCGCCGTCGCGTCGCCCGACCTAGCTGGGGTCGGCCGACCCTCAGCTGCGCGTCGCCCGGCCATTGCTCGCTCCGGGAGCTCCTCCTCCATCGCCTATAAATGGAGCTCGAGTTCCTCTGCAGCAATCCGCACCAGAGCAAGGCAAGCAGCTCTCTTCCGCTCCTAATCCCTCTAGCTTAATTAGTTTGCTAAGTGGCCGCAAAGCAAAGTCCCTTTTGTGAATAGAATAATCTCCTTTGCCCACGTGATCACCTAGCCAGGCTGAAAACCAAATAAAAATTAGCTTAGTCTTAATTAAGTACTTCACTAATGGCCGCAGCACTCATACGACAAACGTGAACACTTTTGAACGGATATTTTGCGGAACGAACGACTAACCCCGCTAACCTCTTAACACTTTACCTTGGCATAGTCGTTGTTGTGCAATTTTTGCTTGCAGGTATGAACATTTTCAAGAAGAAGAAGAAAAACAAGAAGGATGGAGAGGGCACATCACACCACACCGGCTCGCCGTCGATCATGGGGACGCCCCGTTCGAGCTCGACGCGGTTCAGCCATAGCGGCTCGGAGATGGACATGGACAGCCCCGTGCAGCCAGGCCGACGGTCGGTGTCAGTCATCCACACACCGCCGTTCCTTCAAGTACCATCTCCACTGATCCGAACACCACCGCCGCCGGCCGAGCTCACCCGGTATGAGCACATTCTACTCCGAACTGATCAAGAGCGAACACGGTTTGAGCGTCTCTGCCAGCACACGTTCCTTCCAAATCGAGTAATCGATCTTGGACTGCTGGCCGCCCTTGGGATCGAGGGTGACTTCCACAAGGCGATGAAGGCGATCAGTTGGGAGAAGTTTTGCATGATCGAAGAACCAGGTTCTGAACTTCTCACACTTGAATTTCTTTCAACCTTGATTCGCGAGCAAATAGATGATAGTGTGCAATACAAATTTCGTCTCTTTAATCGTGAGCACACTTTATCCTTCTCCCGCATGTCAAAAGCTCTTGGTTTTCATCCTAGTAAAATTTCTAATATTAATGGTTTTGATCCAACCAAATTTTGGGAGAAAATAGCTGAACCAATGAATGATGGACCTCGCACTAGTCACATTCATAATCCCACTCTTCGAATCCTGCACCGTTTTATTGGGTATTCCGTGACTGCACGTAAAGATCCTCGCATAGTGAGAATTGACGATATGCAATACCTTTATGCCATGCTCAAGAAAATTGAAATGAACCCCACTTACTTTATGATTGAACATTGGCTGGAATTTGCGACAAGAGTGCAGAACACCGATATCCTCTTCACCTCTTTCATCACTAGAATTGCGAACTACATTGATGCTCTTGATAATGTGCGTCTAGCTTATCTTCCCGGGGGAATTGTTGAATTAGGGGAGACACATTTTGTGCAAGCGCATATGCTTTTAAGAAGGGGCGAAGTGTTTTACTCGAAATATAGATGGAGTGACACTTTGATTAAGCTTCCTGACTCAAAACTTAGCATTTATAAGCTTAAGAAGTATAAGTTAAAACTGCCCCATAAGCAAACCGGAGAAGGCAGCGCTGCACCACAAACTAACCCCGCAGGTCCACGTACACGGAGCCGAGCACGCCAAGAGGAGGAACGCGCTGAAAATGAAGAAGAAGAGGAGGAGGAGGAGAGCGAAGAAGAGGATGGTTCGCTGCAAGCACCTCATCATGGCCAAGGACATGGTCATGATTATGGTCACGGGCATGTGCAAGGTTACGGCTACGACCACTATGGTCAAGGCTATAACCACGCTAACCCGAACTATAATTATAACTATAACCAAGGCTTTGATGATGGGTACAATCAGGGATTTAACGAGCACGCCGGGGCTGGTTCTTCGCGCGAATACGAACATCAAGGTGCGTAAATGAAGGGGAATATTATTATGATCCGCAGGAAAGGCGTCGATGGGAGGAAAACATGGAGCAACAAGTCTACCTCAACGCCCACGAAATTGAAGGAAATCGCCTTGCCATTGAGCGCAACAATGAAGAACTCACCTGTCAACAACGGAGAACCGACTTCATGCTGGAGTACCATGGAACCTCACTCTCTACGCTATTCAACAACCTTCACATCGAGAGACCGCCTCCACCCCATCGACCGCGGCGTGACGACGACGTCGAATGGTAGAGAGCCGCCATAAGCTCTTCCCTTGCACCAATGTGCAAAGGTTCGAGCTTAGGGGGGGAAGGTATGTCCATGAAACTCCACTCTAGTCAATCTCCGTTGCTTTGCTCGTTATCATGTTGCTTGCTGGTCATGTCTCGCTGCCCGTTTCACTTGTCAATTGCTAGTCCCGTTATGCTGTTTGTTCGCTGTCCGTTGGAGAAGTGCCGCACCTTGTATATAAATAATTTCTCACTTTAGTTTTCCATATGACAAAAACCCAAAAAGATTTCTGTTTTTATATGTTAAGAAAAGCCATAAAAATTTGCATAACTTAAAAACCACCAAAAAGAAATAAATGGTTTGTCTTGGTTCTACCCTTGCTAAAAGGAGATGATGAATGGTTGCTCTGTTTAATTGCCCTCAATTGCTAAGTTTGCTTTATCATGCTCTCACAATAAAAGTATTTATCGGCCTTCCCTTGCGCTTAGCACTCAAATTTTCACACCTTGTGGGATGCTACATGATATAACCAAGTCTAAGTGGTTGAGAGCGTGTGATATGGTAAAATGGGCATTAATTCACCTCCCCCTTATCATGATAAAACCTTGGAGATGTTTTCATTCAGTCGCATATATCAAAACCCCAAGTTACTTGTTTCCTTTATGACAAATAAAATGTCCTACCAAAGCTGCATATGAGCTGAATTTATTTAAACCCACACATATGCTACTTACTTATGTATTGAGTTTTGTCAAAGTTTGAGTCCTTATGAAGTATGGCTGTTAAAAAAAAAAGAAAATTGGTCAGTTCCTTCGCTTTTATCTTTGCTCTCTTCATCACAAATAAAAAAAAAAACAGGGCGTGCTGAAATCCTCATCGAATTCAAGCACTCACTTCCCCGGGCATTTCAGATTTGAGCCAATTCTCACCTTCGCGAAGCCTTTGAACCTATCCAATTTAAAAAAAAAAAAACTTTGTCTTCGAATTGCCCCCATATTTGTTGATCCTTTAAGCATGCTGAAAAATAGACATGAGAGCTATCAAATTCAAAAGCAAAAGAGCGTGCTTTGTTAAAAAAAAGAAGAAGAAGAAGAGAGAGAAGCACGAATTTCATGTAGCTCTCATGATCTTTATTCAAGCAAGGATCTAGTACTTCAAAAATTTTTGGGCAAAAGAAAGACAAGTTTTTCATGACACAAATTCCAACATAATGGACTAGCTAGTACCTTATGTCATTGCCTCTGTGTCATTTTTCCAAAATCCTTCGCGTGAGTCCATTTTCTCCCTCATCCCCGAACATTTTATTCCAATGACCAATGTGCGAACGGCCATGTCTTTTCAATAGGACCATTCTTTGACTTAACAAAATATACATGGTAAGTATGCCTTTTCCTTGCCGAGCTCCACTTTCAAGCCTATATAGAGAAGGAAAAGAACTTTGGTGAGGAAACACATATGAGTGAATGAGAGTGTCATTTGAGGAAACAATGTTAACTTGGGAGAAATTTTTCATGCTCATGCGACATCACAAAAACTCCAAGGAATAACCTCCTAAGGGGTTGGTTTTATTTCTGAACCATTCCATCTCTCAACCGCCCAAGACAAGGTAATCTTATGCCCCATGACAAAAATAACGAGTGCCAGGTTATGCTGGTTTATATTTGTAAGTTTGAGCATGTCTTGCAACCTTAGCCCTTGAACGGTAATTGGCATAGTAGCAACTCCTGATCCGCCGGATTTAGAGTCTTGATTTGCTCGGGACGAGCAAAGGTTTGAGCTTAGGGGGTTTGTTGGCGTCGCTTAAACGCCAATATTTCTGCACTAAATCCGGGAATAAAAGGGTAAGAATGCAAGGCCATAGGCATAGTTTGTTTATTTACTAATCAAATTCCACGAGTTGTGTATCCGCCATTGTTTTGCAGGGTTCAAGGCAATTTGGCGTGATTTTTAATAAAGAAATGGTGAAACCCCAACATCATGAAGATTGGACACAAGTTATGAAGCCAATTCGGTCGGTCAAAGCTCGGGCGACGTACACATCTGTACGTCACCCGATCCAAATCAAGTCCAAATGGCCAAGTGGCTATGGAAATGCGCTACACAATGACAACACGACCATATGAAGAAGAGGTTCGAGGCAGAAGACCATGGAAGAACCGGGTGACGTGATCACCCATAGGTCACCCGGTACCAAATGAGGTTCTATGGCCGTGGAATTTACCCAACATACTCCACCAAGTCACCATGGCCATATGAACCGAAGAAGTGAAGCAATTGGACGCGGGAAGCACCGGGTGACGTGGGGGTCAACCCTCCAGCAGGGTCGCCCGACCCCCTACACGTCGGCTGACGTGTCAACCACGTCGCCCGACCCAATCCACGTCAGGCGACGTCCAACTCAGCTCCCTATCAAGCCATCCAAGTCCCACCGCCTCAAACCAACGCTTCGGAGGACTTTTCGACCAAACCGACATATCCAACGCCTCAAGGAGGGATCTAAGCCGTTGGGGAGACAACCGACCCTGATCAAGGGTCGGGCGACGTCCCTGGGTCGGCCGACCTACTCCGACAGGTCGGGCGACCCCCCAAGGTCGGCCGACCCCCCTCAACCGCCTTTTCCACTCTATAAAAGGGGTGCAAGGCGCCTGGAGGCAGGAGACAAGAAGATCCACCAGAGAGAAGTCCAGTTCTTGTATTGTTCGCCATTTAGAGTCTAGGTAGTAGTCTATTTGGAGTTAGAGTCGAGTCGGGCACTCGCCCCGATTCCGGAAGTTGTCTTCGGAATTGGTAAGCAAGAGTCCATTGTATCTTTCTTTCCGATTTCCGTTGTATCAAGTACTTAGTGAAAATCAATATAAGTTGGTCCTTGTTTATATCTTGCAAGTTCTAGTTTATGCCTTGCTAGATTTAGAACAAAGTCCTTAAGTTATCTTTAGCGGGTAATTTCGTCTTGTGCTGAGCGTTCCTCGGTGGGAACTTCTCTTTGTCAATTAACACGAAGAGTCGTTCGACTATCTCGCTTTGCTTAAGCACGTGCTAGGCGAGGTACTAGTTGTTAGCATAGGCGTGGTGCCTAGGTTAGCGCTAGCTGCGGAATACGGCGAAGCCCACGGGGGCTGTAGGCGGCAAGTGGTGACAGCCTTGTCCGTCCCTTGAAGTCGGCCACGTTCGGTTAGCCCAGTAGGTGTACAGTAAATCCCGACAGGACTAAGACTTTGCCTCAAGTGTAGAATCAGATCGTGGTGGTGACAGCACCTCGTGAGATCGACATAGCTTTAGAACTAACTTAGGACTTGAACCTCCTTTTTACCAACACTTAGGAATCGTTGTACTCGCTCGTTATACCAAATAGATTTACTTACCTACGACTTGGCGACTTGACACCTCTTTGATAGTGTGAATCACTCCTATCTTATTCTATCATTGATTTTACCCCGTCATTGGATTAGTAGTATTCTTGTAGCTAAGTCTTTATCAAGTAACGATATACTTTATCCGAGTTGCTTCTCTGAGGAAATTCGATACCCCGGAATACTCCGAGGTGAAATGCTGCAATGGTACACCGTGCGCTTGCGGTTTAACTTGAATTAAATTGATAGGGCATAGGGACCGTCAACAGCCACGCAGCCAGGTCGCGCGACACGCCGCCCAGTCCGCGTGACACGTCTTGTGCGCCTTGTCTTGCTAGCTCTGGACGCTCCACGCACAGATTCAACCTTGCCCGGTCGCCTCGCTCCCGTCCTCCCTCTCCATCACCGCGCTTGTAGAACGATGCGCGCTGAGCCTCTCCTCCTTTCCGAGCTCTCATCTTCCCTCCCCAAGCACCATAGATCCTCAATCGGGATTTTTCCCCAGTTTTACCCTCACCGCGCCGCCGATCGATTCGCCCCGCCAACGACGCGCTCGCCCTCCTTCGCCGTGCGCTAGCTCCACGAGCCCCTCCTACCTTGACGGCGCCCTCCCATTGCAGCTCAGGACCGCCGGAGCACCCTCTCCGCCAAGCGCAGCCGCGAAGCTCCGCTCCTCTCCGTCGCCTTACTGCCACCGCTCTCGCACGATGACAACGAGCCCCAACGTGAGTTCCCCGTTCCTTCCTCTCTCTCTCTCTCGCATCTTATTGTCGTTCTTGAACCACCGGAGCGCCGGAATGGCAACTCCGGTGAGCTCCTCCCATGGCGCCGCCGCCCCTGCTGCCGCCGGCCGCCGCATCCGCCTCCCATCTCTCCTCGGCCGTCCACATCCAGATCTGCGGCCAGGATCACATACCCCTTCGAACTGTGTAATCAGTCCACGGTGGACTCGTAGACCGCCGCCTCTCCGCCGGTCTGCAGAGCCATGGACTCGGTCCATTCCTTTTCCAGTACAAAAATAATTCCCGAAACCCTAGAAATTCCGGCTCCTGTACATTTTGCAGTTAAACCCCTGATCTTTGTAATAATTCTGTTTAGGTCCTGTCTTTCTACAGAAACAAACTCATACTTTTCAGTAATTACCTTTTAGTCCCCACTCTTTTACATCAGGGCCCCTAACCTTTTCCATAATTACGGATGAGTCCCTAAAATCTTTCTGTAATTACAAACAAGTCCTTAGAATCTCTAAATACCTATATCTTTTTCACCCAAGCTCCGTTTTGAGCGATTCTTGTGCTCATGTGTTCGTAGAAACATGTAGTACCCTTTGGTACTGCTCCAGAAACCCTTCTTAGCATCTTCTTATACATACTTCCGCCATAGTTACCCCTCTAATCTTCTGTAATCTATATCTTCACCGTTCTAACTCCGATTCTGACGATTCTTGTTCCATTCATCACTGTCTACCCTCCTAAACCCAACCATGTCATCTAATCTCTTTATTGTATTTTATTTGATTCTTATTTGATTTTACTTGGTTTACTCTCTTTATGCGTTAGTATTTATTTTAGCGATGTTACGTGTAGATTACGAGGAGCACAAGAATAAGCCCAAAGACGAGTTGGAAGATACAAGCGTTAAGGGAAGACTAGAAGACATCGACTACGGAGGAAGAGCCTGGAGATCCACAACTTGAAGATTAGGATAGCGTTTTGTCAGGCAAGCTCTACTTATCCTTGATCATGATTGATCCTATTGTTTTGCAATGCACCTATTGGCCAGATCTAGTATTATGCATTACTTGTCATTTTACTGCTTGAGTAGTTAATAAACTACTTGCTTATTGATATTGATGCCAATCACTTAGGCATAAATATCTAGGTCCTTGTTACCCTTGTTTACCCATCACCTTGTTAACCCTAGGATAGTCCCATCATTTCTATGATGGCACAGTCACCTTGCTACTAGAATGCTTAGGACCCCTCGCAATGTTTCTACATTGCCATAATCTTACCGCGTACTTACTTTTATAAATGTGTTAAATGAGTTTGGTGGTGTGTGTGATAATTGGGGTTGGGAGTAGTACAACTGTGTTAGGTGATGATGATGGTGACGATGATGATGGGATGGATTGGATTGCGAGCAAAGCAATTAGTGAATTGTTGATGGTATGATAGACCCTTAGTGTGGGATATGGTGCTCGCTCGGCCATATAAGGGCCGGTTCTTGTGACGGTATACATGTTGATTCTCGTACAACCACGGAACCTGAATGGGCAGGACTTACCCTACCTTCTTGGTACTCTTGCAATTATCCCCTGGAGGCTGGTAGATGCAACGAAAACTCAGGAGAAGATGCGGAAACGTACCCGTGATCCGGCTCGCAGAACCCGCTATCAGTTACGGGAATCCCGCTATTAGTTACGGGAATACTGCATATCCTGCTATTTATTACAGGATCCTGCTATTTGATACAGGAGCACGTCGTACCCTGCTATGTGTTACAGGTGTACCGTGCCATAATGTGATATTTCATGTCATAAGCCCCTTAGTGTGATTTCGTGGTGGATTTGTAAGACTACTCGGAGAAGATGGACTGAGCGTTATGTACTCTCTGTTGGTGCTTTCTAGGTACCCATTTTATATGACAAATATGGTGTTTTTAATACCTTATTGTGTCATTATTGCTAACAATTAACCCCCATTATTATATATATGCGTAGTTTCTGTGTATTTGGAAGGATTTGCAGGAAACAGGCGAAAATAGAGAGACTATGGATAAAGAGCTGCCGGGGACCCGAGGAACGAGGAATTTGGAGGCCGTGCCGGCCGGCACAGTCCATGTGCCGACCGGCACAACAGAGGTTGAGCCCAAACGTGAAACCCACTCGGAGAATATGAAGCCCAGAAGAAATATCAGAGTCGGAGTCGGTGAAATCCAGCCCACAATCGGAAGGAACTATAAAGAGAAGATCTTAGTCGCGAAACGGAAGGGGGGACGGCAAACAGACAGAGGTTTTGACCTAGGTTGAAGGTTGTGGCGGCGAAGGCGACGATCACCGATCATCACCACCAAAAATGGAGTTTGTGCCGACCGGCACACAGCCGTGCCGATCGGCACCTGTGGGTCCACGCCAAAATTCCGCGTCCTATTGTAGCCATGTTCATGTGTTGCAGTATGATGCGTGAGTAGATCTCATATTCTCTCCGTGGCGAGGGAAATCTGGTTATGTAACTCTCACACTTACAATACTCTTTTGATGTGTTCGGTCTATGTGATGCTTTTATTTCGTATCTGATCGATACGTGATTATCACATAGTGCAAGAAACCAGTGGGGAGCTATTAACCCTTGTCGTGACAGGATCGGGGCGAACGAAACCTCATGTCTTGTAGAATACCAAACCTATCAATTGAACAATAATCCGAGTTGCATGCCAGTACCCCAAACCATAGGAGAGAATCCTTTTATAACCTTGTTACAACCACAGGCCTTTTCATCTCTAAGTTGTTAATCAACCTTTTCACACACACTTCTGCTTTATTAATTTAGTAGTTTAGATAATAGTTTAAGTTCCGCTTGTTCTCTGTGGTTCGATATTAAACCTTGGAATACTCTAAGGGAAAGTGCTACAACTGTACACCGTCCACTTGCGGTATATAAGTAGGTGCGTACAAACGACCAACAAGCATCTTTCTGGCGCCGTTGCCGGGGAACAAGCCAATTGTTTTACTATCTATTTACTCTACTAACCTCTAATCCTCTATTTTCTAGTTTGTTTTTGTGGTTTCTTTCTGTGTTTTCAGGATGGGTACTCCTGAACCGGCTCATACGGTTAGGAAGCATTCACTGCCGTCTCCAGGATTGCTGATTCCACAAACTTCTGATGAGAAAGTCACCGCTTCGTCATATGTTCTCAATCCGACCATCATTAGTATGGTTGAGAACAGCAAATTCTCTGGGACGAAGGACGAGAACCCGTACACACATCTGCAAGATCTAGAAGTTCTCTGTCAGACCTTTAAGCATGAAGGAGTGCCTCAGAATTGGTACAGATGGTTGCTATTTCTATTTTCTCTAGATGAAAGAGCCAAGGATTGGTATAAATCTGCACCCGCGAAGCTAAAGGAAACTGGGATAAGCTTGTAGGAAATTTCTGTTTGCATTTCTTCCCGCTTCCGAAGGTGCAGAAACTGAGAAGAGAAGTGGTCAACTTTGAGCAAATGAGAGAAGAAACCCTCACGCAAGCATGGCTGCGCTTCCAATCTCTATTGAAGCAAGGGCCCGATTTGGGCATGGATGATAACTTGACCGCTCAGACGTTCTACATGTCTCTCGAAGGGACCTCCAGGATGCATCTAGACAGTTCGGCTGGAGGGAGTTTCCTCGACTTAACTGCTACTGCAGGTCTGGATCTTTTGAGTAAGATATCAAAAACTGAAGCTATGCATAGGCATTGGGAAGAATTCCAAGAAGATCCAATTCCCCTTGAAAGGTCGACGCTAGAAAAAGGTTCTTTGGGACTGAAAGCTGAAGCGGAAAGCTGTACAGTGTCCGAAGTTGAATTAACAGTAAGAACAAAAGAACCAGCGCAAGGTGATCTGAAAAGACCAAGATTGGAGGAGGTGCCGACCGGCACAGCTCCTGTGCCGATCGGCACACCAGAGCCCCGCGTGCCGACAGGCACAATTCGTGTGCCGACCGGCACGAGGCCTTCTGTTAAGGGGATTTCCAAAACTGAAGCTGCAATATTAGAGGAGCATGAAAACAGCTTCGTGAATAAATTTCCAAGACCAGTAGGAGATCCAACCTTGAGCAATGGTAAACCGTTGGACGAGTTTGAACCGTTGGATTGGATTCCTATAGATTTCAGCTCAAATCTGCTAAGTATGAGGAGGACATATGACTCAAGGTATGCCTCTACTACAGGAGTTCAGTATAATTTCCCAAAAGACACTAGAACTTTAGAAATACTGGACAATGTTATCATTGGTGAAGTATTGGGAAAATTGTATAAGGACGATATGGAAATTGATCAGATGGAGGTTCAACAAGCAAAGAAGCTAATTGATAGTTGCTTTGTCCCGTCGCCGTTTGAAGGATTATGCGGAGTATATGCAGTTGGCCTTACAGAAGGAACAGAAGTTGATCCTTACATACCGTGCGAAATCGGGCATAGAAGCTTTCCGAAAGCACTATGTGATTTTGGTTCCCGCGTCAGTCTGATGACGTATGAAGCATTCATGGATATGCCTTATGACATAAAAGGAAGATTGCTAGGAACCGAGCTTGAGCTAATCATGGCGGATGGAAGGAGAACTAAACCACTGGGAGTTATCAAGGATATGAATGTTGAGGTAAAAAGGAACGCTATACCAGTGGATATTTTTGTTCTTGATAAAGGTGAGGTTGGAGTTGAAGATATTATTTTGGGAAGACCTTTCTTGAAGCTTGTACAAGCTGTTATTGATGCTGGAAAAGGTCACCTCAAATTGACTCTGGGCGGGGAGGAAGTCCTCTTTGAATTCAAAGACCCACCCGCCGCTCAAGAAAGTGAAGACCCACCCTCTCTCCAAGAATTCTTTTCAGAAAAAGATGAAGAAATCAGTACAGGATACTCAGATCCGTTGAATAAACTGTTTGAAGAATCAGACAGGAAAGAGGTGGAGATCCAAGATGGTGCCGACCGGCACACAGACTGTGCCGATCGGCACAGTGGTGGTGCCGACCGGCACAGAGGCGAAAATCCTAAATTTGAGCCTTTGGGTAATCTGGACCCTGGTGCAGCACCAGAAGTAGAACTGAAGCCACTTCCTGACGGTCTGAGGTATGAATACTTAGGTAAAAATAGAACTTATCCCGTCATCGTCAACAATGCTTTGACTAAAGAAGAAACAGAGCGATTGCTTGCTGTTCTGAGGAAATATAAGAAAGCCATCGGATATAGCATTGAGATATCAAAGGAATAAGCCCAGCTTTTTGCACACATAAGATCAATCTTGAAGAATCAGCCAAGCCAGTTGTTGAAGGCATGCGACGATTGAAGGAAGGCATGAAGGAAGTTGTAAAGAAAGAAGTGCTGAGACTTCTTAATGCAGGAATGATTTATCCTGTTGCTGATAGTGAATGGGTGAGTCCAGTACATAGCGTACCAAAGAAGGGGGGACTCACAGTTGTGCCTAATGAGAATAATGAGTTGATCCCTCAACGAACAGTTACAGGATGGCGAATGTGCATTGATTACAGGAAACTGAATACAGCTATAAAGAAAGACCATTATCCATTACCATTCATTGATGAGATGCTTGAAAGGTTAGCCAAGAACTCTTATTTTTGCTACCTCGATGGTTATAGTGGTTTCTTTCAATTCCTATTAGACCTGAAGATCAGCATAAGACCACTTTCACTTGTCCTTATGGAACTTATGCCTATCGACGATTGCCATTCGTTCTTTGCAACGCACCAGCCCCATTTCAGAGATGCATGAATGTTATATTTGCTGAATTCATTGAAGACATTATGGAGGTATTTATGGATGGCTTCTCTGTTCATGGTACTGATTTTGATCATTGCTTAGCAAATTTAGAGAAAGTACTAAAGAGGTGCGTAGAAGTTGATTTAGTTCTTAATTGGGAGAAATGTCACTTCATGGTAACCGAAGGGATTGTCTTGGGGCATGTTATTTCTAACCGAGGCATTGAAGTAGACAAAGCTAAAATATCAACCGTTGAAAGGTTGCCACCACCTACTGATCTTAAGACTCTGCGCAGTTTTCTTGAACATGCAAATTTTTATCGCAGATTTGTCAAGGATTATTCAAAGATTGCTAAGCCGTTGACGGAATTGCTGCAAAAGGACGTTGAATTTGAGATGAATGATGAAAGACTTGCCGCGTTTCGGAAGTTGAAAGAAGCCTTATGCTCTGCACCTATTATGCAACCTCCGGATTGGAATTTACCTTTTGAGATTATGTGCGATGCAAGTGACTATGCAGTAGGTGCGGTTCTTGGACAGCGAAAAGATGGTAAAGTACATGCTATCTACTATGCTAGTAAGACTCTTAATGAAGCCCAGATTAACTATACAACAACAGAGAAAGAGATGCTAGCTGTAATATTTGCATTTGAGAAATTTAGATCCTACATCCTCAACTCTAAGGTCATTGTTTATACGGATCATGCTGCTATTAGATATCTTGTCTCTAAAAATGAGTCGAAACCTCGATTGCTTCGTTGGGTTTTGATGTTGCAAGAATTTGATTTGGAGATTCGAGACAAGAAAGGGATTGAGAATTCAGTAGCGGATCATCTATCTCGTTTGGTGATTGAGGACAAGGAAGGATGCATTGGTGATGCCATGGCACAAGAGCAACTTTTTCGAGTAAAGGATTATCGAGAATCATGGATGCAAGACATCATAAATGAATTCACAGGAAAGCTGAATGATTGTAGCAAGAATTCTAGAAAGAGGATTGTTAGTGAGATGAGGAAATTCATATGGGATGATCCTTACTTATACCGATATTGTGAAGATGGAGCTGTTCGAAGGTGCGTACCTCGCGACGAACGCGAAAGCATATTGGAAAAGTGTCATTCGTCTGATTATGGTGGACACTATGGGCACTTTCGAACACAGGCAAAGGTATGGGCTAGTGGATTTTATTGGCCTTCGATGCATGAAGATGCGAAAAGGTGTGTTGCTAGATGCCCCCAATGCCAAAGAATTGGAAATGTTAATGCTCGTAATGCTATGCCTTTGAAGTATAACTTGCAAGTTGATATATTCGATGTTTGGGGCATGGATTTCATGGGACCGTTTGTTAATTCTCATGGCTATGAATATATTTTGGTTGCTGTGGACTATGTGTCAAAGTGGGTAGAAGCAATACCATGTCGAGCTAGTACAACTAATGAATCCAAGACGATGTTGAATGAGTACATATTTCCGAGATATGGTGTTCCTAGAGTTATTATAACAGATGGTGGAACTCATTTTACTGGACATGAGTTTACTAAAACTTTGAAGAAGATGGGTATTGAGCATCGAATTGGAACAGCCTATCATCCACAGACTAACGGTCAAGCAGAAACATCTAATAAGCAGTTGAAAGGAATTCTGCAGAAAATTGTTACAAGAGAAGGAAAGGATTGGTCAAATAAGTTGAATGGCGCACTTTGGGCTTATCGCACAGCATTCAGGACACCGATAGGTATGACACCGTATCAATTCGTCTATGGAAGGACTTGTCATTTGCCTGTCGAGTTAGAACATAGAGCATATTGGGCGATCAAAGAAATGAATTTGGATCTAGATGCTGCCGCAGTAAAAAGAAAGATTCAAATCAGTGAACTCGAGGAAATGCGCTTAAAGGCTTATGAGAATGCAGCTATCTATAAAGAGAAAACAAAAAAGTGGTATGATAAGAAGCTATTGAAAAAGGAATTTTACGAAGGAGATAGAGTGCTACTATTCAATTCAAGATTTCGGTTGTTCGGTAAAGGCAAATTGAAAAGCAAATGGGATGGACCGTATCTTGTTCATAAAGTTCTTCCTTCCGGAGCTGTTGTCATCATGGATGGGAAGCAAAATACATACACGGTGAATGGCCAACGACTTAAGGTATATCTTGAACCCGACACTTTTGAGTTAAAGTCATTTGATATATATTATGTGGATTAAGTGATTGGGTGGTCGAGCTTAACGACGTAAAACAAAAGCGATGTTGTTTTTGCTGTTTTTCTGTGTGTTTTCTGTTTCTTTGATTTTATTGAGTCGTGTGAGGCAAAATTGCCTCTGTGCCGACCAGCACCATGTCGTGCCGATCGGCACAGGGGAGTCCGTGTCATTTTCGAGTCAAGTTTTTGCCCTTCCTCTAAGACATGCTTCGATGACTTCCAAATTTAAGAGATAGAGTCCGTTTGGATCAAGAGAATTAACTATATATATATATGAAGGAATCGTCCCGACTCTCAACATCAAAAATGGAGCGCCGTCAGAATTCCAACCAAACCCTAGAATAGAGAGCAATGCAAGGCAGCGGATTCGGCGGCGGAGGGGACAGTGCCGATCGGCACGAGGGTGGCGCCGACCGGCACCGGTGCCGACCAGCACAGAGCGGTGCCGATCGGCGCGGCGGCGAACTTTCGCCAATGAGCCCGACTCTGCCATGGGAGAGCGACAGGAGCCTTAACCCCACCGAGGACGATCCGATTGTCTGGTCTCACTTGAAGCAACGACGGATGTACAAGAGTGAAGCGGATGCGTTCAACCGGGAGAAGAAGGAGATGGATGAAGCCCTCCGGAAGAAGGTCAGGGAGGTGCTAGTACGCAAAGGTAAATCCAAGGTTGATGATGACACACCAGTCTCTGATAGGTACACAATGGATAGACTTCTCGCTATAGAACGTCCTTTGACATATGATGATCTTATGGCCTTTGAATCAATCCTTGCTGATAGCGAGAAGGAAGAGATAGACAGAGATTGCTTTCTGACCATCCATAGGTCTCGGCTTAATGATGGAAGGATTCCTGACGACGGTGCCGACCGGCACGGTGAGCTTCCACGCGTCCTCACGTTCTTAGAAGATTTTCAAGAGAAGCAGATCCACAAGAACACCAGAGGATTTGGATGTAAGTGTTTTTACTGTCAGAAAGACCATCAAAGGCAGATTGAGAATTATCTAGCTGATCCCGAATGCATCCCTGCGACTTTCGTCTTTGATGATGGATTCCTCGTTGCTAAAGGACGAATGACACCAAAAGAGATCAATGATGAAATTCAGAGGCGTATTGACAGGGACAATGCTGCAAGGAGAAGAGCACGCAACCTCGCAGACTTAGAAGCGTATTTTGCAAAGAACGGCAGCCGTGCCGACCGGCACGGTGAGGGTGCCGACCGGCACGAGGTCAAGGTTGTTGATTTCATAGAGATAAACGATGAGTCCTCTGATGATGAGCCAGAGCCGAAGAGATCAAAAGAAATAGAGGGAGTTCGGCGTTCCGCTCGTCTTTCTTCAAAGCCACGAGCAAGATATACTTCGGAATCGGTGTGTTATATAGAGACATCCCCTGAGCATGAACACCCATTAGCTAATCTTGTTGCGGAGGATCCGGAAGAAGCTACCGAGGAGGATCCGGAAGAAGATCCCGAGGAACCGGTGGAAGACGAGCCAGAACCTGTTGATGCCGAACCACCTAGTGCAGAAGGAGCTACAGGAAGCCTTACAGGAGCTCAAGGAAGTGCAGGGACGCGTTATCAGGCGAATGGTGCCTCGTGCCGACCGGCACGGACCCCGTGCCGACCGGCACCTCGGGGATTTAACAGAAACTCGCCCTTACGAGATGAGCGCCATGATCGCCCCGTCAACTGTTGCCCAATCTGCAGAAGAAACATCGAGCGTCTTTATTATGACATGGAAAGATGCCATAGGTACCAACGGGACATTGATTTACGAATTGATGACATTGAGAGCATGGCCGCGGCGGATTACTCTTTTCTCATGCAGAACATTCGAAGCATCTTTAGCATGTTGAGGAGGCATGGCATTTCAGATTAGGTTGGTCTAGTTGTTTTTCTTTTGCAATAGGGACATTGCAAGGTTTGAGTGTGGGGGATTCGCCCTTACACTTCTTAAGGTCGTTTGTTTCGGTTTAGCATGGTTTGAGTTAGTGTGTGAAAGTGTGAGAGTTTTCTTAGAGAGACTTTGAGATGGTGTGCTTAGTTAAGCTTCGAGGTCAAGAATGATTGCAATGTCTTGAATAAAGTTAGTGTTAGTTGTCAAATCGATGCGTTACCCCATATTCTTGATTTTACTTTTGACGATCGTTTTGCCAATCTACTTGAGTTTATTGAGTAATCGCTTGGCTTTATGTACTAACTTTTCGAAAACCCCTTCCATCATCATGGTTGAAGCATTTAGCTAAAGATTTGATTTTATGCCTATTGCACTAAGCCAAATGATTGAGCGAATTGTTGACTTAGTTGTTCTTTCGATTCAATTTGGTTATACTACTCACCGAAATCCACAAAAGAGCCTTGAACTATAGAATAGGAGAGGAAAGGAAACACCTTTGAGTGATTGAGTGGAATCTGAAGCCTTTTGCATTCATCCTACGTGATATGAAGGGAGACAAAAATATTCGTTTGAGAAAAGCCTTGTGATTGATTTGGTCGACTCGAGTTTTGAGGTGAAATTGTTTTCAAAATTGAGAGAAAGTCTTGTGGAGGAATACTAATTCGATGAGATGATTAACATTAGCTAAGTTGAAGATTTGTGAGAGTTTTTGCCTCCTAGCACGATGAAAGCACAGTGATGATTTTCTTGGTTTGTATTGCTCGAGGACTAGCAATGATTTGAGTGTGGGGGAGCTGTTGGTGCTTTCTAGGTACCCATTTTATATGACAAATATGGTGTTTTTAGTACCTTATTGTGTCATTATTGCTAACAATTAACCCCTATTATTATATATATGCGTAGTTTCTGTGTATTTGGAAGGATTTGCAGGAAACAGGCGAAAATAGAGAGACTATGGATAAAGAGCTGCCGGGGACCCGAGGAACGAGGAATTTGGAGGCCGTGCCGGCCGGCACAGTCCATGTGCCGACCGGCACAACAGAGGTTGAGCCCAAACGTGAAAACCACTCGGAGAATATGATGCCCAGAAGAACTATCAGAGTCGGAGTCGGTGAAATCCAGCCCACAATCGGAAGGAACTATAAAGGGAAGATCTTAGTCGCGAAACGGAAGGGGGGACGGCAGACAGACAGAGGTTTTGACCTAGGTTGAAGGTCGTGGCGGCGAAGGCGGCGATCACCGATCATCACCACCAAAAAGGGAGTTTGTGCCGACCGGCACACAGCCGTGCCGATCGGCACCTGTGGGTCCACGCCAAAATTCCGCGTCCTATTGTAGCCATGTTCATGTGTTGCAGTATGATGCGTGAGTAGATCTCATATTCTCTCCGTGGCGAGGGAAATCTGGTTATGTAACTCTCACACTTACAATATTCTTTTGATGTGTTCGGTCTATGTGATGCTTTTATTTCGTATCTGATCGATACGTGATTATCACATAGTGCAAGAAACCAGTGGGGAGCTATTAACCCTTGTCGTGACAGGATCGGGGCGAACGAAACCTCATGTCTTGTAGAATACCAAACCTATCAATTGAACAATAATCCGAGTTGCATGCCAGTACCCCAAACCATAGGAGAGAATTCTTTTATAACCTTGTTACAACCACAGGCCTTTTCATCTCTAAGTTGTTAATCAACCTTTTCACACACACTTCTGCTTTATTAATTTAGTAGTTTAGATAATAGTTTAAGTTCCGCTTGTTCTCTGTGGTTCGATATTAAACCTTGGAATACTCTAAGGGAAAGTGCTACAACTGTACACCGTCCACTTGCGGTATATAAGTTGGTGCGTACAAACGACGAACACTCTCCGATCAAGAGTGCATAGCATGTGGGAAAAGATGTACAACTGAAAGGATCAAGGGCACCGAGGGGGGGGGGGGGGGGGGTGAATCGGTGGCTCAATAATTTCTCCCAAACGTACTTAAGGCGTGAAGCTAGCAAGACTAGATATGGTGACAACAAGAAGCTAGCGATGCGCGCACACAATCTAGTCTAGCAACAAGCAACACCCTAACAAGCAATTCTACCAAGTAGTAAAGAGACAACCTATCATGCAATTCTACTAGCACATAAGTAAATGCGGAAGCGTAAATGCTAGTAAGTAAAGGAGATAGAGATAGGAATGCTCATGATTTTTCCCGTGGTCTCGGAAGGATGGCGCCTTCCCCTACTCCACGTTGGGTCACTCCCGTCGGAGTCTCGACCCCGTCCCTCCGCTCGAAGGCGATCCCTCCTAGAGCACACTTCACCCTCCGAGTGAAGTCGCGGGCACGTCCCGCCGGCTCTCTCCCGGGTACTCCTCCGGAGGTAAGGCTCCGCACTTGATGCGTGCCAAAGGGCGCTCCACTAGTGATGCTTCTTTCGCACGGGAAGCTCCAAGACCGTGTACAAACTTGTGTCGGCTTCCACACTCTCCTTGGACAGCTCAACATCGACGCCTAACCGGTCTAGGCCTTGCCATAGACCAAGAGTAACAAACCGAAGTGACTCTCTCAAGCTCACACTAGCCTAGAGATCAAGTGGATGCAATTGCTACTCTCTCAAGCACTAGGATCACTCCAAATCCTTCACAAGTGCTTCTCTCCCTTGCTCTTGCTTCCTCTGAGTTTCCTGCACTCCAACAATGGCCAAGAGTCCCTCAAGGGACGAGCAACCAACTATTTATAGGCTACCAACCCAAAACTAGCCGTTGCCCAAAAGTGCCCAGGAAAACTAGAGACCGTACCATGGACCGTACCGTCCGGTCCCTTTCTGACCGTACCGTCCGGTCTCTATTTCCAGGCATTCTTCCATCTTCTTCTTCTCTGTCAATGAAGACCGTACCGTCCGGTCGATAGTCCGGTCTTCATTTCTTCCACTTCCAGAAACTTCAACTTCTCTGTCTGGAACTCCTCTGATGACCGTACCATACGGTCTCATGACCGTACCTTCCGGTCAATACTACGGTCTTCATTTTCTCAGCATCCCGAGACTTCACTTCTCTGTCTGGATCTTCAATGAAGACCGTACCATACGGTCCCTAGGACCGTACTGTCCGGTCTCTTCTGCATAAGCTGAAAACTTGATCCACTTCTTGATCCTTGCTTCCAACTTCTCCATTCTTGGTTCCTCTTCTTCTCTTCAGCCACCCTAGCCCTCAAGAGACTCACAATGCATCCATTTGATCTCTAACCTAGTGTGCTCTAAGAGAACCAATTCGATCCCTCTTGATAGTCCGGTTTTTCCAATGGACTCATGCTAGCATCTATACCAAGTCAACACTTGCTTGGATCTATCATGTCCTTAGCCTTGATCCATCTTCAACCTTGACTCCATCAAGTTCTCGATTCGAATTGTCGAGGCAACCAATCACCAAGTCGTCGATAAAGATAGAGTTTGTGAGACGACGCTTCATTGATATGACCATTTGAATATCCTACATGAAAATGTTAGTCACATCAATATGGTCACCTAATCACCACACATTCATACCTTTGGGGTTTCCGAACTCCAATGGTCATGAAGCTTACAATCTCCCCCTTTTTGGTGATTGGTGACAACACATATCAAAAGATAAAGAATGGAATGCGCAAGAGTGATCGATAAGATTGAATATGAAAGAGAAGTAAGAAAAACGGATATCACGGTAGTCATAGCTCAAAAAGGTATCACCTGCAAAATAGAGTTAGAGCACATGGGTGATATATATATGGAATAAAGGCAGGAGCTATGACCACAACACTTGTGATGATAAGTTTATAAGATAAACCTGCAAAAGCAAGTGAGTGAACATATTATCACAAAAAGAGGAAACCTGGCAAGATAGATATAAAGAAGCGCATCCAGGCAAGCATACACATACTCAGAGCAATATACAAGATATATAGATAACGAGCAAGTGTATGAAATGAAACCAAGTGCATTCTTGATGAGCTAAACACCAGCAAAAGAAATCCAAGCTCAACAAGAACCACGAAGTACCAAAAGAATATACAAACAAAGTAAGCGAATGGACTCCCCCTCGACAAAAGCTCTCTCTCTCACACTCCCCCTGAACATATGATCACTCCACTACTCCCCCTGGACCTATACAAGATCTCTCTCCCTAGATCTCTCTCCCCCTTTGGCACCAATGACCAAAAAGGAAAAAGAGGAAAAAGGAAAAGACTGCTGTCCTACGCATCGGAGGCTGGAGGAGGTGGTGCAGCAGTAGTGGTCACTGTAGGCTCTGGAACTGAGGTAGTGTCCTGCTGCTGTAGCTGCTGCTGCTGCTGCTCTGGAGGAGGGTCTGAGTACTCAAAAGCTGGTGGTGGTGAAGGAGTCCTGGGAGGCTCTGTCTGCTCCACTACTGTTGTCTCCACTGTAGTAGACACGACCTCTGCCTGTGAAGCTGTAAGTACGGAGTCTGTCTGTACTGAGGCGGTCTGAGCTACTGTGTCGAAGTCAAGTGTACGAGCTGGCAGTGGTGACACAAAGAACGGACTCGTCAGCTGTAGCGGTGAGAAGCTCGGGGCTGTGGTAGCAAGAAGAGCTGACGGTGTCATGGAGAGGCCTGGTGAAGACAAGTACTGGTGTGAAGGTCCTGCCTCTCCTGCCAAACCAGCAAACGTGAACGTCGACGGCCCCACCGTAGGTGCACCAGCAGGTGAGATGGGAGCCGTGAGTAAGGTGCTGAAGAACTGTCCCTGGCTGGCTGACTGTCCTCCCTGAGTCTGAGCAAACTGCTGCTGCTGCTGAAAACGAAGCGTATCTGGTGGCAGCACACCTGGGAAAGTGATAGGCGGGAACGACGGAAGTCCTGGTACTGCCTGTCTGAGGAGACGTAGAGTCTGACCGATCATCTCAAAGCCTGTGAACATCGAGGACAGACCAGTAGCCATCTCCCTCTGAGTAAGTATGACACTATCCAACATCTGTCGATCCCTCTCTCTATCCTCTCTCTGACTCTGGAGCTCTCTACGGATAGCTGCAAGCTCTGCACGTAGTAGAGAATCTGTCTGAGCTGGAGCTGTAGCTGAGCCTGAAGGTCCTGCTCTAGAGTCCGGTGTCACGTCCTCAGGAATGGACTCCATGGGACTATCAGTCTGTACATGATGCTCTGTCTCGGTAGCTGTGTCACCTAGCCCCTGTGAAGAACTCCCCTGTGCAGCTGACTCCCGGGCAGCAACCCGTCTGTCGGAGGCAGGAAGGGGTGTGTAAGCTGTGGTCACCTTGGGCAGGTGATCGTACTCCTCCTGAGTCAACAACTGTAGCCTCCTCAGAATGTAGCAAATCAGAGGTCCGAAGGCTAAGCGTCTGGCAGCAATGCTCTCGGCAATGATATCCTCCATCTGGCACAAGATCAAGTCTACCAAGTCAAATCCTCTGTGCCTCAGCATCATCATCACAATCCACTGTGCAAGGATAGAGAACTGATCCTTGTAGCCACTCCTAGGCACAATGGTCCTGCTCAACAGACTCCTCAGAACTCTGCCCTCGTGTGTCAACCTGGTGTGAGCACGGCTGTAGTTCTCCGGATGAGGTGGCGGGAAGGTGTAAGCTTCATGACCATTGGAGTTTGGAAACCCCAAAGGTATGAATGTTTTGGTGATTGGGTGACCCTATTGATGTGACTAACATTACCTTGTAGGATATTCAAATGGTCATGTCAATGAAGTGTCGTCTCACATACTCTATCTATCGACGACTTGGTGATTGGTTGCCTCGACAATTCAGATCGAGAACTTGATGGAGTCAAGGTTGAAGATGGATCAAGGCTAAGGACATGATAGACCAAGCAAGTGTTGGCTTGGTGTAGATGCTAGCTTGAGTCCATAGGAAAAACCGGACTATCAAGAGGGATCGAATTGGTTCTCTTAGAGCACACTAGGTTAGAGATCAAATGGATGCATTGTAAGTCTCTTGAGGGCTAGGGTGGCTGAAGAGAAGAAGAGGAACCAAGAATGGAGAAGTTGGAAGCAAGGATCAAGAAGTGGATCAAGTTTTCAGCTTTTGCAGTAGAGATCGGACAGTACGGTCCTAGGGACCATATGGTACGGTCTTCATTGAAGATCCAGACAGAGAAACGAAGTCTCGGGATGCTGAGAAAATGAAGACCGGACAGTTGACCGGACAGTACGGTCTAGGGACCGTACAATACGGTCATCAGTGGATTTCCAGACAGAGAAGATGAAGTTTCTGGAAGTGGAAGAAATGAAGACCGGACAATCGACCGGACGGTATGGTCCTAGGGACCGGACAGTACGGTCTTCATTGGAGATGAAGAAGAAGATGGAGATGCGCCTGGAAATAGAGACCGGACAATACGGTCTAGAGGAGACCGGACAGTACGGTGCTTTGTACGGTCTCTAGTTTCGCAGGGTACTTTTGGGCAACGGCTAGTTTTGGGTTGGTAGCCTAAAAATAGTTGGTTGCCCGCCCCTTGAGGGGTCTCTTGGCCATTGTTGGAGTGCAGGAAACTCAGAGGAAGCCAAGAGCAAGAGAGAGAAGCACTTGTGAAGGATTTGGAGTGATCCTAGTGCTTGAGAGAGTAGCAATTGCATCCACTTGATCTCTAGGCTAGTGTGAGGGCTTAATCGCCTTGAGTAAGGATGCCAGGAGGTAGTGGACCGCCCCCGTTCGATGGGACTGACTATGCCTATTGGAAAGCTCGCATGCAAGCTTACCTCGAGGCTCTCGACCCTACCGCATGGGAGGTGACAAGCTCCGGTGTCTCTCTAAGGACTCCCATTGGTACTCTTGATGTGAATCTCGCAAAGGCAAATGCTAAAGCTAAAAATGCCTTGTTTGAAGCTATCACTAAAGAGGTCTTTGCTCGAGTCAAGTCCGCGGGTACCGCTCATGAAGTATGGACACAAATTCAACAAATTCATGAGGGTTCCACGGACGTGAAAGAGGAAAAATACTATGTGCTAAAGAACAAATATGATGACTTTGCCATCTCTTCAAATGAGCTAATCAATGACACTTACTCTCGCTTGAATGTGCTTGTAGAGGATATCAACTCTCTCGGTGTGAAGGACAAGATTAATGATGGTGACCTTGTGCGGAAGATCATGAGGATTCTCCCAAGGGAGAAATATGGAGCACTCATCACATGTCTCTTCAACACCGACATGCGAGACCTCACCACCCACAAGCTACTTGGGAAGATCACCGCCTTCGAGAGCTACAACCTTGACAAGAAGCTTGATGAGAAGCCCTCCAAGAATCTTGCTTTTGCGTCCGAGGGATCAAGCAAGAAGATGAAGAAGGTGATGACTCAAGATTCAAGTGATGAGGAGCTTGAAGAAGACGTTCAAGACTTGTTGCAACTTCATCCAAATGATCTAGCACTCCTCATGAAGAGAAGCAACTTCTTCAAAAGAAGGTTCATCAACAAGAAAGATGCCGAGTGCTACAATTGTGGAGAGAAGGGTCACCTTGCCAAGGAATGCCCGAAGCCAATCAAGAAGAGCAAGAAGAAGACTCAAGAGTCAAGCGATGATGAAGAAGAAGACCCTAGAAGCAAGTACAAGACAAGGAAGAGGTTTGTCAAGAAGGAAAGCTCTAGAGGCAAAGACAAGAGAAGATCATCTCGCAAGGGACTCTTTGTTGGAGAGTGGGTCACGGATGATGATAGTGAAGAAGAAGATAGTGATGACTCATCCTCCAAGGGAAAGAAGATGGCTGGCATAGCTCTCACCAACATCTCCGAGACTCTACCTCCACCACCTACTTGCTTGATGGCCAAAGATGATGATAGTAGCGAAGATGAGAAGAGCGAGTCTGATGAAGAGTTTGGTGAGGAGGATAAGCCCACATATGAGGAACTCTTGGATAGCATTCTCCTAACCGGCAAGATGATCAAGAAGAGGGACAAGACCATTGCTCGGTTGGAGAAGGAACATGAAGTGGCCGCTTTCCGAGTTCGTCAACTTGAGGGTGAACTTAGGGACTTATCCATCTCTCACAAGGCTCTTGATGAGGACTATGACAAGCTTGAGGAAGACCATATGAAGCTCAAGGAGAAGTCCAAGTTACTAGAGGATGAGGTCAAGCATCTTTCCACTTCTCTCATAACCTTGGATGAAAGCTATGACAAGCTCAAGGTTGATCACAAGAGGCTCAACGACAAGTTCAAGGTTCTTGAGGAAGAACATCAATCCATCCTCGAAAAGAGTAACACTTCTTCTTCTAGTTCATCTATTTCCGATTCTTCATATATTACTTGTGATGGACTAACTCCCTCTCTTGAGAGCATCTCTCTTGATGAGAAAATCTTGAAGGAATATCATCAACTCAAGGAGGAGAGAGCTTCGGTGATGGACGGCTTCGAGAGGCTCACAAGGGGAAGGACCATTCATAAGGAGATACTTGGTCGGAACCTTGTGAACAATCCCGGGCACAAGGGACTCGGCTCCTACCCCGCCGCCATCAACCTCATCGGCAAGGACGAGGACATTCCACCTTGGGTAGTCCCCCTCATGGCGGACGACTACTATTGTGAGAAGTGTTGCCGTGACAGGCACACTAGCAAGAATTGTCCCAAGGTGAGAAGTTCCAAAGTTTTGCCTAACGCTAACTTGTTCCATGAGAATACACACTACAAGCTCTTTAGGGACAAGAAAGGAAGGGTGAAGGCAAAGGCTCTTGGATCACCCGACAAGAGGAGGATGATGAGGAAGATTTGGGTGCCCAAATGCATAGTTGACCTTGAGAGGCCAACCAAGTGCGAGTGGGCTCCCAAGAACAAGACCTAGAAGGGTGATGGTGGTGGACCGTGCGCCGCAACGTCAACTCATGAACGTCCACCACAAGCTTCGAGTGCTTCATCGACATATCTACTCTTCAAGGAGGTAACATGTATCATAGTAGTTTCTTTTCTTGCATTGCTTGCATGGTAGCTAGGTGCTCCTTTGTGAACTAGTATGTTTGCATCCATGCATATGTAAATAACTAAAAGGAAAAGAACAAAAAAATTAGTTCAAGGTCTAACTTTCTCAAGATAGCTATGAGCATGGGGGATGCTTGAGTTGGTGGTCCGATGGACTCAAGGCAAGGTTTGGCTCATAGTGAGTAAGCTTGAGAGAGGCTCAAACTTGACCTTGAGTGGGTTTCCTTTATGCGTTGTCTTAAGTTTGCTTGCATATCACATGGCATATTTACTTTCCCTTGCATTTGTATGATATGCTTGTCTCATGCATTGCATATAGGAAATCACAAAGGAGTTGTCACACTATGAGGAAGTGCTTCATTCGCAATATGATCTCACATCTCATAGAAGTGTGACTAAAGAAAAGAATTGCGCTTCATGCCCATTGAGTCTTGCTAAATGATCCTCAAGGTTAAATCTACTTGCACGGATCATAGGCAAAGGGCTCATACATACCCCTCCTTTGGTTTTATCTCTCTTGGTTCTTATTTGGTTGCTTCTTATTTGCCGATTGAAAAATTACTATAAGCCTATGCGCAACCTATATTGGTCTATTTTCAAAGGAATGTTTGAGAGTTCCTCTTCTAGTCCATGTTTGGTGTTTATTTGTTTTTGTGTGAGAAACTTGGACTTAGAAGGAAATTCCTTGAAAATCAGCTTTTCTGGACTGGACCGTACAATACGGTCAAGGGGACCGTACAATACGGTGTGCTTTTGCACGAGATCCTTTGAAACCTGAGGCAGAAAGGAGACCGGACAATACGGTCCTGAAGACCGTACAATACGGTCTCTATAGCTAACTGTCAGGGTGGAAAAGGAGACCGTACAATACGATCTCTAGGACCGTACCATACGGCCTGGTTAAGTTCATCGCGAGATCCTTTCCAATCTCATCCGTCGATTCCTTTTTGGATCGATCTGGACCATCCGTTCAAACTTAGACCTAAACTAAACAGAAATCGAGCCATTACTGTGCATCGTCATCTCCAATCCACCGCCGCCGTAAGAGCTCCCGCCACCACCTCGCCTTCCTGCGCCGCCGTACACCTCGCCACCGCCGTCGCGCTCGCCCCCGACGAGCTCCACCCACCAGAGCCGCGCGCCACCTGCTCCTCCCCCGCGCGCACGCTTGGCCGCGCAACCCTAGCACCAGCCGCGCCGCCGCCGCCGCTTCGCTTGCTCGCGCATCGCCGCCGCCGGAGCTGAGGAAGACGAGGACCTCGCCGTCGACGCACAGCGCCGGGAGTCCCTCCTCTCACGCGCGACCACGAGCTACTGCTCTTCCTCTTTGTGCGCGACGAGCTCTCCCTCCCCGGCGACTCACCGGGCCACCGCCCTCTCTGTCGATCGCTGACGACTACTTGTACTCGGTGAGCTCCTGGTTTCACAAATCGCACAGTAGCCTCGATTCCAATACCTATCTAGGGTTTGAGACTATCAATTCCTTCATAAATCAAAAATCCCTAGAAAATCATCTAAAAATCGAACCTTTATTGCGAAATCGATTTGCATTACCTCAAATTCTCGCAATTTAGGTCGCCATGTGTCATGGTGTTCGAGTTGTATACTTCTTTTATCTATTACATGTTGGTCGCTTTGTGTCGATATCATTTCCATACAATATACACTTAGCTCGACACTAGCGTTTCCTCGGTTAGTGGTACATTGTGTCTATTGCATATGATCTATGTACACTAGTCGATCTCCACCTATAGTCGACAATGCCGTAGTTCCCTTTGCATATTTACCGGCATTGTGTCCTTCACCTCTGCGCTAGGACTTCATCTAGATTTACGCGCTTACCTACGATTCTTGCTTATAGATGATAGTAGGTTATTCTATACTCATATACCCTGTCTTATTCCTATCGTGCAGTGGCAGTGGTCAGCGGACAGTGGGCAGTTGACAGCAGAGCAGAGACAGTGGACGGATTGAGGGCCAAGCCCTTAATCCTATCTTTGGCAGTCAGCCGTCAGTGGACGGGTTGGTGAGCCAAGCTCACTCGCCCTATCTTGTCTGCAGGCCAGTCAGCAGTTATGGCAGGAGGTTCTGGCAGAGGCAGAGGCAGGGGCAGAGGAGATCGTGACAGGGGCAAGGCCAAGGTCGTTGAGCAGCCCAAGAAGAAGAAGCAGAGGACAGGTGACCTAGAGTGGGACCAGGCCCTCAGAGCAGCAGATGTTGACATTCCTACTGGCAGAGACACTGGCTTCAGGATCAGGGATACGCCTACAGGAGGACAGGGGGAGACTCCGAGGAGGTCTTCCAGGGCCAGAGCCACAGTGCAGCGGACTCCGTCCACCCGCGAGGTTGGTACGTCGAGGACCGCGCAGGAGCAGCCACAGTCAGAGGCAGAGGAGGAGAGTTCCCGCTCAGGTGACGAGGTCACAGAGGCCGACTGGCAGAGGATGGCGGTGAAGTTCTGTGCTCTTGACAGGAGTGCCACACTCAAGGACGTGCTTGCTGAGGACGCTCTCAGGCTGTCAGGCCCCGTCCTCAAGAAGTTCAGGAGAGTCACTGAGGAGACTTGGGTACCTGCCAGGAGAGACCCACAGGCAGGAGGTCGCTTCTGGACCTTACTTCAGCAGAGGATAGCAGCTGGTTTGAGGAGTAGACTGCGGACAGATGGAGCTGATAAGCTATTTGTCACTCACCAGCACTGCAGCATAGAGGCTGCCAGCAGAGGTGCCGGGACGGATTTCACACAGCACCTGTCTTATATCCCGGGTCTCCAGGAGATCATCACCACACCGATGCATTGGGACTATGATATAGTGATGGATTTCTATGCTTCTCTGTGGATTGCTCAGGATCGCTCAGCTATCTGGTTCATGCTCAGAGGACAGCCCCACAGAGTGACGAGGGAGAACCTCGTTGAGGCCCTTGAGACCATCCAGCATGAGACCAGAGTGTTCCCGCTTGCTCACCCAGGGATGGACCCTCCCCGCAGACCTCTTGGGGGACACTTACCTTCAGATGATGATATGAGCATTGCCTTCCCTCCACCTCACCCGGAGAACTTCAGCCGAGCTCACACCAGACTGACACACGAGGGCAGAGTTCTCAGGAGTATTCTGAGCAGGACCATTGTGCCTAGGAGTGGTTACAGGGATCAGTTCTCTATCCTTGCACAGTGGGTTGTTATGTTGATGCTGAGGCATAGAGGCTTTGACTTGGTAGACTTGATACTGTGCCAGATGGAGGATGTTATTGCTGAGAGCATTGCTGCTAGACACTTAGCCTTCGCACCGCTGATCTGCTATATTCTGAGGAGGCTACAGTTGTTGTCTCAGGAGGACTATGATGAGCTGCCCAAGGTGACCACAGCGTACACACCCCTACCTGCCTCCGACAGACGGGTTGCTGCCCGGAAGTCAGCTTCGCAGGGGAGTTCTTCACAGGGGCTAGGTGACACGGCTACCGAGACAGAGCAACATATTCAGACTGGTAGCCAGATGGAGTCCATTCCTGAGGACGTGACTCCGGACTCTAGAGCAGGACCTTCAGGCTCAGCTACAGCTCCAGCTCAGACAGATTCGCTACTTCATGCAGAGCTAGCAGCACTTCGCAGAGAGATCCAGAGTCAGAGAGAGGATAGGGAGAGGGATCGACAGATGTTTGACAGTGTCGTACTCACTCAGAGGGAGATGGCTTCTGGCTTGTCTGCGCTGTTCACAGGTTTTGAGGCGATTGCTCAGACTCTTCGTCTCTTTGGACAGGCACTGCCAGGTCTCCCGTCGTTCCCACCTATCACTTTCCCAGGTGTGCTGCCACCAGATACAGTACAGTTTCAGCAGCTACAGCAGCAGCAGTTTGCTCAGACACAGGCAGGACAGTCATCCAGTCAGGGACAGTACTTCAGCACCTTACTCACGGCTCCCATCTCACCTGCTGGTGCACCTACGGTGGGGCCGTCGACGTCCACGCTTGCTGGATTGACTGGAGAGGCAGGACCTTCACACCAGTACCGTTCTTCACCAGGCCTCTCCATGACTCCGTCAGCCCTACTAGCTTCTACAGCTCCGAGCTTCTCACCGCTTCAGCTGACGAGTCCCTTCTTTGTGTCACCACTGCCAGCTCGTACAGTTGACTTTGACACAGTAGCACAGACCGCCTCAGTACAGACAGACTCAGTTCTTACAGCTTCACAGGCAGAGGTTGTAACTACGACAGCTGAGACAGCAGCAGTGGAGCAGACAGAGTCTCCCAGGACACCTACACCGCCTCGGGTTGTCGAGCACACCGTGGATCTCACTGACTTTGGCTACACTCGCCAGGAGATAGATGAGGCTCTCGCTGCAGGACAGGATCCACCGTCCAAGGCACTCTCACCCACTGGCAGTTTCACTTGGACCCCCAGTCGCTCACCTACTCCTTCAGTCCACTCAGCTTCAGACTCAGAGGTAGTTGAGTATGCGACACAGCTTGAGCAGACTCTACACCAGTCAGACTCTTCTGGGATAGCTTACAGGCAGCTTGTGCTGTTCACTCCTCTCTTTCAGCCTCAGGAGTCGTTGGGGATGCCACGGACTTGGACTTGGACACCTCCAGTGCCACCTTCTGAGCAGCAGCCACAGCAGGGCACCTCTTCAGCTCCAGAGCTTTCAGTGACTACTACCACTGCACCTCCTCCAGCCTCCGACGCGTAGGACAGCAGTTTTCTCTTTCCTTCCTTCTCTTTTTGGTCATTGGTGCCAAAGGGGGAGAGAGATAGAGATCTTGTATAGGTCTAGGGGGAGTAGTGGAGTGATCTTGTGTTCAGGGGGAGTGTGAGACAGTCTTTGTCCAGGGGGAGATCTTTTGGTACTTCATTTGTATATTCTTTTGGTACTTCGTGGTTCTTGTTGAGCTTGATTTGCTTTTGCTGGTGTTTAGCTCATCAAGAATGCACTTGGTTTCATTTCATACACTTGCTCGTTATCTATATATCTTGTATATTGCTCTGATATATTGCTCTGAGTTTGTGTATGTTTACCTGGATGCGCTTATATATATATTGCTCGTGATGATATGTGCACTCACTTGCTTTTGCAGGAATATCTTATAATCTTATCATCACAAAGTTGTGGTCATAGCTCATGTTTTTACTCCATATATATCACCCATGTGCTTTAACTCTATTTTGCAGGTGATACCTTTTAAGCTATGACTACCTTGTTCTCCGTTTTACTTGTTCTTCATGCATATCCAATCTTCTCGATCACTCTTGCGCTTTACATTCTCTATCTTTTGATATCTTTTGATATGTGTTGTCACCAATCACCAAAAAGGGGGAGATTGCAAGCTTCATGACCATTGGAGTTTGGAAACCCCAAAGGTATGAATGTTTTGGTGATTGGGTGACCATATTGATGTGACTAACATTACCTTGTAGGATATTCAAATGGTTATGTCAATGAAGTGTCGTCTCACATACTCTATCTATCGACGACTTGGTGATTGGTTGCCTCGACAATTCGGATCGAGAACTTGATGGAGTCAAGGTTGAAGATGGATCAAGGCTAAGGACATGATAGACCAAGCAAGTGTTGGCTTGGTGTAGATGCTAGCTTGAGTCCATAGGAAAAACCGGACTATCAAGAGGGATCGAATTGGTTCTCTTAGAGCACACTAGGTTAGAGATCAAATGGATGCATTGTAAGTCTCTTGAGGGCTAGGGTGGCTGAAGAGAAGAAGAGGAACCAAGAATGGAGAAGTTGGAAGCAAGGATCAAGAAGTGGATCAAATTTTCAGCTTTTGTAGTAGAGATCGGACAGTACGGTCCTAGGGACCGTATGGTACGGTCTTCATTGAAGATCCAGACAGAGAACGAAGTCTCGGGATGCTGAGAAAATGAAGACCGGACAGTTGACCGGACAGTACGGTCTAGGGACCGTACAATACGGTCATCAGTGGATTTCCAGACAGAGAAGATGAAGTTTCTGGAAGTGGAAGAAATGAAGACCGGACAATCGACCGGACGGTACGGTCCTAGGGACCGGACAGTACGGTCTTCATTGGAGATGAAGAAGAAGATGGAGATGCGCCTGGAAATAGAGACCGGACAATACGGTCTAGAGGAGACCGGACAGTACGGTGCTTTGTACGGTCTCTAGTTTCGCAGGGCACTTTTGGGCAACGGCTAGTTTTGGGTTGGTAGCCTATAAATAGTTGGTTGCCCGCCCCTTGAGGGGTCTCTTGGCCATTGTTGGAGTGCAGGAAACTCAGAGGAAGCCAAGAGCAAGAGAGAGAAGCACTTGTGAAGGATTTGGAGTGATCCTAGTGCTTGAGAGAGTAGCAATTGCATCCACTTGATCTCTAGGCTAGTGTGAGCTTGAGAGAGTCACTTCGGTTTGTTACTCTTGGTCTATGGCGAGGCCTAGACCGGTTAGGCGTCGGTGTTGAGCTGTCCGAGGAGAGTGTGGAAGCCAACACAAGTTTGTACACGGTCTTGGAGCTTCCCGTGCGAAAGAAGCATCACTAGTGGAGCGCCCTTTGGCACGCATCACGTGCGGAGCCTTACCTCCGGAAGAGTACCCGGGATCGAGCCCGACGGGACGTGCCCGCGACTTCACTCGGAGGGTGAAGTGTGCTCTAGGAGGGATCGCCTTCGAGCGGAGGGACGGGGTCGAGACTCCGGCGGGAGTGACCCAACGTGGAGTAGGGGGAGGCGCCATCCTTCCGAGACCACAGGAAAAATCATGAGCATTCCTATCCTTATCTCCTTTACTTACTAGCATTTACGCTTCCACATTTACTTATGTGCTAGTAGAATTGCATGATAGGTTGTCTCTTTACTACTTGGTAGAATTGCTTGTTAGGGTGTTGCTTGTTGCATAGACTAGATTGTGTGCGCGCATCGCTAGCTTCTTGTTGTCACCATATCTAGTCTTGCCAGCTTCACACCTAAAGTACGTTTGGGAGAAATTGTTGACACACCGATTCACCCCCCCCCCTCGGTGCCCTTGATCCTTTCAGAAGGCAATGCTCATGTCATCGTCTGTCGGCAAATGTCCCCCAAGAGGTCTGCGGGGAGGCTCCATCACTGGGTGAGCAAGCTGAAACACTCTGGTCTCGTGCTGGACGGTCTCAAGAGCCTCCACGAGGTTCTCCCTCGTCAGTCTGTGTGGCTGCCCTCTAAGCATAAACCAGATAGCTGAACGATCTGGAGCAATCCACAACGAAGCAAAGAAGTCCATCACTATATCATAGTCCCATCTCATCGGTGTAGTGATGATCTCCTCGAGGCCCGGGATGAAGGACAAGTGCTGAGTGAAATCTGTCCCGGCACCTCTGGTGGCAGCCTCTATGCTGCAGTGCTGGTGGGTAACGAAGAGCTTCCCAGCTCCTCCAGTGTGTAGTCTGCTCCTCAGCCCTGCTGCAATCCTCTGCTGGAGTAGGGTCCAGAACCTACCCCCAGCTGCTGGGTCTCTCCTAGCAGGAACCCAGGTCTCCTCTGCCACACGTCTGAACTTCTTGAGGACGGGGCCTGGCAGCCTGAGAGCGTCCTCAGCAAGAACCTCAGTGAGGGATGCACTCCCGCTGAGTGCACAAAACCTCTCCCTCGTCCTCTGCCTGTCAGCCTCGGTGACCTCAGGAGGTCCGTCACCGGAGCTGGAAGAGCTCTCCTCCTCCTCTGCCTCTGGCTGTGCCTGTAGCGCGGTCCTCGACGTACCAACCTCACGGGTGGACGGAGTCCGCTGCACTGTAGCTCTAGGTCTGGAAGACCTCCTCACTGTCTCCCCCTGTCCTCCAGCAGGTGTGTCCCTGATCCGGAAACCAGTGTCTCTGCCAGTAGGTTGGTCCACTGACGCTGCCCTGAGAGCCTGGTCCCACTCACGATCATCGGTCCTATGCTTCTTCTTCGGCGGTGGATCTGGAGTCTTGACCTTTCCCTTATCTCTGTCACCTCTGCCCCTGCCTCTGCCTCTGCCTCCTGCCATCTCTGCTGACTGGGCTGCAGACAAGATAGGGCGAGTGAGCTTGGCTCACCAACCCGTCCACTGACGACTGACTGCCAAAGATAGGATCAAGGGCTTGGCCCTCAATCCGTCCAATGTCTCTGCACTGCTGTCAACTGCCCGGCTGTCCAGTGACTACTGCCACTGCATGGTAGGAATAGACAGGGTATATGAGTATAGAATAACCTACTATAATCTACAAGCAAGAATCGTAGGTAAGCGCTTAAAACTAGATGAAGTCCTAGCGCAGAGGTGAAGGACACAATGCCGGCAAATATGCAATGGGGAACTACGGCATTGTCGATTATGAGTGGCGATCTACTAGTGTACATAGATCATATGCAATAGACTCAACGGTGTTCCGTGCGCTTGCGGAGTTGAATTTAATCTTTGTGCGTAAGAAACACCAACAAGCATTTCTGGCGCCGTTGCCGGGGAAGCAATGGTGTAAGATATCTTTGATTGACATCGACTTTCTGTTATGTTAATTTGCTGCTAGCCTAAGCATCCACCTGCATTTTGTTTGAGCATATCACCATCGCATTTGCATTGGTTTCTTTTCAATCCATCTGCATATTTAATTCCCCTCCATCCCACCCCGCTGCATTTAAAAAAAAAACCGAGTGCCCAATCATAGGCCTCGGGCTTTCAAAAATAAAAATAAAAAAATAATAAAAATAATAATAATAAAATAATAAAAAAAAGAACCCGAGTGCCCAATCATAGGCGTGGGGATTTTTTTAAAAAAATAAATAAATAAAATCCGAGTGCCCAATCATAGGCCCGGAATTTGTTTCAAAAAAATATATATATATATAGAGAAAGGTTGGATTTTTATGACGGGAAGAAGGAAACATACGTGGCGGAACCAAGACGTTCAATGAAGAGATCTAAGAGCTTAGTCTTGCATTTTATTGCAAAGACTAAGCTTAGGGAGGAACCGCCAGGTAAACACCGCATTTATTCCATGTTTTCCTTGTCATATATCCCCTCCTTTCATATAAAAAAAATTGAAAAAAAATAAAAAATAAAAAAATAATAATGCTGCCTGAAGGCTTCTTTGCTTCATCAATGCAAAGTACTTTAAGTGCTCTTTGATGAAAATAAACTGCAATTTTGACCATACCCTTGCTCTTAAAGTTCCTTTTTATACATGGGTATTGGTTGAGATGTTAGTTATAAATCAAATGCTACATTTGTTTTCTGTTGCTTGGGTGCAGCACTTCTGTGTCTATGGTCTTTTTAGATTATGCCCGGTGTCCATTTGAACAACAGAAAAACACTTGCCTCTTTTATGCTTTCACGACAGAAGGAGAGTACCATATGCCTCTGCTCTCCTCACATAATTGATCAAATTAGACGTGGTGTCTAGGTTGATTAATGGAACTAAAGAGATATGTGCAATGTAGACGAATGGATTTGTACTAACCAATGCAGGATCTTTCTGAGAGCAAACCAAGTACATCAGGCAACACGGAAGGCACATAATTCAAGAAGGAGAAACCAACCAGGCGGACCTAGTACCTTCAAATGAAGATTTAATCACTTAGCTTTGCACATGGTTGCAAGAGCTAAGCTTGGGGAGGGACCGCCAGGTAAGTACTTCTATACGATATTATGCTCTTCTTGAATTGTGTCCTTTCTTTAAAAATATATATATATATATATATATATTAGGTTCTCGGCAAAGCCCAATAGGGGCTAGCCACCTGTATCACCCTCATTCTTTTGCAGACACAAGAAGAATGGAGGAAGCGGCCTATTCAAGCTTAAGTCTTGCGAAGACTCAAGCTTGGGGAGGACCCCAGGTAAGTATCCCTATCGATCAATAAAATACTCCCTGTTTCGAATAAAATGCTAGAATATTGGTGAATGCTGCACTTAAAGGAAATGATGATTAGTTACATGATAACTCCCCTTGTGTCGCATTGATGCAACCTCTACTCCTGACATGTGTGTTATTTATACTCGAGCATAGTCACATCACTAGTGTTGCTACATTTTTGTGGGTTGCATACATCACACCAGGTCTAAGCATTGTGGATTATGATATGGCATGATTAGGACTTGTTGTAATTTCTTAGCATGGTGAAAGTCCAGAGATATTTTCATTTTAATTGCTGCAAGTACCTAAAAACCCTTTCGTTTTGGAACACTTCTCTTGTGAGGATTTATTTACCCACCAGAGCCATATCATGAAAAATAGTCGAAAAAAAAAGCCCCACTCATAGCCATTTGTTCATGCGTTGAGTTTAGTTAAGGTTTAAATGCTTTTGAGAGTAAGTACTCCTTTTTTCCAGTCATAAACTCCTTCGCGTGTGTTCTTGATTTTCTTTCCATCAGAAAAAAAAGGGGGAATGTTTGGAAAATCAACCAAGCATCTTCCTACATTTGCAAAACTTTCGGTCCATTCAAAAAAAAAAGCTCAAGAATAGTTCAAAAATATTTTTACGGACCATGCAAAAGTTATAGCCTCATGCACCATTGAGTATACCCAAAAGAAAAAAAAAGAGAGAGGGAAAAAGAGGAACTCCATGGTTGCATCCCAAAATAAAAGGCTATATGGTTCTTATCATAAACATCTTGAGCAAAATGAAAGGACCACAGTTTTCAAAACCCCCTTCCATAAGAGTGAGTTCATCTTCTCCCCCTCCATCACATTTTTCCCTATGACCGGATTATAAGGAGTTGCTATGTTTCTTAAGATTTATCCTTTAGCTTTACAATATACGCATGATAAATGTGCATTTCCTTACCAAGCTCCACATACAAGCCCAATATGGTAGAAGGTAGGAATGAGTGAAGCTTTGTAGGGATAGCCTCATATTAAGGAGAGGGGAAGTGTGAACCAAACAAAGGAGAATTTTTACCTTGTCTTGCAGCACATAAAAACTCTGGACATACACCTGCTAAAAAAATTGTTTGACTCGTCCAAAAGTGCTGTTCTAATCTTCAATGCTATATGACAAGGTGAAGCATACACGCCCCACACATGTGCAACACTTGTGAATATCCCGTGCTCTTGTGTACTTACCACCATTTAGGGAGTACGTTGTTGCATCTTTATTACCCATGGGGCGCTTTCTTTGTAACTACTGATCCGCCGATACTTAAGTTTTGAGTTTGCTCGGGACGAGCAAAGTTTAAGCTTGGGGAGGTGTTGACGGCCATTAAATCATAAAATGACCGTCAACTTATCGGCGAATAAAAGGTATGCACCAATGTTTCTTGCATTAAACTAATAAAGTTCCACAAGTTTTGGATGTGATCTTGTTTTGCAAAGTACATAGGAATATTGGTGCAATTGTGCTTACAATCATGGATAAAAAGCAAATATACAAAAAGCACAAGATAAACAAGGTCCTGTTCCGACATCTCGACGACATTCAAAGCAAGAAACAAGGAATGACTTGGACATCAAAGAATAATAACTCAAATGACAAATATGATCCCTCCATGTCAAAGCCCTCGTCGAAATAGTCAAAATGGGCTTTTGGATCACCCAATTCGGAGTTCGGGAGCAGGAGTTATGCCTCGCGCAAGATTGGAGGAAACCCAGGAAAAAGTTGGCCGGCCGGCCCAAACACCTGGCCGGCCGGCCCAAGTTAATCTCCAACCGCCTCAATCTTTCTCCAGTCGGTTCCAGAGTCGGTCACAAGCCACTTGACGCACCGGCCAAGCCAGGGGACGTCGGCAAGAAGAGAATATTCCACGAAATGCTCCAAGACCTTCTCCACTCTCCCAAGGCAACTCAACTATAAATAGAGGACCCCTCCCTCACTCCAACCTGCACCTCCACACTTGAGAAGAGAAGATCCAAAGTAGGGTCACGCTCATCTCATGGAAGATCATTCCACTTGTGTAGTTTAGAGTAGGCTAGTTGGTCATGGGAGTTAGAGTAGAAGTGAGAGCTTCCCTCGGAGTTCCGGAGTTTTCTTCGGATATTGGGTAAAGCTCTCTTGTATCTTTTCTATTATGAGATCTTATTTAATATAATTATTTTTCCTATTTATTTATTTTCTTATTTAATTAGTTTTCCTTTTAGTTTACATTTATTTATTTAAGCAATAATTATAGAGAAATTCTTGTGTTGGCGCCACGTCTGTGTATGGTAGGTCTATCTGCATGGGTTGTTTGCACCGCAAATGCTTACACAATCCACATAGATTTGTTATGCATGTTGGCTTGCTCTCTTCCGGTGGAGTAAGTTACCTAGGATAGTTGCTTGTATGGTTCAAGGAATTATTTCTAGGCGTGAGTGTGCACCCAACCCCACGGAGGATGGTAGCCGCGAGTGTATGTGACAGCTACACCGGTCTCTGTAATCCACCACGTCCGGGTTGGACAGGCAGGGTCTTAATTATAGCGGGTGGTTCCTTATGGTGGTGATCTTGGTCGCCACTATGACACATCCGTGCCCCGATGCGCTTGAATGTATCTGTAATAAAAGCTTAAATAGATATTTGTAACCCCTAGGCTGATACCCTTCTTCTCGTTGTCCTCCCAGTTGACTAGTCCTATCTCTTTATTTTCATATGGAATCTTTGTGTGAGTTTGCTTGCCACCCATCATATCTTTCATATGTATCCCTGCTTTGGTCTAGTTTGCAAGTTATAAATAATAGATGTTTCCTTGTTAATTCATGATATTCTTAGCTATGCTTCCCTGTGGAAATATGAATACGATACCCTTGGAATACTCCTGGGTGAAATGCTACAACGGTGTTCCGTGCGCTTGCGGAGTTGAATTTAATCTCTGTGCGTAAGAAACGCCAACAGCGGTTAAGCCCTATTTGAGCAACGAGGCTCTGATACCACTTGAAAGGATCAAGGACACCGAGAGGGGGGGTGAATCGGTGGCTCAATAATTTCTCCCAAACGTACTTAAGGCGTGAAGCTAGCAAGACTAGATATGGTGACAACAAGAAGCTGGCGATGCGCACACACAATCTAGTCTAGCAACAAGCAACACCCTAACAAGCAATTCTACCAAGTAGTAAAGAGACAACCTATCATGCAATTCTACTAGCACATAAGTAAATGCGGAAGCGTAAATGCTAGTAAGTAAAGGAGATAGAGATAGGAATGCTCATGATTTTTCCCGTGGTCTCGGAAGGATGGCGCCTTCCCCTACTCCACGTTGGGTCACTCCCGTCGGAGTCTCGACCCCGTCCCTCCGCTCGAAGGCAATCCCTCCTAGAGCACACTTCACCCTCCGAGTGAAGTCGCGGGCACGTCCCGCCAGGCTCTCTCCCAGGTACTCCTCCGGAGGTAAGGCTCCGCACTTGATACGTGCCAAAGGGCGCTCCACTAGTGATGCTTCTTTCGCACAGGAAGCTCCAAGACTGTGTACAAACGTGTGTCGGCTTCCACAATCTCTTTGGACAGCTCAATACCGACGCCTAACCGGTCTAGGCCTTGCCACAGACCAAGAGTAACAAACCGAAGTGACTCTCTCAAGCTCACACTAGCCTAGAGATCAAGTGGATGCAATTGCTACTCTCTCAAGCACTAGGATCACTCCAAATCCTTCACAAGTGCTTCTCTCCCTTGCTCTTGGCTTCCTCTGAGTTTCCTGCACTCCAACAATGGCCAAGAGTCCCCTCAAGGGGCGAGCAACCAACTATTTATAGGCTACCAACCCAAAACTAGCCGTTGCCCAAAAGTGCCCAGGAAAACTAGAGACCGTATCATAGACCGTACCGTCCGGTCCCTTTCTGACCGTACCGTCCGGTCTCTATTTCCAGGCATTCTTCCATCTTCTTCTTCTCTGTCAATGAAGACCGTACGGTCCGGTCCCTAGGACCGTACGGTCCGGTCGATAGTCCGGTCTTCATTTCTTCCACTTCCAGAAACTTCAACTTCTCTGTCTGGAACTCCTCTGATGACCGTACCATACGGTCTCAGGACCGTACCTTCCGGTCAATACTACGGTCTTCATTTTCTCAGCATCCCGAGACTTCACTTCTCTGTCTGGATCTTCAATGAAGACCGTACCATACGGTCCCTAGGACCATACTGTCCGGTCTCTTCTGCATAAGCTGAAAACTTGATCCACTTCTTGATCCTTGCTTCCAACTTCTCCATTCTTGGTTCCTCTTCTTCTCTTCAGTCACCCTAGCCCTCAAGAGACTCACAATGCATCTATTTGATCTCTAACCTAGTGTGCTCTAAGAGAACTAATTCGATCCCTCTTGATAGTCCGGTTTTTCCTATGGACTCAAGCTAGCATCTATACCAAGCCAACACTTGCTTGGATCTATCATGTCCTTAGCCATGATCCATCTTCAACCTTGACTCCATCAAGTTCTCGATCCGAATTGTCGAGGCAACCAATCACCAAGTCGTCGATAAAGATAGAGTTTGTGAGAGGACGCTTCATTGATATGAACATTTGAATATCCTACATGGAAATGTTAGTCACATCAATATGGTCACCTAATCACCAAAACATTCATACCTTTGGAGTTTCCGAACTCCAATGGTCATGAAGCTTACAACAACCTCTGCAGAGTGTAAAATTCATCCGGATGGACGTTATCACGGCATATGACACATTCATGTGCGTTACATTGATTAGCCACCTCTCTATTCCTTTGGCGCGTGAGTGGGTATTAGATTGCCCGTGTTTTGGAAGTGATGGCTGGTGAGCCGGGTCGTTACGACATTCGTGTCAGAAGGCCCAACTAAAATGTGGGAACTGGCGGGGTTGAATCATTCTCCCCCAGGGCCAACCAACTAAAATATGACAATCAAACTCTCTGTTTTATCTATGATCCTTGATTGCTTAAACCGTGCATAAAGTTTGCTTGCCGCTGAAATAAAACTTATGGCCTATTCCTTGCTAAGATCTTATAAGCATGTATCTATACCCTTGAGTAGTGTAGGTCTTGCGGAGTACCTTATGTACTCATGTGTTTGCAACTGTTGGTTTAGTAGGAGAAGACTTCGTAGGTGAAGACGACGTTTGGGTTTTCGGTTCTGCTTCCCAAGTCTGCTTGTGGTTTGGGCCATGGTTTTCTGCTGTCTGCTCTACCATTAGTCGGTTGGATAGACTTGGATAGTTATGAATCCTTGTCATACCGCCACTAAAGGTCTTATACCAGGTATTATGCTTATTTACTTACCTATTCGAAGTATGATTTTGAGTATCATTTCTGTGTTCTTGTGCCTATCAGCTACTGATCCAGGGACAGATACATGATGCACATCAGATTCCAGAAATAGGGTCTGACAATGGTGCCTTCCCCCAGTCCACATTAGGTCACTCCCGCCGGAGTCTCGACCTCGTCCCTCCGCTCGATGGCGATCCCCTCTAGAGCACACTCCACTCTTCAAGTCGGTGATGTCCCCAAGAGCACACTTCTCTCCTCGAGTGAAGTCACGGGCTTCACCCCGCCGCACACTGGCAATGCTCTCCTCTATGGGACTATCCACCACTCCTTGAGTGAAGTCGCAGGCACGTCCCGCCGGGCTTCTCTTGGGAACTCCTCCGAAGGTAAGGCTCCGCACTTGATGCGTGCCATAGGCGCTCCACTAGTGATGCTTCTTTCGCACGGTAAGCTCCAAGATCGATCGTGTACAAACTTGTGTCGGCTTCCACACCCTCTTTGGCAAAGTCAACACCGACGCCTACCGGTCTAGGCATTGCCATAGACCAAGGGTAACAAACCAAGACCGGCTCTCTATGACCACACTAGTCCTAGAGGTGGATGGATGCTCTCAACCCTCTCAAGCACTAAGCTTCTTCTTCTTCTCAATCTTCAAGCACCAAGATTCCTCTCCAAATCTTTCCCAAGTGCCTCTCTTTCTTCCTCTTGGCTCTCATTATGTTTCCCCACTGATAACAACGGTCAAAGGCACCCCAAAAGGCCAAGGAACCGGCTATTTATAGACCTCCATCCATAAACAATTCGGTACTCTAAAAGTGCCCAGAAACAATGAGGACCGGACCGTCCGGTCCTTTGAGGACCGTACCATACGGTCTCCTCCTGACAGCTTGTGGTATTTTGGTGATAACTCCTAGTTCTGACCTCCGATTAGGGTGTTCTACATATCAATGGAAAGCTCTTGAAATTCTCCACAACTTTCCTTATGGGAAGATCTCTATATTCCTCCATCTTCATGTCGATATGGTGACCGGACCGTCCGGTCCTTATGATCAGACCATACGGTCTCCTCTAGACAGTGTGTAGTATTTCGGGCATAACTGTTGGCTCTAAACTCCGATGAAGATGCACCATATATCAATGGAAAGCTTATGAAATTTCCCATAACTTTCCTTTTGGTCTGATCTTCATATTCTGCCGTCTTTAAGTCGATATGACCACCAGACGGTCCGGTCCTTAGGATAGTACGGTCCGGTCTCTATTTGTTCCACAGAATCTGCTTCTCTGTTCTTCTTCCTTCATTAGGGATCGTACCGTCTGGTCTCCTTTTCTCCTCGGCAACAAAAACTTTGTCTTCTCTGTTACTTTTCCCAACAGGGACCGTACCTTCCGGTCTTCTCTGCTGAAGCTGAACTTGATCATTTCTTCGATTCTTTCTTTCCAACTTCATCCACTTGGTTCCTCTTCTCCTCTACTGCCACCCTAGTGCCTAAGAGACTCACTGAGCATCCACTCACCTCTACCACTAGTGTGACCTAAAAGAAACGACTTGATCCCCCTTGATAGTCTGGTTTTTCCTATGGACTCAAGCCTACATCTACAACAAGCCAACACTTGCTTGGATCTAGCATGTCCTTAGCCTTGTTCTATCTTTTCAAACCGCGACCTTCGTCAAGTCCTTGATCCTTGTCGTCATCCGTCAATGAGGCATCCAATTCTTCCGATCATGTGACCATATGAAAACCTTTCCTTCATCCAAAGATGTTAGTCACAATGATTTAGTTGTCATAAAGGACAACCCGATCGAATCACCATATAATATGCATAAGATATGTAACAAAGAACTAGCACAATAACAACATTACATAAGAAACAAGATCATCATGGTATAGAATATAAGACACGATCAACATGATGATCAAGAGTATGTCAAGGTATAAGATACATAGAGGAACACATAGAGTAGTCCTCATGTTCACTTCTCCTTTTTACCATCTTCTTCGCAACCTTTGAGGTATTGGCACTTCAAAAGTGTATCACTACATAGACTAAACATCTTGCAAACTAGCAAACCTTGTTAGTCCCATTGACCATGTTGACATCAATCACCAAAACCTATGAACCATGCTCTAGGTTCATTAATCTTACACCTCTCATTATACCATTACGCGGAAAGAGGAATACGCAAAGCCCGTTGAAGCCACAATCAGATTGGAAGTGAATTGACCACCAATAGAAGTGTATTCCTAAGTAAGACCATGGGTGCTAAAATTATGGGATACACGTTGGAGAGGAAAAATGTTGGCTTCTGGGATAAAGAAGGGGCATATTGCAGCAGCTTGTTAGATTTTTTGTGGGAGTTTGGCTTTGCCAAAAATTCCAAAAACTTCGTCATAGGTAGGGGTCACAGTAATGTAGTTTCTGTGAATTTTTTATAATTTTCGGGGTAAGTTTCAATGGTAGAAAGTTCGTTGTTTTGTCTCTGTCCCTGGTATATACTAGTCAACAAAGAAAATAGAAGAGGAAGAGACTTACCTCATCAGGCCCACTAAGCACGCATCGGTGCAGCCAGCGCTGCTCCTTCTCTCTTCTCTCTCTCTCTCTCTCACTCCTGTAGCGCACCGCGCCTCACGCGATGTCGCTGCCGCTCGAGTGGCCTCATCCTGGCCCTTCCCAGCGCTCCCCCTCTCCGCAGCTTGTGCCCATGCCGCCGCCTGCTGCAGCTGCGGACCAAAGACGACCAAAGTCGCGCGGCTGCCAACTCTCGCGCAGCGCCGCGTCGCACCATTCGCCGCTGTATCACCACGCTGCGTACGCTAAGCAGGGATTGAAAAACCGACGGTAACCGAGCGGTTACCGCGGTTACCGGGCTTACTGGTCCGGCCCGGTAAGTCCGGTTTACCGGTTTTCGAATTCAAAATTTGAAATTTTTTAAAAATTTGAAATAAAAAATATGTAAATAAACTAGAGGGAATGTGGAGAACATTGGTGGAAGAAGAATACGAAAAAACCTTTGTTTGATGGGTGAAATAATTGCCGCAACATTTCTGGGCGAAAACAAATGAAAAAAAAGGAAAACTAACCTTATCCACTTACCCCGGCTCCATTATTGGTCCTCCGCCAGAAACACCGCCGCCGCTCGGTCCCCCTCTCACTCGCGCTCCCGATCCGCCGGTCGCCGTCGAAGTCCGGTCGCTGGAGGCGCCTTCCGCCGCAGCGCGTCGCAAATCGAATAGCTGCCACCGCCTCTGCGCCGGTTACCGATCGATTCGGCTAAGGAACCGACCGATTCAGCGATTCGAGGTTGGGGCGCTGGTCCTCGCCGTCGGTAACCGACGATGCTGCCCGGCTAACCGAGGCCGCGGCTCGGTTACCGGCGGATTCGGCGGCTAGCCGAGGCGGCGTATCGACGCAGGTAAGCTGCCCTGGCATTTTTTTTTCCTTCCGTTTCTTCAATGTGGCATGAATGCCTGATGTTTTCATTGAAGTAACAAATTGATTCCACTGTCAAAACTATGTGTAATATGTATACTATATTGTGAATTTGTGCCTAAGCATATTGGAATTATTTAGCAAAGATCATGACGAATTTTCCTATATTTTCCCTTTTTTTTTCGTTTTTCCCTTCCCTGTATCGGTTACCGACCCAAACCGGTCGGTTACCGACCAAAACCGATCGGTAACCGGTGAAACCGGTCGGTAACGGACGATTTGAATTCAAATTTTGTTTTGAAAAATTTTGCTCGGTTTCCGGTCGGTTTCCTCGGTAACCGCGGTTACCGACCTTACCGGTTGCGGTCGGTTGGAACGGTTTCAATGATACGGTAAACCTTGACGCTAAGATGACCCCGCACCTCTCGAACACACTCCACCGCCCGGCGCCCTCCTTTCTCCCTTCCTCTCTCGCGCGCCACTGACAAATCGGGCGCGCACTGGCGCGCGATCGTCGTAAACCGTCTCTCGCAGGAATAAAATTCCACTGCCATCCACCTGCTCCCTCTCTCTCCCCCTCAGGCCAAATCTTGGCCAAGGATAAGCTTTCACAAAATCGTTACGCTAAAATAGCCATATGAGTTTTTATGGACCAAAATGCCATGATCATTTCTTCTTCCTCTCGCCAAGCCATCAATCTCTTCCACCTCGCTGGCGCTGGCCTCCCCCGTGCAGCCACCGCACCCGGGCCGTCATGAGCGAACGCCCTGTCACGTAGGGTCTGTTCGGTTGATGCCCTGGCAGGCAGCTCGTCCACCAGGCATCGATCTCAGCCTCAGGCGTCCAAAATCGGACGCCTGAGCCAGGCAGGTTTGCCAGGGCGCAAAGCAAACAGGCCCGTACTCCTTCAATTTTTTTATTTCCAAGCTTATCTCCCGAGCTGAGGCCACATTTTCTTCTCCCACGGAGCATCATCCCGTGGAGCTGCAGCTGCTCCCGAACTCACCGCGAAAAACTTCCGGCCGAGTTCCCTGGCGCATCCGCTCTAGCTCGCCGTGGCCAGCCTCGACTCGCCATGGCGGCCTGGCTGAGCTCGCCCCACGCCGCCTAGGCGACCGAGCAGATTGTAGGTGAGTACGGCAGGGGCGTGGCGCAGTGGACGTGGCCGGGCAGGGGGCATGGCCGGGGAGGGAAATGGCGCGGTGGCTACGCGGGGGAGGCCGGCGCCGGCTAGGGAGATTGATGGCTTGGGGAGAGGAAGAAGAAAGAGTGAGAGCATTTTGGTCTAGAAAAACATTTTAGCAGCACGGCAACGATTTTGTGGTTATTTTAGAAAAGCCCAACGAAACGGAGGCTAAAATAGCGAAAGACTCCTCCAGAACAGTGTGAATCGAAGAAATCTCTATTGCGTCTGCCGCTGACATCGCCGGAAAATTTGAGCGTCTCCGGTGAGGTCCGCGCCATTTCATCGTCCTTTTGGCACCTCCGTGTGTAGCTGACCCCTTCCCCTCTGCTTTTTCTCAAGGTCCTTGGGCGCATGACCTCTATCGCCGTCGTCGCCCCTGCTTTGCCACCGCCGATGTACTGTCGACCTGCCGCCTCCGACCACCACCAGCTCTGGCGACAGTTTGGTGAGCCTCCCCTGTAGCTTTTAAATGCTTAAAAGACAATATGAACACGTAGCCATTCCTTCGTTCTTGCATCGCGACGTCACCCTACCGTCGCGCTGCCGCTACAGGTCGTCTCCCATGACTAGACGACCGCCAGGCTGCAGCCCTTGAGCTCGCGTGTCGCATAGGCTATCCCTTGACAGGAGTACGTCGACGTCGCACCGCCGGCGAGTCTCTCGCTAAGCAGCCGTGCATGCGTAACGCTTAGATTAGGCTCAGGTGGTGTTAGGGATATTTAAAAGTGATATTTAAAATTTGTTTATGCATGCGTAACGCTTTTGAATAAAATAAACGGTCAAACGTGATATTTAAAAGTCGACAAATAATTACATTTTAGAACGGAGGGAGTATTAATAGTCAAATAGAATCATCTCGTCCTTCTCTATGCAAGCAGAGTGTCCGATCTCCCGTACGAACTGAATCAAAAATCATGTGTTCCCTCCCTGTCTCCCTGCCAAAACATTGTTTATGCATTTTTGAAGGCATTACACGCAACCTAGTGTGTCATAGAAGCGAGAAAAATAGAAACAGTGAGAAGGAAACAGACCACGGATAGCCGTTTGACATGTCCATGCCACAATTAATGCTATGCTTATGGATTGATTCCTTGTGAGAACAATTAATACGGAGGTCCGTGGAGAAATATACATAAATATAAGTTCAACTGGAAATTGTGGATGCAAACGTGTCACCCAGGTACATATTATATACGATAGACCACTACATTTTATAACTGCTACGAGTCTCTTGATGGAATTGTTAACATGTACCAGGGGTGCTGTCAAAAATTTCATACAATTACGATGGACCAGCTATCATTTCTATTCATCTTTGCGTGGCCACAACTTCTTCGCCTGGTCGGAATACATCGGCAGTGGCCTCAACACGCGGATGAATTTGAAGAGCTGATTTTCTTGCCATCTTTGGTAGGTCCAGGAGCTAGCTAGGCTTGAAATTTCTTGTCCATTGGGATCAAGATGCGGTTGCTTGAAGAAACACGTTTCGTTGTTGCATGCCTTACCATCACTTGAAGCACATCAAGTTCAATTATTGGTTGTGAGATCCAGGAGTATCGCTACATACCATTGGTTACTAACTTTACCAAGTGTATGGTTTAGAGTGTAGAAACAGCCACCGAAATTGACTTGCAAATACGGTATGTCAGTATATTGTAAGTATCTACACACAAGGCGTTTTTATAATTAAGGTTGAAGGAGGCCTATTTTAGAATAAAATGGTAAATACACCTATTAACTTTTGACTATTAAGCAATGGTTGGAGATTATCAATTTGCCCTCTAAGACGTTGATATGACAATGGAAAGTCTAACTAGTCATTGCTTGTTGACTTGCATTATTGGTGTATGCAAGTTCAGTAAAGATGATTTGTTCAATGACTTGCCTTCATGAAAATGTCATTGCTAGTTTAGATAGCTTGCAGCCAGATATTTGTTTTGCGGTCTATTCTTCAAGTTAGAATTTTTGTCAATTTTATTCCAGAATTGTTTCTGGCCACTATGGCCGTTTTCGTAGGAGCTGGAGTAATTAATGATAGCTTTAGAAGCGATAACACTCCAGTCTCCATACCTTCTAGCTCATATAACTGCTACATGACTTACGAATTTGCATATCCGCCCCTATTCACGTATGTGGCTAATAAAAACGCTCGGATTCACACAAAGATTCCACGAGTCAACTATCATATTTAAAAAATGGGTGTCTGATCTGAACTGGGTCTGGTCTTTGAAGAAAGTCCTATATGCTAGTCTGCTAACTTTTCAACGTCAGAAACTTCGTCCTGAATATCATTTAGCCGTAGTACTATTTGTTAATGGCACGACATGTTTTCTTGAGCAATCTTTTCGCGAAGAAAATGTATCTAACACCGTTTCTTTCAAAAATTAATTTTGCCAAGATAGTTTCTTTGTTACATTTCATCTCATTATTACTTAGGACTTTTAAAGTAAAAAAAATGGCTAGTATTTATTAAATAATACTAGCTAGTACGATGATCTATGGTGCAGATTGGGTGTTTGTCACCCATCAATGTACCTAGTATTTTGTTCAGATGAGGGTAAGATAGGAAAAAGTAAGAATGCCATAAAAATAATTAGGTTCATGTGAAATAACTACGCTGAACGTGCGTTCTAAAAAAATATGTTGAAAAATGTTATTTATATTGTAGCTACTAGGGTTAGGGTTCTTTATTTTGTTTCAGCACCTGTTGCTGCCGCAAGTCCTCCATCCTTCATTTCCACACGGGGTGAATAAAAAATAACTACAATTCCTGAATTATACTAGCCAGTTTTTTGGACCGTATAAAATACTCATATGTTTCAACTGGGTGCAAAACTTTTTAGGAAGATCCTACCCATAATAGTAGTACTGCATTATGCTTACCACTGAACGTTAGACTTAGTGGCACATGTAAGTGTTAACACTTACATTTACTGCATATAATAAGGGACTCCAAAATTTCACTTCTACTACGTCAGAAATAATTTCACTTCTACTGCATCAGAAATAAGGGAAAAGTCTATTTTACTTCCTCTTACAATTCACTTTATCCATTTTACCCACTAAAAATAACTATGACTCAATTTAGTACCCCTTGCAATTCGATTTGGTGCAATATACCCCTTATTGATTTCCAGTCTCAATTTTTGCTTGATAACAGTTGACACAAAAACCATGTTAGTTTAATCGATTAATAATAATACATACAAATAATATTAGAAGAATACGTTAGAATTATTTTACATACGTTGTTGTGGGAGCTATCATCACTTAAAATTTAAGCTTTAAATTCAATTTTTGTACACGGAGAGGCAAAAAGAAAAGGAGAAATTGCAATAGGGAATCCATTGAATCAACTTGAATTGTTTGGGGGAGTAAAACCAAGATTTTATTTGGGAGGTGAAAAGGACAAAGTGAATTGTTCGGAGGGAATAAAATGGACTTTTTCCCACAAGTAAAGGCCAAAATAAATTACAAGGACAACTATCCATCCTTGAGACCTTTACTTGTCAGTTTCCCATTGTTGTATATATGACATCATGACGTATTATGGCTAGACTGGAGAAAACTTATTGTGAAATCATGAAACTATTTTCTGATTTTTTAAATTCTTTTTTCGGGTGACTACCGAAATATATTATCAGTCAATATTTTAAGCATACTATCAAGTTTGTAATGATTGCTTGAAAAGTATTCAAGAAAAAACTAAAATATCATTCATTAGCTAACCTTACTTTTCCCTCATCAAATACACTATGTTAGCAAATGTTTCTTTTTTAAGATATTTCTGACCGAATATAATAATGCAAGCCATTTGAACTGTACAGTTGCAACTATAATTATATATGCTTTTAGAGTCCAAACTTGGCTTAGCCCGCTCACACGTTATGTGGACCCCACTCCTCTACCAACTATTTACGCTTTTTTTCCCACTTTGCGTAAAAGGGTTCCAAATATTGGTAGTGTTGCACAACTGGGTTATATGTTAGTATTCCTCCTACTAAACTAGCATGGTGCGACTAAATCCCATATCCTCATGCACAATAGTGCACATGGATCACTGTGGGCCTATTTTCAATGGGCGGATGACACATTATACATGAGAAGTGATAGTAAATAGTGGCCACGTAAGTGGTGATAATATTTGTCGTAAAAAAAGTGGTGATGATATTGGTCATTGTTAGTGGATGACAAATCATATATCTGACCCGGTATCAATTGGATGATCAATTGCACTTGCAAGTGCGTGCCAAGGGTAAATGGTGTGACCCCAATGATTTTTTATCCTTGATACACATATATGTGACCCCAAAAGCGTTCAATTCTTGGGCCCTAATCCAAATATGTTGGCTGATACAAGCGCCATCAAAATTTGGTCTGTGTCGCAGTGCGAGGACCACTTACTATATCCAGCGTTTGCAAATTGTTCCTGTAATCCATTTGATTGTGAACAAATTTGCATAACTGCATTTAGTTAGGCAAATTCCACTACTGATACCAATTCCTAACAATAACGTCATACTACGACCATGGAGCAACTGATTGATGTGTAGACACATGAATTCAGTACAGAACCCTTGCAAAAAAAAAGGGAAAAAAAAGAATTCAGTTCAGAAAACGTAGATGAGAACTGCACCACAATAATTCAAATAGACATTTCAATTATCCAGCTGTATGATTGCATTACAAATTTCCATACGCATGTGCATTTTCAATGGAACAGTTTGCTTTGAGACTACTTCCCTCGGGTGTATATAATTAATTACTCAATCGCAGAGTAACTATACGATTGTTTACGAGCACGCAACAAATTCAACACAGCAGACTCAGTCAAGGAGAAAGTTCTACAGATAACTACTGGCGTGAGGTGCGCATTGTTCCGAGTACCGACTGGGTTGACTTGCTTACTTGACTTTCCCATTTGTCGAGCAAAGTCGCCCCTCCAGGAAGAACGGGCATTTCTGAGTTCTGACACAATACATTGAAATACTTACTCCATGTCATTTTCGCTATCAATTTATGGGTAGGTCAGTTGTCCCCCCTTGTGTTTGCTTTCTTTTGTCCCTCGTGTGCATTTCCCTCTTTTACCATCTTTTGGCACGCTATTTGTCACTTTAGGAACAGCTGCTTTTGAAAAAGCTCGACATCTACTAGTGTTTACATGTATAGAAAGGACAACGTACTGGTTCATCTAGATAAGACAGAAAGACCGTTAGTACATAGAAAGCTCTGATATTCAGACAGCAATCGTGACCGGCAACCACTGAGCGCGGTTTTCATGTTCTTGTTGCTGACGGGCTCATGCATGTACCATGCATCTAACTGATTAAGATGGCCCCAGAGCTTTCTTTCAATGCACGTATGCAAACAGTGAGTAGTTAGACTTCAGGACCAGTATTTCCAGATAGATAGGTTGAGCGCAATTCGTCCGTCCCTTTTCCTGGGTCAAAAAATTTTCACGGATCTATAATTGGTAGCCAAGGCATCCAGTAGGTAAGTTTGACTAGCTAGTACCTTCGATGTAACGTAATGTACTTTACTTATCGAGAAAAACTAATATTTTGAATACGTTAGCCAACGACATAGCAGATTCTCGAGATCAGGAACGTGATCAGTTCTTGGCCAACGGCACGCACGCACACACGTATGCTTATCTCGAAATTAAAAAGTCCAGGGCAACGGCAGATCACATCTCCCCGACGAAATATATATTTACAAGTTTGTTGAAAAACCTGGTGTGCTCCTAAGAAGCGTCAAATCAGTGGTGTCACGAAAACGACGGGTGATCCTACAAACGGCCTGGCCAGCCTGCTGACGAAATTGCCCAGGATCTCCGGATTCAATTCAATTCGATGCCATCACTCTCGGTCAGTCGAACCTCGCCGCAGCCTCGTCCACGTCGCCTCGATCCGCCGTCACCGGCTGCGCATCTCACGACTTTGATCGAGATGAGTGGAGCAAGTCAAGGTTGACCAAGCCGGATCAACGGGCGGGGAATAGTAAACTGTAGCATCTCAAGTTTTGTTTACCAGTACTGCAAGTAAGTTTCAGTCCTCCGGGTTTTCTTTCCAGAATTAAGAAGTTCCCACGCCGCGACGACGACGACGCTGCACAGAAGAAGAAAGAAAAACAAATTCATGAGCTCACGCGCCGCACGATCCTTGGACCGTAGGCAAGATGTTGATTATAAAAGACGCGTCAGGGGTGACATGAACTGCTGGGAAGCAAACAGCCACTCAGTACTGCAGATACAGTTATACGTACTGCACGCTGGTTATAAAAGGACGGCGTGAGGTGGGCGAGCCCTTTCGCCTTGCAAGGAGTTGTTGTACATCTATCGCGCTTATAATAAGCTGCACGGCACTTGCACTCCACAGCTGCTAGCTAGCTGCTGGGAAGAAGAAGACGATGGCGCCGCCGCCGCGTGCCGGTGGAGGAAGCATGGAGATCGTGCCGTACAGCGGCGATCTGGAGCTGGAGATGCCGGTCCCGGAGGTGGTGCGGCAGGACTCGCTCTACCGCGACGCCAACAGGCCGGCCCACGGCCACCACCATGGACAGGTATATATATATGTGGCATGTGCTTCTTTCACTCTAGCTAGCTACTAGTAGTAGTGTTGTCTAGTATAATGGATCTCTTTACGATCGATATGTTCATGCTTGTTCATCAGGAGAGCTGGCTTCGGACGCTGCGGCTGGCGTTCCAGTGCGTGGGCATCCTCTACGCCGACCTTGGCACGTCGCCGCTCTACGTGTACTCCAACACTTTCAAGTACGGCCTCAAGCATCAGGACGACGTCCTCGGCGTCCTCTCCATCATCATCTATAGCTTCATCCTCTTCACCATGATCAAGATCGTCTTTATCGCCCTCTACGCCAACGACGAAGGCGACGGTGAGTTTAATTTGCACCGTTGCGATTCGTCTTTGATCTTGTCCACAAATATTAGATCGATGCAATAATAACACGGCGCCGTCTTTGTTTAATTAGGTGGCACGTTCGCTCTCTACTCGTTGATCTCCCGGTACGCGAAGGTGTCCCTCATCCCAAACCAGCAGGCCGAAGACGAGCTCGTGTCAAGATACAAGCATCACACGAAGCCGTCGGCAACGCTTCGGAGAGCCCAGTGGATGAAGAATCTGCTGGAGACGAGCAAGGCGGCCAAGATTACTCTCTTCTTTCTCACCATCTTTGCAACGGCGCTGGCCATCAGTGACTGCATGCTAACCCCACCAATCTCCGGTACGTACTATATAAATAGATTAGCATACGCGCATATACACTTACAAAACAATTATATTGTTGCTGGCTTACGTACTGACTGACATGGCTTTGCTTCTTCAGTACTGTCGGCGGTCACCGGCCTGAAATTGAGAGTTCATCTGACAACAGGTACGTTGTTGGAGAGAGGCGCATAGTAGAATGCATGCATATTTTACTTGCATAGTCAAGTGATCTTATTCTAATGGTGGAAAATCAGGAAACAGTACTTTGACCATTGTGTCATTACTTCCTTGGGGTCTTCATTTAAATATACATATTTCCTGCCGTCACCAATTCAGAGCAAACTTTGGTTCTCGGGAAACCTCACACAAAGCACACACCAAACTAGTAAACTCCAAAAGTTGACTGATTAATATTGAATTGGCCAACCAATCAAGTAGACAAGATTATGGGTTCCAGAGATTTCGTTTAAACAAAAATGATTATGCATATAGAAAAAGTCAATGTATTGCTCGACGTGATTTTTTCTGACATAAGGTTACTTCTGAACAGATCAAATAGTATGGATCACAGTGGGGATTCTGGTGGTTTTCTTTGCGGTGCAGCGCTTTGGGACCGACAAAATGGGTTACACATTTGCGCCCATTGTTTTTGTGTGGCTGCTCCTCATCGCAGGAATTGGGATCTACAACTTGGTCAAGTATGATGTTGGCACCTTGAGGGCTTTTAACCCAAAATATATCATCGACTATTTCCGGAGGAACAAAAAGAAAGGTTGGGTCTCACTGGGTGAAATCCTCCTTTGCTTCACAGGTAGGCCTACATCATCCAGCAAGAAAAATGCCGTACATTTATGATGTGGCATTTACAGTTATTTTCAAGATCATGCAACACAAAGTGCAGAAGTTTAACAAAAACACGAAATAAAAAAATAATAATACTAGAATAAAAGTGCCCAGAAAATACCAACAAATCAACAAAGGGTCTTTGTAGTTGCTTTTGTACCTTTTTGCAAGCACCTGGCCAGCAGTACGTGCAACTCTGAAGTAGCAACAAACGGCACGAGAAAGCAAATATTTGTGGCAGCTAAAATTTGAAACAAGAACGGTCCGGCCACATGCAATTTATAAGCTTGCAGTCTTCCACTTTCTCAGGATGACACCTGTCCTACATCGTCTTTAACCGAAAAGATGGAATCAAACAAACATGTCATGACATTGAATTATTTGAACAACACAGTTATCTAATTTTCACTATATTTGTAGTATATTTCCATTTTTAAAACATATCCCGTCGTTAAACTGGCAAGAACTGTGCTTTTGTTACAGGAACGGAAGCTCTGTTTGCTGATCTGGGATACTTCAGTATCAGATCGATCCAGGTAAGAGATTTGTTTTGACTTTCTCTCGTGAAGAAAGAAATATGTTTGAGTTGTTCTTATTTAAGACAGGATAAACTAGGATACTAGTAGGAAATAATCAAGGTCAATTGTTTCCCTTATTTGAGTCACCACTGGTAAAAATGAGGATCATATCTCTTTTGTCTTTCAGCTGAGCTTCACCTTTGGCTTACTGCCGTCGGTGCTACTCACGTATATTGGGCAAGCAGCATATCTAAGGACACACATGGACATGGATATACGTAACGCTTTCTTCAATTCAATCCCAAGTAAGTAACCATGAAAATGATCCAGCAATAATCTCTGGCTCTTTTGGGGGCATAACTAAGTGAAAACTCTCTTGGATGATGTAGGCACTTTGTTTTGGCCAACTTTTGTCCTGGGTCTGATTGTATCAGTCATCGGAAGCCAAGCTATGGTCTCATGTGCCTTTGCAACTATGTCACATTTACAAGCACTTAACTGCTTCCCAAGGGTTAAAATACTGCATACATCAAGACGTTATTCAGGCCAGTTATATATCCCAGAAGTGAACTTTTTCCTTTGCGTGTCTGCTTGTGTAGTGACAATAAGCTTCAGGACAACTGGATTCATTGCCAAAGCACATGGTAAGAAATAAAAAAACTGTTATTGACTTCGTTTAAACCATTGAAGATGTACAGACCTCGCTAACTATGTGTTTACCCTGATCTGTCCGAACAGAAATTTGTGTGGTCCTCGTTATGGTCATCACAACTATCTTAATGACAATAGTGATGCTTCTTGTCTGGAAAGTGAATATCTTTTGGATCGTCGTCTTCTTCATTGTCTTCATGTCAACGGAGGGCATTTACACAGGTGCTGTTCTATATAAGTTCACTCACGGGCCGTATGTGCCAATCGCCATGTCAGCCGTTCTCATGGTAATTATGATTGTGTGGCACTACGTGCACGTCAAACGCTACAAGTATGAGCTCGAGCATACTGTGTCGCGTGATGAAGTGAAAGATCTCCTTGAGCGCCGGGATTTAAAGAGGATTCCTGGATTAGGGCTCTTCTACACTGAGTTGGTGCAAGGCATACCGCCCATATTCCCTCACCTCATTGAGAAAATCCCTACCATTCACTCAGTGATTGTCTTCATCACGGTGAAGCGTTTGCCGATTCCCCATGTTGATATCACAGAGCGCTTTCTCTTCCGACAAGTGGATCCAAAAGAGTTCATGGTGTTTCGTTGTGTGGCAAGATATGGCTACCGCGACACACTTGAGATGGCCAGTGATTTTGTCCCAATACTAGTTGAGTATCTCCAATACTATGTCCGGGATCTCAGCCTATATGGAGTAGGGGAGCAATTGAAGATTGTCTTCCATAGCGCTCGCATTGATAGCTTTTCTTGGGAGAAGCCGTCAGGACATGCTGTCTATGCGGAGGAAATGCTCACACCGATACAATCCTTCTCAGAGCTCACAATGCATCCAGTTGGCATGAGCAGCAGATTCGCTCATTTTCAGGTGATTAATTCATACATGAATCAGATTGTTAGTCCGGCAAAACCTGTTATTCATCTTTCATTTTATTTTTTATAGGATCATATGCTAATCATATAATTATTGCCATAACAGACAGGAAAAATGAACCTAGAAGAAATGTTGAGGATTGAGGAAGACCAAAAGATCATTCAGCGTGAGGTGGACAATGGTGTTGTTTATATAGTTGGGGAGACAGAAATAGTCGCCAAGCCTCACTCTAATCTGTTAAAGAAGATTATTGTGAACTACATCTACAACTTTCTCAGGAAAAACTCGAGGAATGGAGAGAAGATGCTATCTATTCCACGAGGCCAACTACTCAAGGTTGGAGTAACCTATGAGATCTAGGTCTCACGGAGTTCATATGTCTGACAGAAATGAAATGCATGTGTATGTGATAACTATATATATTGCAACGTGCTCCACCTATTATGTGTCTGCCAAACATAATTTTCTTGGTACAAAAATGAAGCAAGAAATTGTTCATCCTTAAATCCCATAACACAACAACCGACGTGTGTCAATTGTATGCATGACTTATTCTCATCTCTATTTCAGCATTAATTCTTTCGCAAAATAAATTAAAAAAAATAGTTTGGTTGAGCTATCATAATTTATCAGAAGAAGGAGCAGACGAGATAGCAGTAGAATTCAGAGTTTGTGATCTACCAATGTGCAAGGAACAATAGTTTCATTCGACAAATATTGAAGTAAGTAACCCATCATCAGTTAAATCATCGTACTCAATTATTATTCCAAAAGATATCATATATTCTGATAGATCAAGGAATCATGTAAAGGAATCAAGTTTGTTTGCACCGATGATCAGACACAACCCGATCACGAGTCTCTCAAACCCTAGTTACTAGCCTGCTAAGAGACTAGTACACTGCATTGAAGGCCAGTGCGCACCGATCACGCACCAACAAATTATACCATTGAAAATCATGAAACATAGGATTTGAACTTTGTTGAGTAGAGTCTATAGTTTCCAAATGATCTAGGGCTATTTGTGCCGCCGACAACCTGCTAATTTTAGCCTAGCCCATAAGCATGGTACTTTATGCTCAGTTACGCAGAATTACTATACATCACCTAGGTGTTGTATAGCAATCAAGCATTCGCTTTAAGATTTGTGTGAGGCATGAACTTCTTTTAAACAGACCGTGCTTAGGCCACCGGCTAGGCATGTGAGATGGGGCAGCACGGGCTCTACCACCACAATCATGTCGTGTTAGGCCCATGCTGAGAGGCCCGATAATGAGCGGGCTTGGGCTGTGCCGAGCCGAGCCGTGACTGTCCGTTGGCCATCTATAATAGAGTCGTGCATCCACAACCACACAAAGATATGCTTTCCTCCATGTTTTACATTGATAAATTAGAAATTCCAGATTAGCAGCAAAATGTTTATTTTTATCTGATGACTTGATGTTGTATTAATTCCAATTCTACGAATTAAGCATAGCAAGTTTAGTTGGTTTGCTTTCCCTCTTATGGAACCTAATGTTTATTTTTATCTGATGACTTTGATATTGTATTAATTCCAAATCTCCGAAATTAAGCGTAGCTAGAGCTTAGTTGGTTTGCTTTCCCTGTTGTAGAACCTACTTACCACAGGTTCATTTTTTGACCATGGGTTCATTTTGATGTAATAGGTGGGCTCTAGCCTCCTGCGAGGTGAAGGCTGGGACGCTTTTTCCCATTATCTAAAAAAATTAAGAGTGTATATATGTTTAAAGCTACTTATTCTTTCACTAGTAGTAGGTAACTTTTCTTGCCTATCAATAGGAAGGTGCCTAGAATGACATCGTCAATCTTAGGATATGTCGGCCTACCTTTCTCCTGAATTTTCATCAGGCATACTTTTACTGACTTATGGTTCGTTACAAAAACAAGAATTACCAACCCATGGAGAGTAGGTAACTTTTGCCGATTGATTATGCGTCGGGAAAGGTCCATTTTTACAAACTGATGTGGGTCGGGAATTGCGTGCTGTGGTGTAGTGATAGTACATGATATGTTCATAGAGGAGAGTATATATGCGTATGTGCGGTCGGTGTTTGGAAAAAATGCCCGTTTCTGATTTTGATCGCTGAAAGGGGAAGTGTGCAATCACTTGTGAATTTTAATAAGCCAAAATGTTCAGTGGATCGACCGTTTTGCGTTGCTTCCTCGCTCTTGACCAAATGGCATGATCCTGTAGCATGATGGTAGAGGACTTGACTTCATTCGGCAGCCGTGCAGTGCAGCACACTTCTCCTTTAACGAACTAGGTGACGTACAAAATCACAATGTTTGTAAGATGATATGTGTATTACTGTTTCAGAGCAAGGAACTTTTTTGACAAAACCGCAGCATAAGAACTTGGCAACGAAACAGACGGAAGCAATCAACATTTCGTCAACACAAAATGGTGTACTATCTTTACCTTTATTCTAATATAAGAAGGTGCTGCGGTAAAGTGTAAAATTAATTACCAGATCAAACCTCGGATGGCATATACATTAGAAAAAAAGAACAATTCAGAGAGCTTTCAAATTATTTAGGAAGAAAGAATAATTCCGAGAGCTTAATTTTCAAGTATGAAACGATGACTCGGGAGAAGCAAAAAGGACGAACGATCCGGTAGTCCAATATGTCGCTATCACTGATGTAACTGCCGACGTGAACTGGGCAGGGTTAAACCAAACTTTACGCCTCCATAGACTTTGTTGACGCGTACGCGGACAAGCGGTATTAAGGCGGTTACTGCGACAGTGCGCCGGTGGACTGCCACATGAACTCAGCTACTGACTACTGAGTTGACTACGACGTCCAGCATCATCTTCTCTTAAACGAGTTAACGATGGATGATGTAGTCTGTGACGATAGGCACAGGGTTCAGACACGACTTGTCAAAGAATCAAACAAGCAACCTGCGTAACGAAACCACCGGCGCCGTGGCTGCGCAGTTCAGTTCCTTCTCCTGCATGTCGTTGGTAGCAGCTTATAAAAGGCAGCCTTGGGGCTCGTGAAGAGCTCGTGTCCAGAGCTTAGGCAACTTGAGTAGGATCTAAGTTTCATTCGTGCTTCCTGCACTTGATTGCCAACCAAAGAGAGATCGAGCAGGCATGGCTCAAGTAGATGACGGAGCAGGCAAGGAAGAGATCATCGTCGTCGACGTCGAGAGCGAGCTCCACGTGCCGCCGGTGCAGCGGCAGGACTCGCTGTACGTGGACGCGACCAGATCCGCGCGCGGCGACCACCACGGACAGGTTCGTTGCAAATGTTCATCACACATCTCCAAACACAAACATATATACACATCTAGATAGATTATGTTCATATTGCCACTGACCGTTGATGGTCGATTGTTCAGGAGAGCTGGGCGAAGACGCTGCGGCTCGCGTTCCAGTGCGTCGGCATCCTGTACGGGGACATTGGGACGTCGCCGCTGTTCGTGTACTCGAGCACGTTCCGCGACGGCGTCGGCCACCCGGACGACCTGCTCGGGGCGCTCTCCCTCATCATCTACAGCTTCCTCCTCTTCACCGTCATCAAGTACGTCTACATCGCCCTTCGTGCCAACGACGACGGTGATGGTGAGCAACTTAATTGCGTTCCTATCTAGAAGCACCATACCTTTTCCTGTTCCAGAATGCATGCATTTATCTATGATGTACTCCTAAACGACAATGCTATGTTTTGAGCTCTTTGCACCCCCGAATCGAAACAATAATAGAGTGCTTGGAGAAGATAGTTTAGTAAGATCTTGAAATTCTGTTGTAAGTTGGCACTTTAAATTTGCTTTATGGGGGAAAAAATTGTCGGCCTACCCTAGCTTTGAATCCCACCTCCACCACTGAACTTTGACACCGATCGCAATTTTGATTTTTATTTGCCTTCCATCACTACTTTAACTAGAATTATGACATTGGGTATTATGGTAAGGAAAACTTCATTACTTCTTAGTGATCGTACAATTTATTGAACAATTATTGTCATATATTTTGAAGTGTGCACACCAGAGCTCTAGCTTCTTCACTGGATAGAAAACTGTATTAATTTTATTCACAATATTTTGTTGGAAACGGGCTTTAGGCGTTGATGGTGAACAAGATGCAATCCTACTAGAAGCACAAAACTTTTCTGCATAATGCATGTGGTTTTGAACGGACGAATGGATCAAATTCATGGCACTCAGCGTACGCGATATGAACCTGAGTCTTGCACACCCCTCTCCTTCGGTCGTTCAATGTTGGCCATCAATCAATGTTCTTCTTCCTCCTCTCTCGAAGCCTCTCCCATAGTTTATCACTTCCATCATTATCTTGGAGAATCACTTAGTTGCGAGGATTTGTTTTTACTAGACCACCTCCTCCCCCCACTGTACATAGAAATCGGAGGAATGATGGCCCGACGGTGGTCAGCGTGGTGTGGGAGGGGCGGCATTGGCCTTGCCGGTAGCTACCGCAGATGGGAGGACGAGGGGCAAGGGCATCAGATCGGAGGATTTAGTGACTGGTGGCGACGGGTGATCGGACGGATGGGCATTGAGGCTGGTTGAGCCGGCTGTCATTTTCCATGGAGGAAGGGGTGGGTGAGGGTCGGCAGGGCCTCACTCAGATGAGTGCGATGCTGACCTAATGAAAAATATATATATTAATTTTATGCACAATATTTGTCGGAGTCGGACTTTTAATTAATGCCTATAGATGTGGGAGTGCATATATAATATTTCTGTATGTTTAAAATATTTTTTCTAAGTATAGCCATATACGATACACCATCCCGTTAAGGACAGGTTTTGTTGTTCATATGTCAAGGGAACAAATCTGTGGACATTATCTAGGTACCAAAAAATGTAACACGGGTTAAAAAGGCTCAATGGGCAAATAGTACTATCTGTCATAGTAGGATGGTGCAATGTTGAGACTTGCTAGATACGCACTGCACCACAACGTCAAAAAGATATAGTTCGTACTAGGTGTTAACTAAGATGCGCGTGTATTGACAAGCGAGTAGATTGGACTTTTTCAGCCGACTTACGAGACTGTGAGCACCAGTACCAGCCAAGAGTTGGGCTGGAAGATATAAGGCGGTAACTGTCAGCAGCCGGCCAATATTTTCGTTCTACCTTAAATTACGTAAAATATGCAAATAAAAATCTCTGAAATGCCATTTCAGGAGGAACATTTGCGCTATACACCCTGATTTCACGTCACGCCAGGGTCAGCCTGATCCCGAACCAACAGGCTGAAGACGAGCTCATCGCCAAGTACAACCGTGGTAAGCCTCCTGCAACGCTCAGGAGAGCAGAGTGGATGAAGGAGCTCCTCGAGACGAACAAGACTGTAAAGATTTCGATCTTCCTCCTCACCATCCTCGCAACAGCTATGGTGATCAGTGACGCAGTATTAACTCCTGCAATTTCAGGTATTACCTTTAAAAGATTTTGCCCCCTGCAGGCCTCAAGAAAACATTTCATAGTTATTAACACGATCTGACATGTCATTCAACGATTTTGTTTTCTATTTATTGTTTTCAGTTCTATCTGCAGTTGGTGGTCTAAGAGAAAAGGCGCCTTATCTGACAACAGGTACCGAAACATGAAATTGTACTCTAGATTTCGTTTCTTGCAAGAAGTATTTACAGAAAATGAAAACCGAATAATATCATATTGGCAATTGAACATTTAAATATTTCACGCTTCACTGTTTGATTTAGACACCAGTACCGAGCACATTGCCGTTAGCATTCAATAGTTAGCGAAATAGCTAGCCAATATATGTGTGGAGCCACAGATGTCACTCTGGCACCAAACAATTTGCTTGACCTCGTTTGTAAAATAAAAAGAAAAATATCTGCTTGAGACAGTTCAAATCGTGAAATTGAGTGGCCGGTTGAATATATATCACCAAAATAAAATTTACAATCACCAAAAATAATGATTGTTGTCTCTGTGGTTAATTTTGATATCTGTCGACTTTGCAAACGAACTGAAGACTTGGAACGAAACGTCGCAATTAGCAGTTAATATAGGGTCCAGGCTATGTATGTGGTTGTGGGGACTGCCTCGTCTACCTTCTGGCATCGTAACGCAATTAGCAGTTAATTTATGTTCCCTGCAGAATTTTTGCTATCGTCTAATCCAAAAAAAAAAATGCAACGATTCGTTGGCTGTTTGAAGTCTGAACAGCATAACGACGACTTCTTATCAGTATGAAAGCGCAGACTTCGGCAAGACCAGTCCACTTCTTCCATCCTGAAGAAGATTAGCCTCTAGCCGTAGCTTTCAAATATTTTCTTTTCAGAACATTTTTATTAGGACAATGATGGAGAATCAAATTTCCATGCACTAGATATCCTGAAAACGAAATTACATGAAGATAAAGTTGAGATAGTTGATTTCATTTAGTACATCAAGTGAGTGCATGCATGATAATTTAATTGTGACATGTTTCTACAGATGAGATTGTGTGGATCACCGTGGGCATTTTGGTGTTCTTATTCGCCATCCAGAGATTTGGCACAGAAAAAGTTGGTTACTTATTCGCACCGATCATCCTCCTATGGCTGGTCCTGATCGCAGGAGTCGGGGTCTACAACCTTATAAAGTATGATACCGGTGTCCTGAGAGCTTTCAATCTGAAACATATTATAGACTACTTCCGAAGGAACAAGAAGAAAGGATGGGTCTCTCTTGGTGGTATACTCTTGTCCTTCACTGGTACGACTACATTGTCTTTCAATAAGTACACTGGTATGTTTGCAAAGCATAAAGTATACAATTTACATACTGAGACGAAACATTCTGCACATGTGACAGGCACAGAAGCCCTTTTCTCTGATCTGGGATACTTCAGCATAAGATCAATTCAGGTATATAATGTTTCAAAATTAGGTAATAGTGATACACGGGACCCAAAAAAAAAGACACAGAAAAACGATCGAACATTCTAATTAAGATCATCCCGCTAACAATTTATTTCCTATTTTACAGCTAAGCTTTGGCTTCGGTTTAGTCCCATCAGTGCTTCTTGCTTACATCGGGCAAGCAGCATACCTCAGGTTACACCCAGAGGATGTAGCTAACACGTTCTACAGATCCACTCCTAGTATGTATAAACTTCTCTCATGACATTGCTCTGGCAAATATACACTTGTCATTATATTGTCAGAATCTGACATAAGTGTACACTTGGATGCAATGTTAGGCGTGTTGTTCTGGCCAACTTTCATAATTGCCATAGCAGCATCGATCATCGGAAGCCAAGCCATGATCTCCTGTGCCTTTGCAACCATTTCCCATTCCCAAACACTCGGTTGTTTTCCAAGAGTTAAGATACTGCACACCTCGAGGCAATACTCAGGCCAATTATATATACCTGAAGTAAACTACTTGCTCTGCTTGGGCGCTTGCCTTGTGACAATCAGCTTCAAAACAACCGAAATCATTGGTGAAGCTCATGGTAAATACCTTGAATTATCTTATTACAATTAACTTTTGTCTTTCAATCTGTCTACTGAAACGTATCTATTTGCACATCTATAGAAACATGATTACATCTCTACATTTCTTTCATGTAGGCATATGTGTTGTTCTTGTGATGATCATCACAACACTCTTGTTGACTATAGTGATGCTTCTAGTATGGAAGATCAGCATCTGGTGCATTGTTTTGTTTTTCATCGTTTTCATGTCATCTGAGTCAATCTACCTATCTGCTATCCTATATCGGTTTGCACATGGGGCATATGTGCCAGTGGCAATGTCAGCAATCCTAATGGTAATTATGATCGTCTGGCATTACGTGCATGTGAAAAGATACAATTTTGAGCTTGAGAACTCAGTACCCCGTGATAAAGTGAAAGAACTCCTAGGCCGTCGGGACATAAAGAGGGTCCCTGGGATAGGCCTCTTCTATAGTGAGCTCGTTCAAGGCATACCACCAGTGTTTCCTCACCTTATTGACAAAATCCCTTCTATCCATTCAGTACTCATTTTCGTCTCAATCAAGCACCTGCCAATTCCTTCCGTCGACATTTCGGAGCGGTTTCTCTTTAGACAGGTTGACCGAGAGGACTACAAGGTGTTCCAATGTGTGGCACGATATGGGTACCGAGACCCATTTGAGGAAGGCAAGGACTTTGTTGCTGCGCTTGTGGAGCGTCTCCAATACTACATCCGAGATGTCAACCTGTACAGTGTTGGAGGCGATGCAATGATGATGAAGTCGTCCAGCTACTGTAGCTCTCATGTTGAGAGTTTTGGCAGCCATGAGAAACCCTCAGTACGGGCAGTCTATGCTGAAGAGATGATCACACCAGCCGAGTCATTCTCAGAGCATGCAATGCATGCTAGTGGCAGAAGCAAGCATTTTTCACAATTCCAGGTGAATGATTTATTGAAAATTCATGTGCGAGATGTCTATTTTGTATAAAAGTTTATTTGAGGGGTTTGTTTCTAATCACAGTGGCACTAATGATTGTTTCATTTGTTGTCAGGAAGGGAAGATGAACATTGAAGACATGCTGAAGATACAGCAAGAGCAACAGTTTATTCTTGGAGAGATGAGCAAAGGTGTGGTGTATATATTTGGAGAGAGCGAGGTTGTGGCAAGACCCCACTCTTCATTTCTAAAGAAAGTGGTTGTGAACTACATGTACTCTTTTCTCAGGAAGAACTTCAGAAACGGTGAGAAGATGATGTCCATTCCACGTAGTCAGATCCTAAAGGTCGGAATCTCGTATGAAATCTAGGAATATCAATGAAGAGCATTTGTACCTGAAAAATGATACCAATGCACAAATTTTACAAGCCCGGAAAAGACTATGTTTGCATTTATTTTATGATAACTAATGTAACTGATTCGGCTGACCGATGTACGGTCCATGGACCAAAAGAGCGATTGATATTGTCTTTGTATAATAGCATTAGTGCTTCATTATATTTATAGAAACACACATATTGCCCCAGAAGAGGAGTCTACAATAGGTTTGACATTGTCCAAGTTTTATTTGCACGGATTTGACCCAAGGTTCTGTTCTTCTTTAAAAGATGCATCGTATGATATCTATGACATAACTTGCGTTTTGAAAATGACAGAAAACAAGCTACAACAAAATGATTTATAACTATTTAATCACCAAGTTATGATAAGTGTTTTAACCACCAGTAATGAGCTTTGATTTGTTAGTCACCAAGTTATGATAATTTGCCTACAATTAGCCAGTTAGCTAGTAATGAGCTTTGATTTGTTTTGAGAAGTGCTAACTGGCTAATGTTAGGCAGCAAAACACTCTGGAGAAATTGCCGCAGACTGATTAATTTGCAGCACTGCTCCGATTGAAGCTTCGTTTTCCCTGCAACCAATTCACTGTACAATATGTGTTCCTGTTTTAGTTCTCCTTACGATGCCTGTGTGAAAGATTCCTTTTTACAGCAATGAGAAAATTTCGGGTGGGTGATTCTCAACGTAGTTTCCTCAAAAAAAGATCTGCGTGCTAGAAAAGTCCGCTCTCAGCTTGAGTGGCACTCACCTGATGGCTGAGACTCATATATCTGCCATATAGTCGTGGGATAATCTGTGTGGTAGGAACATTTTTGCAACGCCACTGACACTCACACCGCACCGCAAACGATGTGTTAAAGTAGTTTTTGTTTGTCTCGTGTCGTGATTCAGTGAACCGCAAACAATGTTCTTCTGCCTTCTATGCTTCTCTCTTTACGGTCGAGGTTACAAAAGAGCCGCATCTGGCATCATCGGCTACCTTGGACAGTTGGCTCCTCTAACGATACATCAGAACGAGGCAGGCTGACAGCTCACGAGTCGAGAGGGTTCAGTGGATTCGTTCTAGCATTTCCATACAAGGTGGCAGAGGAATTTTCCTATCCTTAAAGGAAACTAAAGCGAGGCAGATTTGCCTCTGCAGCTGCTGAATCGAATCCAACGATCGCCTTCTGCAACCTGTATATATAAGGCAAACCTGCAACACAAAGGAGGAAGGAAAGCTGTCCCCTGCATTCGCTTATTCCCTGGGGTACCAGAACAACCAAGAATAAACTATTATCTACAAAAGGATAAGCTGAAGGTCAATATCTCGTAACATGTAGATACTGCAATCTTTCTTCTCGATTTTATATGTTATGATTCTGTTGCGCACCATTTCCCAGAAAAGTGTGTGTTGATTCGTCTGTATGCTGTACACTGCAATCCTAAAAACTCGACCTCCCGGGGGTAAGACTGCTCCCGACAGCATTTACTAAGGAGAAGAGCCTCTCACGCAGGCCGAAAAAACCTCCGAACCCCCTCCCCGATCCTACACAGGGACCCAGCTGGCCGTTGTGAGCTCCGGCGCGAGTTTTTACCATGTGCTTTGATCCGGGGAGGACGAGGGGATTTTTTTGCACTACAGTGAACAGTACCATTTCTGACACTGTTCACTGCAGTGCCTCCGGTGCCGCAGCGGGGATCGAACCCGGGCCGACAGGAGCCGAAGCTCCCGGAGCCCTCTGGCTCTGGCCACTCGGGCGACCCCGCATTGGCTGTACACTGCAATCCTGACAGTGGTACTAAAAGTTTAAATAAATTTTCATACAATGATGATAAGGCTATACCCTGCACTCAGAAGTAATCTGTATCTAGGGTCTGCTTTAAGAAGGTACTGTTCCAATAGCTCTGAGATCATGTTTGCTATGTTCTGTTCCACTAATTTTGGGAGCACCCTCAGTTGAAATCTCTTGTTCTGTCATTCGGTGTCTTGGTATTTCGAAAAAAAATTGCCCGGTCTGATTTGCGTTCATGCTATATGTTTCTCTTTTTTCGGACAGTTATTCAATGGGTTCCATGGACGACAAGAAGGATCAGAGGGGCTCTGGTGACAATGGAAGCTTCAAAACAGGCAGCCGCAACGCAAAGCCGGATAAGAAGAAGGTGGCAGACGATGTGAAGGCAGCAGCATCCGAGAGGTTCCTCAAGGCCAAGGAGGCCGCGCTGGTAGGAGCAGAGAAGGTGAAGTCCGGGACGAGCAGGGGCATCGAGTGGGTCAAGGAGCAGTACCAGAAGAGAGTCTCCAAGTGAGCTTGAACGATGAGATATCTTTAGCTTTCTGTTCTTAACACCCCCGTTATATGCAGAGTTCATGCTCTCACAAAATAGGGGTACAATATGTCCTGTGGTGTTTTGTCTCCCTTTATTGTGAAGGAGTTTATATTTGCTTGGTATATGATATTATCACAGTCAAATGGTGGAGTTATGTATAATATATGTATATATTTTTTGCGAATAAATAGTGGAGTTATATGAATTCAGACTCTGTGTTAGCTTGCTCTCCCAAAACCTGCCCCAACTGAAACGCAGCACATTTCGTTTTGGGACCAAACAACAACCACCAGTCACTTGTTTGTCTGAACCAGTTCTTTAAACTTGGATGGTGTCTTCATCGTTGCAAGTCATCTTCAACTTCCCTTCTCTAGTTTGGTAAACTTTGATATATTCTTCGTTGCATCCATGGTACAGGTTTTTTTTCTCTTTTTGTGGCACAACTGCAGAATACATAATTTCCAGCTTTTAGATGGGTTATTCGTATTAAGAGTTGAAAACATGTCAGATTGAAACAAAAAACATTGCAGACAAAGTTTTGTAGTTTGGTTTACTGCAAACGTGTATTAAATTTAATAGAAAATAGAAAAAAATGGAAGAAAACAGAAAATATTTGTCACATCCTAAAATTTTAAATTTTGGTTTGTGAATAAATTTCGCTAAATTTTAAAAAACTTTTTAAAATAGGTTAAAAATTTATTAGACTTATTTAGGTTGCTAACATTTTTATTAGGCAAAAGAGCTATTTTATAAATTAAATAACTAATATAAGTTATATATAATTGATTGTTGCATTCACGCTGAATAGTTTGCATTAGGATTTTGTTTGTGTGGAAAAAGGTGTTTTAAAATTCGTTTAGAGATCGTTTTCTTTTTATCCAGGAATTAGAAAGAGAAAAATTAGAAATAGAAAAGGGAAAGATATTCTTCAGCCGAGTTGGGCTCAATCTCACCCGGCCAACCTTCTTTTCTCTTTTCTTTTCCCATTTATTTCCCGTCCTGGGCCGACCTCCTCTTATCCCCGCACGGCCCACTTCCTCCCCTCCCTTCAGGCCCAGCTCGCACGGCCGCGGCCCAGCCAGCCCGCCAGCTCGTCGCCTTCGTCGCGCCGCCTCGCCGCGAAACGCCGCCGCTTCGCCAACCGCCGCCGCTACGCCGAGCGCCGCCCTTCCGCGAGTCGTCGCGTCTCCGCCAGGCGCCCCCTCGGCCGCTATAAGACCCGCGTCGCCCCTCCACTCCTCTTTCCCCATTCCGCAGTGCTCCGACATCCCTAACCCTAGCCGCCGCCGTCGCCATTGACGACGCCGTGGAGCTCGAATCGACGCGCAAGGACGTCGCGCGGGACGACGCCGCATCCTCGAAGGTGTTCTCCGTGACGAGCCTCCCCTCCCGCGCCCGTTTGTGAAGCATCCCGACACCCAGACGTCGCCGTCCCTGGACGCCGACGACCCGCCGCCACTCCTCTCCGTCGAACAGCGCCTCCCGGACCTCCCCGCGCCCGCGCGACAGCAGAGGTGGGTTGTCCGTCGCCTCATCGTGCCTCTTGGCTCTCCGCGGCGAGATTCCGCGCACGGGAGCGCCGTTCCGGCCGCGCTCCGGCGATGCGCCGCCGCGCCATCCGGCGATGCGCCGCCGCGCCATCGTCGCCCCGGCGACACGGTCCACCGTGGACCCGTGGACCGGCGACTCCGGCCGGTGCACAGCCGCCATGGACTGAGTCCACGGAGTTTCAGTTTAGATTTAACCCTTTTCGAATTATAACGTAAGCCTTGCGCAGTAACTTAGATTTCCAGTAGGAAAATAATCCCGGTAAATGTTAATCTTGCAGATTAGACCCCCTAACTCAAATGCTTATAACTTTTTGCTCGTAACTCCGTTTTTAGCGATTCTTGCGCTCACGCGATCGTTGCGATGAGTAGAATATTTTGGTACTGTTTTTGTAGACTATTGCTACTGTTTAGTATACTGTTTATTATTGTTTATGCTTTGTGTGCCTTGCATGTTACCGTTAAATAGAGTGCGCACAATTAAGAACCTCAAGACAAAGATCAAGACACTGAAGACTCTGAGCAGTTAACAGGAAATACAGGCAAGTGTCCTTAACGCATTTTTGACCTATATGCTTTCTCTCTCTAGTTTGGACATGCATTACGTTTAATTTGAATCTTATGTGTCATTATCCTGTTTTATATTATTCCTTGTCGCCGGGTAATGGTAGATGATAGTGATAGATGGGTAGGTCATGCTTAGTTTGCTGTTTTGGGATGGTTAATAATCTTGACTAATAATTTTGACTAATGGTTCACTTGAACATAATGATCAAGGACTGGTTAATTGGTTTAGTAACTTGGTACTTAGGGTGATCCAAGCAGGAGGATGTTGGTGGTTGTGCGGGTATGCATGGGTGCCTGTTATGGTACTGTTGGTTTGTGGGTAGTACCTGCTTGTGATGATAAGGACAGGTTCGTGGAGCGACAACTCAGGACAACAGCACAAAGCATAGGGTTGATATGATAGACTCGGTCAAGTATTTGTTGTCTTCCTTATTTTGCTTGCATTCATGGTAAGAACGAGGAAAGGGTACTTCTAAGCTCAGGTGATGGAGGAGTACTCCTAGCCACGGCGCCAGAGGGGGCTACTGTTGTAGGGGTTCTGGCAGTTGTGAAACCTTAGCGAGTGTGTTAGCAGGCTGGGAAGCACTTTAAAAGACCATGTGGTGATCTCTTGGTCTCACACCTTGGTAGTGTAAATATGGCAACATGGAGACTTTAGTCACTGAGGGTGACGAAATCAACACCCCGTGGGTAAAGTTGTGCACCTCTGCAGAGAAGTAAAACTGTTATAACAGCCGTGCTCACGGTCAGAAGCGGCCTAAATCCGCACATGATTAGTGGTTTTGGTTGGTTTGGTTTTGGATGGTCTCCGGGTAGGAGCCATGGATAGTTGGAACTAGTGGGTAACCAGTTTGGATACTGCAAGTGAGTAATTTACAGTATGGTTTTAGTTTTGATACTGTAAGTAGGTAACTTGCAGTATGGTTTTAGGTTGGATACTGTGAGTAGGTAACTTGCAGTATGGTTTGGGTCGCTAACCCGTTTGTTACAAGTGGTTAACTTGTAGGGTTTATTACTGTTGGGTTTTGGGTTATCACATCTAGTAATATAGGTGCATTAATAAGTGTCATAGTTATAGTTGTTTTCTGCTATGAACCATATGTCACCCTTTCTTTCATATAACCTTGCATGTCCTCTTTTTCAACACTTGCGGAGTATAATATGTACTCACACTTGCTATTTCCTCTATAATTATCAAATGCTGCTCAGAGAATGAAGATTGCCCACTTTGAAGATGATGATGAAGACTAGGCTTGTGGAGCCCCCAGTCAACTGCCTGTGGTGTTATAGAGTCTTTCGCTAGCGTTTGTATTCATTTAGTCCCTTGAGACATTTATTATAATAATTACACGATATAATTATGACATTGGTTATACTGTTTACTTTACTTTGTCTTATATGTGTGAAACTTGATCTTAGCATACATATAGATGAGCATTCGATTTTGGTCTTAAAATCGGGTGTGACAATATTGTATCCTCTACTTGAAAATAAGCCTTATTAATTTTTTCAAAGTTTTCAGCTCTTGGACTGATCACATCGTCCGTCATAATGTCAGATTGAAACAAAAAACATTGCAATAAGTTTTGTAGTTTGGTTTAGTGCAAACGTGTAATTAAATTTATTAGAAAATAGAAAAAATTGGAAGAAAACAGGAAAGATTATGTCCTCTACTTGAAAATGTTGGAAGAAAACAGAAATAACTATTTCAAAGTTTTCAGCTCTTGGACTGGTCACATCGTCCACCATAATGCGTATTACGGATCAGAAATATTTTTTTAAAAATACTATGCTTTGCTAATTAATATCACACTTTTTTTGCAAAAGTAATTAATATCACACTGTTCTAGTATTGAACAGTGTAATTAGTATCACATATTTTATTGATAAGGGAAAAGGTTGTACAGGAAACATAAACACAAACAAAAGGCCGGAACAGACTTAACTCTTTGTGGTTATTGCCTTTGCACAGTTTATACAGAAGAATTACATGTCCGTTTGCTTCACGCGAATGCAACTGCCATTAATATAAACTACATCAATCTGTGCAAGCTTTGGCGCATCAAAATCATCATCAAGACACCTTTCAATCAGCTGAGAACCACACTTTGATATTGAAAGTCGCTTCAAAGACGTGGGAAGGCCATTCCCCGGCAACGCTTCAATGGCTGGACAGTTCTCTATGCACAGCTCTTCCAACTCTGGCAGCGTGCACAAATTCTCCGGGAGCCTGCACATTTCCTTGCAGTTCCTGATGCTGAGGGTCTGCAGCCTGTCTAGCCAAGCAAAATCATACAAATCAGAAAAGAAAGCATCACATCCGTCGATATCGATGATCTCAAGCGATGGAAGCAGATCAAACATGCTCAATCTGAGGATCTGTGTGTTCTCCAGATGCAGGCTGTACACATTGGGCAGGCTATTCAACCAATCCAAAGGCTCAATCAAGTTGCCTTGATCGCTGTTGCTTACATGCGAGCACCCTGTTATTTTGAGTTTCCACACGGAGAAAAGGAACGGGTGGTCCTCTGCCCATGCACCCTGTGCAACGAAGCACTCGCTGATCTCTAATGTATGCACCGATGTGTGGAACTTGTCGACGAGCATCTTTGGGCAGTCACATATAGAGATGTCCCTGAGAGCAGTGAGATCCTTGAACCCCTCTGCAATGTCGCAGATGACGTTTTCGCAGCTCTTGATTGACAGCATTTCAAGGGATTTCAGGAGGTGCTGCTGCTGAAGCAGACCAGTGCCTAGAGATCTCAGTTTGTGACACTGATGAACTTGTAATGTGGTGAGCCGTGATGTCCACCTTCCTTCTTTGGATGAGGCTTCCAAGGCAACTTCTGTTGACGGTTCACTGTCCTGAATCCTTGGCAATAACTCAAGACCGACATTGACGACAATCATGACTGTTAGCGAAAGGGGGAGATCAGGAAAGGTTGTTAGCTTTGGGCAGTTCCTTATCTCGAGCTCACAAAGACATGGAAATGCCGTGCTTCTAAAATTTGAGTTGCCAGTTGTCCATTCAGTGCAATGCGGTACGCCTTCGAAGACGAGTCTTTTGAGCTTTGGGAACAATTCTTGATCTGATTTTTGAGGAACAGAGCTCACCTTGCCGATAGAATGCATATTTCTGATTTCCAAAAGCTCAAGGTTGGGCAGGACATGCAAGGGAGGCAGACTCTTCCAGTTCCTGCAGTCTGTTAAGTACATTTTTGTCACATTCGACAGGTAACCTGATGTCTTCATTAGCCATGAGGGGGACTTGACGCCTTCGTAGCCGATAATTCTGAGATCCCTTAGGTTTTCATGTGGCTGCAAGCATTCAAGTACCTCTTCATCCTTGGAGCTCTCTTTGCTTTGGCCATCACATATACTCCATGACAACTGTAGTGCATCAAGTTGCTGCATTCCTTTCAGGGCCCCTTTTTGGACTTTGCTGGCATCAACCTGTCGGAGATCCCCAATGCGAAGCATTCCTCGGAGTTGCTTCATTCGACCCAAGGCATTGATACGTGCGGTATTATCAACACTGAATGCATCCAACTCTTGCAAATTTGAGAGGTTGTTTAAATCTTGTATGCTTGATAGAAACAAGTCGCTTGCGAACAGATGCCTCAGGTGAATCAAACCTGCGATTCCATTAGGAGGACGCAAGGAGGGAGAATTTCTCTGGACATTCAGGACTTGAAGGTGGTAAAGCTGGGATAGAGTCTCTGGAAGATCAATGATCCTGTTTCCTGACAAATCCAGATACCGGAGGCATCTGAGCAGGCCTATCTCCGGAGGTAAATGTGTAATGTTTGCAGATGGCAGGCCAATAACTCTGATACTCTTTGCCACTGAGAATATGTGAGCTAAAACATCCACAAAATCATCCGAATCACTGAAATCTGCGGAGAACAAAATTGTTCGCAGTCGGTACAGGAAATGATGATCAGGTATAGGAGAAATCTCCACTGCCAAATCCTGCTTCAGCTTAGACAGGTTGTTTGTGGTGATGGTCAGATGACGCACTTCCGGTGGCACGTCTCCTGAGTTGTCAGTAACCATGAAGAACCGACTAGTCGCCACCTCTCGTGCTAGTTCTCGCATCGAATTGTGCATGACGTATCCATTTTTGCCAACAGATTGAAAGAAGCATCGTCGAACCAGTTCGTCGAAAAACTCACCGCCGACGTCCTCCAGCCTTTTCCCAGGGTTATCAGAATACAACAATCCCTGGGCCATCCACATCTGCACCACCTCCTCCTTTCTGAAGACATAGTTACAAGGAAACACTGCACAGTACGCGAAGCACTGCTTGAGGCGAGGGTCGAGGTGACGATAGCTCAGCCACAACGCCGGTGAGATCCCGGCGACATCTTGACGGTCCCAAATCTTGTCTTCCAGGACGTTCCTCCAGTGATCTTCGTCGTCCTTCCGGAAGTGCAGCGCCCGCCCAATCGCCCGCGCCGGTAACGGCAGGCGTGTCATCTTCTTTGCCAGTTCTGACGCAATCTGCTCCGTCGGCGACAACTCCTCCTCCGTCTCTTCCTCCTCTTGGATGTCGTCCTCCCAATCTTCACCCAAGAGAGTGCATTCTTCCGTTTCCTCCGTGCTGCCGAACGCGAAATGCTTGAACATCCTCCAGAAATCTTTGAATCCCAGAGGGCCCAGTGTCAATGCCGGCATCGTGCCAACTGATGTCGCCACAGTTTCAGATTGCGTGGTTGTCACCATGATCAAGCTCCTCCTAGCAGCCGGTTTGAGCACCTCCATCAGATCTCGCCACTGCGTCTCGCCGATGCCCGTGACGTCGTCCAGCACCAGCAAGAACCTCTTGCCGGCCAGCTCCTGGACGAGAAGCTCCCTGACATCATCGGCTTCACGCCCTGCATCGCCATCGATCATCTGATCCATGAGACGCTTCGTCAGACGGAGCTCGCCGGAGACGTGTACCCACATCCGCACGGGGAACTCGGCCCGGACGACCCGGTGGTCGAAGACGAACCGCACGACCGCCGTCTTGCCGACCCCCGCGTCGCCGGCGACGGGGAGGACGCCGACGCCGAGGCGGTAGTGCGGGTCGTCGCCGGACCGCACGTTCTCCAGGATCTGCTCCACCTCGGCCTCTCTCCCGAAGATGTCGTCGTCGTACACGTGATCGTCTTGCTCCGCTTGCCCTGCTCCTCCGCCCTCCTCTGTTTTCCCCGTAACAATGGTGGCGTAGTTCTTCTCCGGCTCGACGTGCTCGTACAGGGACGTGCACCTGTACGCGGCCTGCGCCATCGTCGCAAGCGCGTCTCGCAGCCCGTCCAGGTTCACGTTGCTGCTGCTGCTGCTGCTCTTCGATTTCGAGCCCTTGCCATGGGCGCTGCTCGCGACCGAACTCCTCGGCGGGCTGAAGCAGAGCAGGAACCTGAGCGGGCTGCGCGGCTTCCGCGCGACGGCGGTGGTGGTCGGGCTCCGCCGTCGCGCGTCGGCGCCGCGCCACCCTCGCCGTCCTCCGCCGCGCCGTGGAGCGCCGCGAACTCGACGTCGTCGAGGGCGTCGTCCGCGGCGTAGGCGGCGTCGAGGAGGTCCTGCAGGGGCCGCCCGCCGATGTCGACGGCGCCAGCGTCCGCGGCGTCGAGCACGCGCCACACGGACGGGAGGAGGCCCTCAAGGCGGCGAAGGTGGCCGGCGCCGGCGTCGTCGAGCTCGGGCTGCAGCTCGAGGCCCTTGCGGATGAGGCGGGCCAGCACGGCGGCGACGAAGGCCGAGGCCGACCACCCGACGGACTGCGGTGGCGCCATTGGCGGTGTTCGTACCGGGAGAGCTTGGGTGGACGAAATGAGTGGTTTGGTGGATCGGCGAAGTGGAAGAAAGGTGGTTGTTCTCCTAACAATAAGGTCGACGGTGGCAGCACGACGTGCGAGCACGTACTCGCGGCCATGGGTCAATGTTGTTGGACGAAATCTTGATGATGCAAGTTGGATGGTCACAACTCACAAGGGTACACTACATCAATGGGTTGGGCCGTTTGGATGTTGTATATACGATACAATTAAAAAAAGCATGTGATTTCCTCCAGCTTTTGGTTATTTTGTATTTGCCCTCTTCAAGTTTCTGGAGCCAGGGACTTAGATGCAATCATCATGACCTTAGATGCAAGATCCATGATTCACGTTGCAAGTTTTCAGGTTTTCAACTTTTAGCTAGTTTGCACAGGATATGCTCCCTGTTTTGGGCAGGGCTGCAGAGATAAATGCAATGCAACGCACAGTTACATCAATTAGCTTACCTATGGCGCTTGGAAATTGATGTAATGCAACGTGGTATCGCGCGGCAGACAATGTGGGACAAGAAAAGCAATTTGCCTGTGATAAGTGTCGGCTTCGGACCTTCTTCTTCTTCTTTTTTTTTCTAAGACTCTGTCGGCTTCAGACTTGTAACACCCAGAAAAGATAAAATGAAATTAGTGAACTTGTTGGGCCTTTCGGAGTTCAAGGGGAGCCCAATTCCATCCCCACTCATAGAGAGAAGAAAACCCAGCCCAGCTGAATCAAACCCACATTGCCCTACTTCCTATTCATGTACTCTTTTAATCGAGCGCCGCCATCCCGTTTCTTCTTTCGCAGCGTCGAGGCTATTGCATAACTTCGGCAGGAGGTCTCGCTGCACCCCTGCCGCAACCACGCGGGGTAGAGGTGAAAATCATCCCATCTCAATCTCTTTTCCCTATCAGTGCTGGAGCCTAGCTGCTAAATCTCGGTTTACTTATTGAACTAGGATGGCTGCCCGTGCATTTGCGCGGTTAGATTTACTATATTATTTAAAATATTTTTTTCTTTTTTTGCAAGGATTCAAAATATTTTTATATTTGTAAAAATTTAACATAGTTTTTTATTATTATTTGTTTATTTTATACTCTAGATTTATAAATAATAGAAATAGATTGAAGAATTTCTCACAATCCTTCAGTTTGAGTGTGAGAAGAGTCATCATTTATCTTGGATTGTGTGTTAGCTAACTCATTATATTTGATTTGTTTTGGACGTGAGGTCGATTCAAACTTGCCATGCTACACAACTAACATATGTTAGAATATATCATGCTATAAATAAATCCATGCTAAAAATAAAAGAATGTGTCATGCTAGCGAGACATATAACGGTGTATTTAGAAATAGAAATTAAGTGTATTTTGGATATTTTTATTATTCTAAAATTTAACTATTTTGGACTCATAATGGTATGATGGGTAAATTATTGTAGAAATAAGAATTAGGGATATTTTTAGCTTTTTTAAATCCAAATTTTTTTTGGGACTTATAGTGACATGGAGGGTAATTTAGAAATAGGTGTGAAGGATAATTTTGGTTATTTTTTGTTATTCCGTATTTAGCTAATTTTTAACTCATAATGGAATGGTGGATAATTTAGAAATATGTACGAGGGTATTTTTGCTATTTTTTTATTTTGAATTTACTATTTTATAAATAATTATAAGGGGTTTTGTGGCTAATTTTTTGTAATGGCAGTGGTGGATAATTTTCTCTTCTTATTTTCTAAGATTAACGTGGGAATTTTTAGCATTTTAGAGCAAACGTGGTGGCTCCTTTTCGTCGTCAAATCTTATATTTACTAATTAGAGGCTCCTTTTGAGGCCTCCACGTTAATCGGAAGAAAATGCTAGAAACTCCAAAAAAAGCAAAACATCTGGCCATACTATTAATGTAAGATAAACAATAGCCTTTAGATCTAACATGATCTAAATTACCCACCTATGCCATTACAAAAGACTTAGTTAAAAGGACCCCTAATACCTATTTACAAATTACCCACCACGCCATAATGAGTCAAAAAACAAGTAAATTCGAAAATAGAAACAATAGCTAAAAATACCCCTAAATCATATTTCTAAATTCCCACCATGCCATTGTGAGTAAAAAAAGTTAAATTCAGAATTATAGAAAAAATACCCATAATTCGTATTACTACATTACCCATCATGCCGTTATTAATAAAAAATTAAATTGAATTAAAATTAATAAATCATGTGAATTTTGAAATAAAACCCATATGAAAAGTATAATTTCTTTCAATTGTTACGGAAACACACCTTAAAAAAAGATCCCATAAATAATAAGAAATTAAAATTCATATACAACAACTAAAAAAGATAGGTATCTGGATATAAAATAGAATACTTTAGTTGGGAATATGATTGTTAGAGTGAGATGGAATATGAAGTGAATAAAATAGTATTCATATTTTTCTACCCGTGCGATGCACGGGTTGAAAGGCTAGTATATATATAATAGATTGAAAAGTGTCGTGCAAGAGATTTACCTAGAGGAAGGGGAAAAGAGGGGCAAAGAGAGAGAAAGAGACTAGGCTCACGATCTGCCGTAGGTAATGATCAAAATGGTCTCTTTTCCTCTTTGTTCTCTTAGTTTTTGGAGTCAGGTTTTGGTAGCCGACGGGACGCAGTTCGTTGCCTTATCAGCCTCCGTACAGCAGCAGATCGAACACAATTTTGGGGAGCATACCTTCCGAATTTGAAGAACATGCCTTAAGATAAGTTGTAGAGCTTTCTTAGATCTTTCTAATGAGAGTTCATACGAAATTTTTCATTGAGCATAACAGGAGATATGCACTTCTTAATTTTTCAGTAACGTAGCTTTTGATATCGTTACTTTTCGGTGGCCTTAGAGGCCGAACTTCTCCAAGATGATGTGAAATATGTTTGGCTAAGTGGCTTGGGAGATACAATTTGTCAAAGTCGGCATCCTGAAACTATCGGCAAATTCTGTCTGTCAGTTTGTATGCAGGATTAAAAATAGTAAACGTTGGAATTTAATTATGTGGGGAATACCAAAGTCGTAGCACTCTTTGTATAGTTTCCAAATGTGTATTGATTTGCTCATGTTGCTGTTGTGCTTTTAAAGTTATGAAAAAAAGAAGAAGCACTGCTGCTGCTCACCGGGGTGTTGTTTTGCTGGTTGTCGGTTTGGGACGTATGAGCACTAAGTATATTGTTCGTAAATGATTTATGAAGTATTTTTACTGAGTTTTTATTCTAAAATAGGTGGTAGTGCTTCGGAACGTGCCTAGTGCATTTTCTTCATCATCGTCAGAGGTAAGTAAACGTAGCGGTGGTTTTGTTACGGTAGACCCCAAATGTAAACCAAACAAACAATCAAAAGTTAACCCATGAGAGGAAAACTGTATTAATATTGCAAACAGTGTGCATAACATTTGTTTGTTATTCTCATCATTCATCGTTCGTAGGGGTGAGTGGCGTGCGTTGTGAATATCTGATTTGTACTATGTACTAGCAGTGTGCCCGGGCTTTGCTACGGCTTAACATAAGTTAGGAGTATAATTTCAGTCCAACCACTATCACCAGCCACTTCAAATGTCAGACAAGGTTTTTAATTCATGATTACAAATACTAACATGTTTTTGAGAAATAACGATTAGTAACAACTGCTGTGATTTTAAAAGAGGTCGGACCCAACACTCAGTAAACAAATTCAAAGATCAGCTCACGAGCCGTCTCCATTCCATTCTCATCAGTCATAAGCCATCCTCCTGTTTCTCTCCCGTTCGGAGGACAAGCTGCCGCAGCTCGTGCGCCTGCAACCACAACGATGGCTGATCTTGCCGCCTGCCACCAAAATATCCAAGCCGGCAAGCCCATGCTTCCTCCCGTGCCACATGCACCATGTTCGGCAGTAGAAATCAGTCCTCTCACTTTTGTTCCGATGGCTCTGTATTTCTTATTTCCAGGATTTCTGTACCACCTAAACTCTAGCTAGATTTCTGTTGCTGCTATCTTTGCTCTGGAACTCGTTTCACGAGATGTAATGAACCTGTTTGTTCTATTATTTCGGTAATGGAAAAGGGGTACGCCCCATGTCGAAAAAATTAAGACTACTTTTGCTCCCTAATAAAATACGTTGGCAATCTAAATCAATGAAATGAGAACGTGGTGGTGAAGTAGCCATTCCACCGCGCTAGCAACGCTTGCCTGTTCCTTGTCTCGCTCTCGCTCGTGCTGGCAACCACATGAGCTCGAGTCTCGACAAAGTAACCTTTTGGAGCCTTCCGCCATCAGCTTTCCCTGACGAGGAAGGGAAGAACGGGAACGCAGGAGGCGACGACGGGGGGACGGCATAACGCAGCCGTCTTCCTTGTCCCCTTTCCCTGGCCGCCGTCGATCTGCCAGCGCCAACGGCTCCAAGGTCGGAGTAGAGGAAACGATCTGGAGTTAACACCGTGGAGATCCACCTGATTTGCTGCAGATCGAGGACGAGGAACGGAGCCCCGGGCGGATCTGCAGCGAATCGATCCGGGAATTGCATTGGGGGAGTGGTTTTTTTTTTCCATCTTGCTTGAGCGAGGGAGTCGGGGATTGCGATGCGAGCGAGAGACGGGGGATTGGGGGAAAAGTCAGGCGTCGACTTCGCTGGTGTTGGAGGCCCCACCTGTCGGCGCGGGTTGGACGACGTCCGCCCAACACAAGCCACGAACTGGCATTTTTAGAAGTAGTAAAGATAATCGCAAAAAAAATGAGCCACTTATTATTATCACCCTTACAACAATCTAATTAACTAATGACAATTTTGTAGGCACTCCTCTCTTGTCGGAGCACACTCACTCACATGGCCATCACAACACCAGCAATGAAGCCTCGTATGGCAACTTAGAATATTAGCCTTATAGCAATTTCCCAGTGGAGGATACGCGATCTTTTTTCCATCTAGTTCAGACATGGCTCGGGCTGTTTTTTAAAGATTATCAAAAAAGAAAAACAAAACATCAATAAATGAAAATCCACACGAGCTGGCATACCTTTGCACGTTATGTAACCAGCTCAGAATGAAAGATGGAATATTTTGATACATAGTATCACTTACATTGCGCTTGGTTTGCAAAAGAACAAATCAGTAGCAGCGAAAGGAAGGCAAGCGCATGGATGTGCTTCTCCATCTCTAAAGGCAGTGCAAACTCCTGCTCCTTGCTAGTGTTTGTTGTGTTCTGGTCGAATGGAAGGATGCAATGCTTCCGAACTATACATACGTATCTTATATAGAGGGAGAGGCAGAGGGGTAGGGGATAGCCGGCAGAAAATAAATTAATAATAAAACAGCTGTCACCATAATTCCTGGTATTTAATTGTCACATCTTCCTATATTCATGCTTTCCAAATGATTTTATTGTGGCAATTTTGATTACGTACGTCTTGGTAATTACTATTTCATTAAAAGTTTCGAAGTAATATTTTTGTCTCCCTTAACTAGACCATATAATTTAGCAGGTTTTCAATGCCCACCTCAGGGATGGGCCGGACACCCAGCCAGGTCGTCATGCACTCATGCTGATGTCTAGGAGCATGTTGGTGGATCGTCCGTTATCAGTCAATACCGAAATCTAGCGCAGGGTGAGCATCTCCAAAAGACTCTCATAAAATTGACCCCATAAACTTGTTTTTGGGACAACTTAAAAAATTATGAGGGGCAATTTTTCTCTCCTCCTTCAACAGTCCTTCCCTAAAAATAAATTAAAACACTTTGATTGGACCACGTCAGTATTTGGGGCCACAAAAACATTAATTCTATAGCAAAAAAGAAGAGATGGGAGCCCCAATTCTTTCCCTGTTTGTAGCTACAAATGAGGGGAATTTAGGGTCTATGAAAAAACTGGAGGTGGTTTTGGGGTCCTGTTGGAGATGGTTTTTTTGATTGGATCCTAATATTTTGACTTAAGGGAGGTTTATAGAGCTCTCTTGGAGATGCTCTTAGACTGACCGCAACAATCCCTCCAAACCACCCTGAATTGTAAAATTGGAGGAGAATTGGACCTAGATCTTGCAGCAACACCCTGGAAAGGAGCCGCCATCACCTAGGGTCTCCTTCCGGAACTCCAAATCTGGTGGTTGACCCGGCCGTCCTCCAAATCCTCTCCCCCTCGTCGGCGCCTTCGCAGCCTCCGTCACAGCCATGCTCGACGCCGGGCGCCACGCCGTAGGCCTCCGCCACTGCCGGGCGCTGCTCCTCTACCACGTCCTCCCCACGCGCTTGCCCTCGACGTCCTGGCCCGACGCCGCCCACCCCACCCTCTCTGGCGAGGACGTCGAGCTCGCCACCGCCTCCGCCTCCGCCGCGGGAGGAGAAGGAGCCTCCTCCACCTCCATGCCCGACGGTGCCACGAGCGCCCCCGTCCGCTCGCGGGGATGAGCACGAGGACGCACGACGCACCAAGCGCCACGAGCGCCCCCGTCCGCCACATGGTCGACCTCGGGCGCCCCGAAGATCTCCCGGGCGGCCTCCTCGGCGGCTCGCCGCGCGATGTCGGGGACGGTGCGGTGCGCCGCCGCTAGGGAGAGGAACGCCGCGGAACACCCGAGCTGGTAGATGGCGAAGAGAGCTAGGGCAGCGTAGTTCCTTCCCACGACAGTGGGAACGACCACGAGCATGAGCCCGGACGCTACCGCGAGCGCCACGAACGCGCCGGTCCGGCGCACGGCCGCCTCGGTCTTGATGAGGACATCACTCCTTCGGATACAACCAACGCGCCTCTGCTGTACATGCAAAGTCCAATCACTAGAGGTCATGCGCGTCAATCGAGTTTACGGGTGAGCTCGTTTCAAATAATGTGTTATTTATATGTTTTTGGAAATAAAATGCTACCAAATGATTTAATTATTGTTAGGAACCATGGAGATGATGATAAGATAGCTGGAGAGGTACTTAGAGGCGTGGAGGGTCAGCAAGGGCGTCCAAGTCAAGTTGGAGGCCCAATCCAAGTCGACGTCGAGTCCGTTTCGGAGTTTAGGAGCAGTCTGCACTAAAACGGTTGCCCAGGTCGTGTACGGGCTCGGTTTTGGGTGTTCTACATATGCACGGAAAGATAATTTGATAAACTTTCCAATGGCACCGGTCTCATGTAAAAATTCGTCCGGAGTCATCGGGACTCGTCTAAACAAGTTGACGTCCAGAATCTGTCTCGGTGCTGCGCCACCGTAATTTGGCTTTTGGGCTTTGTATCGTGTTGGAGCCCATTAGGGGCGCGTCCAGGGGTGTTGCACGCCCCTACACCCTATATCATCAGTAGCCACCGCTCAAGTTAGGGTTGGGTTTTGCTTAGATTAATCTGTCAAGAACAGTGTCGCCGTTCATCGGTTTGTGAGACCCCAACTTGTGAGCTTAATTCAGTTTTCAGCAATTTTGGTTGCAATCTACTGTGTTCTTGCTTGTGTTCTTCGATTCGCAGACAAGGATAAGCCTTCTTGGCGAGGTCGACCGTGCACCGCCGGTCGATAACCTGAGGAGACGTGGTGCTGCGATTGCGGGGTTTAGAACGTGTTGTTCTGAAGCCGGATCGACGTGTGTCAAGTTTCCACCAAATCGAGAGTTATCAGAACCTTTCGAAAGATCGGGAACCCTAGTTCACATCAAGTGGTAATCAGAGCTTCAGGTATACCGTTAGGTTCACCCTTATCTTAGTTTATTTAGATTAACTCATTCCATCTTAGAGTCCAGAAAATTGCCCTACAAAAAGATTTATTTGTTCATCTTCCGCTGTCCTATCACCCTTTGTGCCGCTGCAAAATTCGTTTTCAGATTTGTTTTGTTGAGTTTGTGTCCATCGTCACCGTCGTGTTGCTGGTTTGGTCTTGTTTTAGGTCTTGCTTTTGTCGAGAGTTGTTTTTCTTTAATTAGGCACACGCAGCAGATTTGTTTCTTTGCTGTCATCCTTGTGCTTCGAGATCTCCCGTGTTGCCATAGGAAAATCTTCATCCTAGTTTTTCCTTAACACCTGCCGCAAATTGATTAAATTATACCTGTTTACCGTGGCGAAGGGACACTCCAGCCTGTCGTATACACTTCTGAGTGCTTTCCAATAGAAGATCGAATATAGGAAGGGTCTTGCCGTGTGCAGTTCTGAGTGCATCTACTTTGAACTTTATCCGCTGTCCAGTTTTTGCAGTGCGTGCATGTTCGCTTTAAAATTGGGGCGCGTTTTCCTGATGTTAATTATTGATATTTGCACCTAAATTACTAGGCACCTGCGCATATCTCAGTCATCTTTCTATCCATCCAAAGCTTCACTTATATCTTGGCCGTCAACCTATTCGCCCCTTTGTGGAAACTTTGATCATTTTTTAGGCTGCTGTATATTGCTCCTTGGTCTCGCAGTTGTGATCTTAAGGATAGCCTGAGCAGCATTTTTGTTAAGCAAAATTTGTTCGCTGAACCACAGTAGCAAAGGTGCAAAAAAAAAAAAGGAGTTGCATTGTGTCTGTGTTGTCTTATCCTTGTGCGGCACTTCTGAAGAAAAAAAAAGAAAGCAAAAGAGAAAAAGAAAAGGCAGGTGCATATACAGAAGCCGCACAAATATTAAAAAAAAGCAAGGGAAAAACAGAAGAAAAAAAATTCAGAGTGCTTGCATCCTTTTGAGTTCGAGGTACAGTGGTATATTTTCATTGCTAGCTTGGTCTAGGTCCGACGACGGGTTTAGGCCAGCAACATAGACTTGTACTTTGGACTATTATTCAACTTTGCAATTTCTGAATTTCAAGTTTGCTATTCCTTGCTACTCACATATTTGGCCTACCAAGCTCCACATATACTCTTCGGAACAACACGGTTTTGACACTTGTAATCGCCGGATCACACCCTCAGGTATCCTTTGCTTTGCTATTAAGAACCTTGTAAGAGCTTGGTAAGATGCTTCTATTTGCTTGTTGAGAGTTTCCACTGTGGTCACATATATAGTAGTGATAGGAAAATATACTCTTGTATTTTTCTTGTTTTCTACTAACAATGACAGATTACACCACTCGAATTAATGAGTTGCTGAGTTCTCTAGAACAAAAAGTGCTGAGTTCTAAAATGGAGAAGGCGGAGCAAAATCAATTGAACAATTTGTTCCAGACTTTCTTTGTTGTGATGAATGGACGTTGTCGTGTGATCATTGATGGTGAGAGTAGCCGCAACATTGTAAGTTCTGAGTTGGTTGAGAAGCTTGGCTTGACCACACGGCGGCACCCATGTCCACACTACATCAAATGGGTAAATTCTTGTGATAAGATAAAGGTAACTAAAATTGCTCGCATCGAATTTTTTATTGGTTCTTACAAGGATAGTGCAGAATTTGATGTAGTACCTATGCAAGCATGTCATTTGTTGCTCGGTAAACCTTGGATTTATACAAATAATGTTTTGCACAATGTGATTGCTAATAAATATTCGTTTAAACACAATGGCGAAAAAATTACTCTTATATCTATGACTGCTGCTGAAATTTTAGAAGCTGATCTAGAAAGATTTGAGAGGAGAAAGACTGAACCTTTTAGGAAAGAATGGGCGGGTTTATATGACGCAACTTTTTCATCTAAATCTGAATTGTTACAAGAGGAACATTTTTCCTTGCCTTTTGTTGGAGCTAATATCTTGCAGGATAAATATAAAAAAGAGGACGATGCGAAAGAAGATGAGGTGCTCACAACCTCATGTGAAAGTTCAAAAGGATCAGTTCATCATGCACCTACTGTCTCTGCTGAATTTGAGGGCAAAGGTAATGTCCATAGTACTACGCACACGGAAAGTGAGAATCCTATTAATGTGCTGAGTTTTTCCACTAATCATGCTAATATAGAGCAACATCTAGTGGAACTTTGCTCTAATTTACCTTTTTCACAAGTTGATTTGCCTGCTGGTCCTTGTGATAAAGAGGAGTTGTGTGCTGATGCTTCACTTATATCTTTGCCACAACTAGCGAATGGGAACAATACTTCTATTTTTAATTCACCTACTTGTGCCGAAATTAAACATTTGATTCCCATTTCCTCTGAAAATGATGAGCTGAAATTGTTGTCTTCTCTAAATACTTTGGGTTATATTGAATTTGATGTTCTTTGTGATCTAAGTTCTGTAGAGAGGAGAATATTTTCCAAATCTCAATTGCCTTTGTTGTCAAGAAATAATTTTCATACCATGGGCAAATATGATCATAATGGTGTGTTTATGGTGCATAGAATTTACATTTGTTCAGATCTGAATGCTCCATGTGTTGTGCAATTAAATGACCAATTAGAAGTCTACAATAACAATCATAATGTCCATTCAAGTTTTGCCAATATTTCAAAGATGGCACACTTTATGCATTCACATAAGAGTGATGATGATGCTCATATTGTTGGTCTGTTTTTCAATGATATCCGCTTGCATGGTATGCATTGTACTAAGTTTTCAGATCATAATGCATATACATATGAGTCGTCTCCTACTTTTGGGAAAAGTTGGACATTACACATTTCAAATTGGAGACATCACTTGGGAGAAAGAGGTGAGCTTGAGTCGAGGACGACTCAAATTCAAGAAGGGGAGGATGATGAGGACATCACTCCTTCGGATACAACCAACGCGCCTCTGCTGTACATGCAAAGTCCAATCACTAGAGGTCATGCGCTTCTCGTGTGACGTACATGCAGGATCTGCGTTCTTTCGAGATGAGCTTCAATGCGGTGAGAATGTACGGATTGATGAGCTCGTCATCTCAGAATAAGCGTGCTTGTTATTTAGTAGTGTTTTTGGAAATCCTAGAAAACGTCACACAAATAATGTGTTATTTATATGTTTTTGGAAATAAAATGCTACCTAATGATTTAATTATCGTTAGGAACCATGGAGATGATGATAAGATAGCTGGAGAGGTACTTAGAGGCGTGGAGGGTCAGCAAGGGCGTCCAAGTCAAGTTGGAGGCCCAATCCAAGTCGACGTCGAGTCCGTTTCGGAGTCTAGGAGCAGTCTGCACTAAAACGGTTGCCCAGGTCGCGTACGGGCTCGGTTTTGGGCGTTCTACATATGCACGGAAAGATAATTTGATAACCTTTCCAATGGCACCGGTCTCATGTAAAAATTCATCCGGAGTCATCGGGACTCGTCTAAACAAGTTGACGTCCAGAATCTGTCTCGGTGCTGCGCCACCGTAATTTGGCTTTTGGGCTTTGTATCGTGTTGGAGCCCATTAGGGGCGCGTCCAGGGGTGTTGCACGCCCCTAAACCCTATATCATCAGTAGCCACCGCCCAAGTTAGGGTTGGGTTTTGCTTAGATTAATCTGTCAAGAACAGTGTCGCCGTTCATCGGTTTGTGAGACCCCAACTTGTGAGCTTAATTCAGTTTTCAGCAATTTTAGTTGCAATCTACTGTGTTCTTGCTTGTGTTCTTCGATTCGCAGACAAGGATAAGCCTTCTTGGCGAGGTCGAGCGTGCACCGCCGGTCGATAACCTGAGGAGACGTGGTGCTGCGATTGCGGGGTTTAGAACGTGTTGTTCTGAAGCCGGATCGACGTGTGTCGAGTTTCCACCAAATCGAGAGTTATCAGAACCTTTCGAAAGATCGGGAACCCTAGTTCACATCAGGTCTGCAGCATTGCGCGCGTTCAGAAGGCGATGCGAGGAGGTGGAGCTGCAGGAGTGCAGGAGTGCTGCCCTTCGGCGCGCCCGAGGTTGACCCGAGGATGCACCGCCTCCCTGGCACGCCGAGCACGTCGAAGGTCTTGCGGAGCTGGTCGGCCTTGTCGTCGTCCTCCCCGTCCCCGGCGAACGGTGGCCTGCCGAAGAGGAGCTCGAGCGTGACGCAGCCCGCCAGGCGCTCGCCCAGGTGGCGCACGGTCGCGGTCGATGTCACCGACCACGCGGTGGCCCGAGGGCGCGCTCCTGGCCGCGACTGCGCTCGCGCGCCTCGAGGCCAGCCTGCGCCACCCTCGATGCCGACATGGAGGCGCGCGCAGAGCAGCACGCAGCGGTGCTCTGCAGCCGGTGGAGGAGGAAATAGAGGTGCACCGTTGCAGCAAAATGAAATTTGGAGGGTGGAATTTTTTAGAGGAGGTGGAGAATATTCCTTTAGAGGGTGGAAAATAGGGAACACTGTTGCGGTCAGTCTTAGGCTATGAAATGCTACTCCTTTTTGCCATCAACAATTCTTTCCCTTCTAATAGCTAAACTACGGTAGCCCACCAGCTGATGGCTCCATATTAAAAAAAATAGAAAAAAATCTATTTTACTATCCAAACAATCCACTTTGTCCATTTCATATCGCACATAATGAAATTGTTTGAGATAGTAAAGTGAGCCATCATTTTGTTTAGAGGGTGAAACATACAAAGTGGATTGTTCGGTAGTAAAATGGACTTTTCCAAAAAAAAAAAATACACCACACGGCTGACGGCTTCTCTTTCAATTTCTTTCTCTTTCTAAAATTGATTCCTCGTTGCCTCTTTCAATTTATATGTTCCATTCGTACCAAATTAAAATAATCATCAAGTGTGCATGCAAGACTCATCTCTGTAGCAAGAAGTCCATGAGCCATGCTTTTTACATTAGGAGCAATCAACTTGTGGGATGAAAAGTTTCAACTTTTTTGTCCATCAATGTTGCCCCCAGAAAAAAAAAAGGAAAACGGCACAAGAAACAGAACAACCTTCGAAAACAGGAGAAAAAAATGGTTGGGATTGCATTCCGTACGTTTTCGCATTTCCCAAATTTTGTCAAGTTCCTGTTTTTCTTCTAGTTTCCAGGGTCAGTTAAGGATAAAGCAACCTGTAGCCAATCCAAATGGGATCGAATGCGGCCTCGTCTATCACTCCATTTGCAGGTTGTGCAAAGTGGCCCGATGTGTCATGTATCTCTGTACTTGTCACTAACCTGTGGGTCCGTATGCATGCCTAGATTTCTTCTCCACTTATTTATTTTCTGGGTACTTTGTGTTGTAAGGCGGCTGCGATCTCTCGTTCTCATGTCTCTCGAACACAAAAGTAGTCAAGAGGCAAGACACAATGTAGGATGAAGATTCTCTTAGTTATTCTGAAATCACTCGTGATTACAATATAGAGGGTGCTCCACTATTTATATACAGGGAGACTGTCCTTTTCATAGAAGGAATTTGTCTTTTAGTAATGTGCCCATACGGATTAGGACTAGGACAAGGTCCTTCAGGAACTTTCCAAGTCCTCTCCTAATACGATTGTATTGTTAGATAGAATAGAATCTAAACTGATTGTAATATTTCTTTTTCTGTTTTTGGTTTGGTTAGCAAGTCACGTGTGACTGGTGGGTGTTGTAACACGAGATTGTGATGATCTCTTCATTGTGTTGTAAGCCACCATGGGATCTGTTCCCTTCCTATATTAACACGTAGGGCGAGCAAGGGAGAGGCATCGCTTTCCTCCTTTCTCACATGGTATCAAAGCCGGCGTCGTTCTTCGTCGCTTCCATGTCGAGCTCCTCCACATCCTTTGCCCCGCTCGGTTCTCCTTTGGACTTCCGATGACGGAAAAGCTGACCAAGGACAACCATGTTCTGTAGAAGGCCTCCGTCCTCCTGGCGTCCGCGCAGCCCAGCGCATGGGCTATCTGGACGGCTCCAACAAGGCGCCGTCCGAGTATCTCGTCAGCAAGAAGGGCAGCCCAAGGATCCAAACCTCGATCATGCGATCTGGGTCAGGTCCTCGGTTACCTCCTGTCCTCTCTCTCCAAGGAGGTCCTGCAGTCGGTGGGGACCCTCACCGTGTCTGCACTGGTGGGGGTGGCCATCGAGCGCACCTATGCGTCCCTGTCGCGGGCACGTGCCATCAACATCCATCTCGCCCTCGCGACCACCGTCAAGGGCAACATGAGCGCGGTTTGAGTACATCAACCAGATGCGGGTCTTCTCCGACGAAATGGCACCTGCCGGCAAGCCTGTCGATGATGAAGAGATCGTCTCCTACATCATCACCGGCGTCGACATGGACTACAACTCCGTCGTGTCGGTGGTGGTGTATTGGGGTGAGCCAATTTCTGTTGGCAAACTCAGGTCGCACCTCATTGCATATGAAGCCCGAGTCAAGCTTCTCCAGGGAGCGCACTCTGGCGGCTCATTCGTGAACGCCGCGGCGAGAGGCCGTGGCGCTCCTAATCCGCGCGGCAATGGTGGCAACCAGCGCAACAACTTCGGCAATGGTTGGCAATGGTGGTCGCGGTCCCACTCCTCCGTGCGGCCGCTGCAATGGCGGCTCCTCCAACAATGGCGGTGGTAACCGCCCCAAGTGTCAGCTCTGCGGCAAGCTCAGCCACACCTTCATCAAGTGCTACAAGAGGTTCGACACCTCGTTCACGGGCGAGGAGAACTCAGCTGCAGCCTCTACTTCCGCCTACGACTACGACCCACTGTGGTTCGCTGACAGCGGCGCCACCGGCGAGCTCAACAAGTTGACCGTTAGTGATAAGTACAACGGCAATGATCAAGTCCACACTGCAAGTGGCATAGGTATGAGAATTAGTCACATTGGTCACGCAACTATTCATGCTCCTGTCCGGGATATTGTTCTGAAAAATATCTTACATGTTACTCAAGCTAGCAAGAATCTTGCCTCTGTTCATCGTATAGCTTCCGATAATGATGCATTCCTTGAATTTCACTCTCGTTTATTCTTGATTAAGGATCGGGCAACGAGGAAGGTTTTGTTTCGGGTAGATGTGTGCGAGGGATCCTCTCACACCAATTCCAGCTAGCTCATCAAGTAAACAAGTGTATGCTTTCTTCAAGCCATTGTTGACGGTCGTTAAATCATAAAATAACCGTGAACTTATCAGCGAATAAAAGTTATGCTTCAAAATTTTTTGCATTAAACTAATAAAGTTCCACAAGTTTTGGATGTAATCTTGTTTTGCAAGGTACATAGAAATATTGGTGCAAATGTGCTTATACTCATGGAGAAATAGCAAATATTCAAAAGCACAAGTTAAACAAGGCTCTGCTCCGACATCTCGACAACGTTCGATGCAAGAAAATAAGAAATGACTTGGACATCAGAGAATAATTATTAAAACGACAAATTTGATCCATCCATGTCAAAGCCCTCGTCAAGATAGTCAAAATGGACTTTTGAATCACACAATTTGGAGTCCGGAAGCAGAAGTTGCGCCAATTCAAAAATTGAGGGAAAGGCTGAAAATAGTAGGCCGGCCCGCCACCCGCTAGGCCGGCCGGTCGGTGTTTGTATCCTTCGGGCTCAAGCTTCCTCCAGTGGGCTACATACAATGTAAAACATCTAGCCCAAGTGCCCATTACTGTGGAAGAGTAACCGACATTGCAAAGGTGGGCTTTTGGGCCAAAACGTGATGGTTACTCAGCCATAACCGCCCCCAGACATCCACCAACCTCAGAACCGACAACAGGAGATCATCTTGAGCGTCCACGAAGAAGGCGGTGGCCATCCAAGACAATGAATGGCCAGCCGGCCTCCCTCCTAAATCGGCCGGCCTGACTTAACGTGCAAACTACTACATCTTTTTCCTACGTAATGTGCATGCTACCCTACCTCATTTTGGGCTATAAATAGGAGCTCTCCCCACCGGTTCTAAGTGTACCTCATGGAAGAATCACTCCACTTTTGTAGTTTAGAATAGGATTAGTATTTTAGTTATGGGAGTTAGAGTAGAAGTGAGTGCTTCGCTCGGTGTTTTGGAGTTCTCTTCGGAGTTTGGGTAAAGTTCTCTTGTATCTTTTCTTTTGTTAGATTATATTTAATATAATTATTTTATTATTTATTTAATTTAGTTTTCCTTTTAGTTTATATTTATTTAGTTAAGTAATTATTATAGAGAAATTCTTATGTTGGATCCACGTTTGTGCATGATAATTGTGAATGAGTTGTTTGCTTGAGGATTGTCAGCAGGGACATAATTGCCTTATTGTCACGTGTCCCACACAATTTATATGGATTTATTGTTCATGGCTGGCTTGCTCTTTGGCCAAGAGTAAGTTACTAGGGTAGTTGTAAGCAAGGTGCTTAGAATTGTTCTAGCGTGAATTGCCCTCAACCCCACGGGATGATGTGGCAGCCGCGAGTGCATGTGACAGCTACACCAGTCTCTGTAGTCCACCACGTTCGGGTTGAATGTGTAGGGCCTAGACTCATCAAGTAAACAAGTGATGCTTTTTTGCTTACAATCCTATAAGTTCACGTATTTCGTTGACCGGATACGTTGAACCTAGTTACCGGGTTGCGTGTCTTGGCGGCGGCCGTGCCCCGATGCACTTGAATGTATCTTTAATGAAAGCTTAACTAAATAATTGTAGAGTATCGTGAAACTTAATGCTAACCCCTAGGCTAATTGATACCTTCTACCCGTTGTTCTCCAAAACTAAATGCTAATTCCTTGTTATATCTATATGGATGGATCTTTTTTCCTGAGTACCACACATATGAAACATCTGTGCCCCTGCTTTGGCCAAGTTTGCAAGTTATAAATAATAAATGTTTCTTTGTTAATTCATCATATTCTTAGCCCTGCTTCCCTGTGGAAAAATATAAATACGATAACCTTGGAATAATCCCGGGTGAAATGCAACAATAGTGTTCCGTGTGCTTGCGGAAATTGAATTAAATCTTTTTGTGTAAGAAACGCCAACAGCCATTAATCTCCAGGTGGAATAATCGTTTAAGCCATCCATCGTCGGTTGTCGTTCATCAAGTTCTTAGTAGAAATAAACTTCCATGTTTAGGAAAGTCGAATAAAGAACCAGTTGTTTGTGATGCTTGCCAAAAGGCCAAAAGCCATCAATTGTCATATCCAATTTCATCAAGTGCTTCTACTACTCCTTTGCAACTTGTCTTTTCTGATCTATGAGGTCATGCTCCTGATTCCGTTGGTAGGAAAATTATTATGTGAGCTTTATTGATGATTTCAGCAAATTCACTTGGATTTTTCTCCTCAAACACAAATCCGAGGTGTTTCAAAAATTTCACGAATTTCAATCCTATGTCGAAAGGAGATTTGATAGGAAAATCTTGGCTATGCAAACTGATTGGGGGGGCGGGGGTGGGGGGGGGGGGGGGGGTGAGGGGGTTGAGTATGAAATGTTGAATTCCCTTTTTAGGAGAATTGGTATTGAACATCATGATTCTTTCCTCATGCTCATCAATTAACGGCTCCGCTGAACGCTAACATCGTCACATTGTTGAAGTAGGCCTCTCTACTAATACCAAACTTCTATGCCACTTTTGGGATGAAGCTTTTCTCACCGCCACATACTTGATCAACCACCTCCCTGGCAAAGTCATTCAAAATGAAACACGTCAAAGAACGGAAGTGCAAAACTTAAAGGGTTTTTGTTGCAGCAATTTAAAAATTAAAAAATCTCCGGACTATTACCATAAGGAAATTGTAAACTTAGTCCAAAACAGCCATATCATAATTGTCAATATCTAGACTTGGAGTAACATTTGCAACCCACTTGAATAAGGCAAGACTAGTGATATAATCATGCCAGTCTACTAATACCAAACTTATTTAAGGAGCAAAAGTTGCGTACTTGACACACAAAAGGAGCTAACAGAGCATCTATTCATCATTTCTTTAAATTTTGGCAAACACCAAGTTCTATCATATTATTGAAAAAGGGAAATTTTTGTTTCTTTTTTATTTGAAAAAATGCATTTTTATAAGTTTATTATTATTATTATTATTAAAATGTGATTTTTTTTTTGAAAATTATCGGAAGGGAAACGGCACAGTTCGAGAAGGGTATATTATATACTTAAGCACTTACCTGGCGGTCCTTCCCCCAAGCTTAGATCTTGCAACCATGTGCAAGGCTAAGCGATTAAATTGTTCATTCGAAGGTAATAGTTCCGCCTTGTTGGTTTTTCCTTCTTGAATCATGTGATTTCATGTTACCTGATGTACTTGGTTTTGCTCTCAAAAGGATCCCTGCAATGGTTAGTACAAACCTATTTACTTCCTCCGTTCACAAATATAAGCATTTATTGACTTTCAGCTAACTCGTTTGACTAGTCGTCTTATTAAAAAAATATGCAAATATCATTAATTTTATTATGACTTGTTTTATCACTAAATATACTTTAAGTATGTGTTATTTGTTTTTGTATTTTTATAACTTTTTTGAATAAGACGAATGGTCAAACGAGTTCGCTGAAAGTCAACAAATCCTTATATTTATGGACGGAGGAAGTATCTACATTCGACACATTTTATATAGTTCCATTAATCAACCTATACAGAGGCTAATGTTACTCTCCTTCAATCATGAAAGCATTATAGAGACATGCGCTTTTCTGTTGTTCGGACTACACACCGGGCATAATCTAGAAGGACCATAGACACCCAACCAACAAAAAAAGATGTACGCAATTGATTTATGACTAACATCTCAACCAACACCCATGTATGAAAAGGAACTTCACGAGCAAAGGTATGGTCCAAAAGCAGCATTTTTTTTTCAAAGAGCAACTCGAAATACTTTGCATTTACAAAGCATTGAACCATACAGGCAGCATTATTATTTTATTTTTCTTCATTTTCGAAAGGAGAGGGTATATGACAAGAAAAGCATGAAACAAATGTGGGTGCTTACCTGGCGGTTCGTCCTCAAGCTTAGCCTTTGCAATCAAGTGCAAGGCTATAAGCTTTTAGATTTCTGCATTGAATATCTTGGTTCCACCACATATGTATTTCCTTCCTCCTATCATTAAAATCTAACCTTTCTTGCAAAATCCCTAGCTTATGACTAGGCACTCGGGTTCTTTTCTTTTTATTTATTTTAGATGCACTCGGGTTCTTTTCTTTTTATTATCATTTTTTTTAGATGCAGCGGGGTGCGGGTGGAGGGAAAACAAAAATGCAGATGGTTTGAAAAGAGAAACAATGCAGATGTGATGGCGATATGCTCAAAACAAAATGAAGGTGAATGTTTAGGTTAGCAGCAAATTAACATAATAGATAGTTGATGCCAATCATAGATATCGTCTTAAACCATTGCTTCCCCAGCAACAACGCCAGAAATGCTTGTTGGCGTTTCTTACGCAAAATGATTAAATTCAATTTCTGCAAGAGCACGGAGCACCAGTGTAGCGTTTCATCTAGGATTATTTCACACGGAACATCATGAATTAACATAGAAACATCTATTATTTGTAACTTGCAAACCAGACTAAAGCAGGGGTATAGATATGTGATATGTGTGATACTTAGAAAAAAGATCCTTCGATGCAGATAACAAGGAGTTAGCATTTAGTTTGGGAGAACAATGATGAGAAGGTATCAGTTAGCCTAGGGGTTAGCATTTAGTTTTCTGGTAGTCTACAACTATTTACTCAAGCTTTCATTACAAATACATTCCTATATATCGGGGCATAGTCACTTCGAGATGCGGACTGGGGTGAGAAGGGACCTCGAAAGCAACTACTATCACCTCTGTAGGTATTAACCCGAACGTGGTGGATTACAGAGACCGGTACGACTGTCACACGTACTCGCGGCTACCATCCTCCGTGGGGCTAAGGGCAATCTCACGGTAGAAATAATTCTGAGCACCTCGCTACAATTATCCTAGTAGCTTACTCCGAGTGACAGAGTAAACCACCCATGAACAATAAATCCGAATAAATTACCTATGCATAGACCAGCGGGTAATCTATCCTTATCTACCATTGCACAGACGTGGATCCAACACAGGAATTTCTCTATAACAATTGCTTAAATAAATAAATATAAATTAAAAGGAAAAACTAAATTAAATAAATAATAAAATAATTATATTAAAGAAAATCTAATAAAAGAAAAGATACAAGAGAACTTTACCTAAACTCCAAAGAGAACTCCGGAACTCCGAGCGAAAGCTCTCACTTATACTTTAACTTCCATTGCTACAATACTAATCAAATTCTAAACTACACAAGTGGAATGATCCATAAGGTATACCTTGAACCGGCAGGGAGAGCTCCTATTTATAGCCCCAATTGAGGTAGAGTGACGGGCACGTCATGTAGGAACTCGGTTGAGTGTGGTTTGCAAGAAAAGTCAGGCTGACCGGCCTAGGGGGGAGGATGGCCGGCCATCTATTCTCTTGGATGGCTACTGCCTTTCGCGTGGACGTTCTAGACCGCTCCCTGGTGTTGGTTTCGAGGTCGGCTAATGTCTGGGGGCGGTTATGGCTGAGTAACCATCACATTTTGGACCAAAAGCCCACCTTTTGCGATATCGGTTGGTCCTCCACCATAATGGGCTGTTGGTCTTATTGTTTTGTAGTTTATGTAGACCACTGGAGGAAGATCGGGACCAACAGAGACAAAAGTAGGCCGGCCGACGAACTATTTTCAGCTTGTCCCTCCATCTTCGAATGGGCACAACTGCTGCTCCCGAACTCCGAATTGGGTGATTGAAAAGTCCATCTTGACTACATCGGCAATGGATTGGACATGGAGAGATCAAATTTGTGATTTGAATAATTATTTCTTGATGTCCAAGCCGTTCCTTGTTTTCTTGCATCGAACGCTATCGAGAAGTCGGAGCAGAGCCTTGTTTAACTTGTGCTTTTGGGTATTGCTATTTCTCCATGAGTATAAGGACATTTGCACCAAATATTCCTATGTACCTTACAAAACAAGATTACATCCAAAACTTGTGGAACTTTATTAGTTTAATGCAGAAAACTTTGCTACATACCTTTTATTTACCGGTAAGTTGATGGTCATTTTGTGTTTTAGTGACCGTCAACAGCAACCCACTATCATCCACAGACCAGTGGTTGTTGGCGTTTCTTACGCAAATCGATTTAATTCAATTTCCGCAAGCGCACGGAACACCATTGTAGCCTTTCACCCGGGAGTATTCCAAGGTTATCGTATTATATTTTCCACAGGGAAGCAGGGCTAAGAATATCATGAATTAACAAAGAAACATCTATTATTTATAACTTGAAAACTAGACTAAAGCAAGGGTACAAATATGTGATAGGTGTGGTACTTAGGAAAACATCCATTTAGTTTGAGAGGACAATGAGAAGAAGATATCAATTAGCCTAGAGGTTAGCATTTAGTTCCCTAATAGCCTACAACTATTTATTTAAGCTTTTATTACAGATACATCCCAATGCATCGGGACACAGACGTGCCAAAGAAGCAACCCGACAACTAGGTTCAATTACTTTAGGGATCCGCTCCTCTACAGGCTCTGCAGGTAGTAAGCCGAACGTGGTGGACTACAAAGCTCGGGGCACCTGTACACGTACTCGCGGTTACCACATCATTCTGTGGGGTTAGGGGCAGCATAACGCCAAGCACCTCGCTTACAATTATCCTAGTAACTTACTCATTGCAAGAGAGCAACCCACTCAAGTCTAGCGAATCTAAACAATCAACCTTGGTACCAAGTCCAAGAGAAAGACTAATTAAACCCACAGGACCTAGGCGTGAATCCAACAAAAGGATTTTTCTATAGTAATTACTTAAATAAATTAGTATAAACTAAAAAGGAAAACTAAATTAAATAAATAAGAAAATAATTATATTAAAGAAAATCTAATAAAAGAAAAGATACAAGAGAACTTTACCAAAACTCCGAAGAGAACTCTGGAACTCCGAACGAAGCTCTCACTTTTACTCTATCTCCCATAACTAAAATACTAATCCTATTCTAAACTGCACAAATGGAGTGTCTCTTCCATAAGATACACTTTGAACCAGTGGGAGGACCTCCTATTTATAGCCCCCAATGAGGTGGGGGGTTTAAATAGAGCAAGTGAGATGCAATTGAGCTTGATTGGAAGCCAAGGTAGGCCAGCCGGCCTATGTGGGAGGCCGGCCGGCCACACATTGTGGCAGTTGGTTACCGCCTTCTGCTTGGACGTCCAAGATCGCTCCCTGGTGTAAGTTCTGAGGTCGGTGGACTGCTGGGGGCAGTTATGGGAGAGTAACCATCACGTTTTGGCCCAAAATCCCACCTTTTCGATGTCGGTTACTCTTCCACCGTGATGGGCACTTGGGCTAGATGTTTTACATTGTATGTAGCCCACTGGAGGAAGCTTGAGCCCAAAGAAGACAATCACAAGCCCGCCGGCCTACTATTTTCAGCCTTTCCCTCAATTTGTGAATTGGCGTTACTTCTGCTCCCCAACTTCAAATTGGGTGATTCAAAAGTCCATATTGACTATCTCGGCGAAGGATTTGACATGGAGGGATCAAATTTGTGATTTGAATAAATATTCATTAATGTCCATGTCATTCCTTGTTTCTTGCGTTGAACGTTGTCGAGATGTCGGAACAAAGCCTTGTTCAACTTGTGCTTTTGGGTATTTGCTATTTCTCCACATGAGTATAAGCACATTTGCAACAATCTTGTTGCTGTGAGTTTAACTAAGATTTAATTCTCTAAAAGATGCATGCAGTCCTCAGAAATTCAGTCATACATCCTTCGCATATGTTTTCGATTTCCTTCACCGCGCAATTTGCATGGATTCTATTCAAGCAAATTCCATCAAAAGAAGTTTTTATCTTTATGATCAAAACCCCAAGCAAGAAAAGAAGCCAAAATGAGCCTCAAAATGAAAACCCTCATGCAGTTTGAAATAACTCTAGAGAGAGAGAGTATTCCCTGCATAAGAACCGCAAGAAAGGCACAAAGGCTACCTACCTATTAATGGGGCATGACATAGAACAGAAATTCCACCACAGTGTGAGTTCATTTTCTCCCCCATCACATGCATCATTTCTCCCTGACTGAACCATGAGGATGTGCAATGCACTTTTTAGAATTTGTTCTTGATTTTACAATATCCGCAAAAGACTGTGCTCCCTTTACCAAGCTCCAGATAGAAGCCTATTTAGAAAGTAAGGAAAGCACTTTTGAGCGAGGACAAGCTTTTGCACCACCATGAGTGACTCATGGTTTTGAGAACTTTGTGACATGATGAGAAAAGGGAAAGATTTCGAAACCCGAGGGATTTTGAGTTTGAGAAGGGTCTTTGATTTTTGCTATTCAATCTCTCAACTTCTGAAGACAATGAGCTTTAGCCACTTCCACATAGTGAGCCTGAAGAAATTGTTCAAATATATTTGTCTTATCACCTTGACGATGTCTTTTCTTTGGTTCAATCTTTTCGCTCGAGACGAGCAAAGATCTAAGTTTGGGGGGATGTTGGCGGTGTTTATCACCCAATTCTACCGGCAACACCATTCAATAAAAGCCATCAAACAAGGATAAAATGAACATTCTTTTACACTAATGGCTCTCTACGAGTTTTGTTGGAATATTTGAATGCAGGGAGTGTTGGCGGTCATTAAACCATGAATTAACAGCCACCACACCGGCAAATAAAGGTATTTCACCAAGATTCTATGCATAGTAGTTATCAATAATGTAATTCCACAAGTTTTGGTGATATTTAGATGCAGGAGGCTATTCTGGTGGAAAGTGGGCCCGAGCCAGAGAACACAGGCCGGCCAGCCACACTTGGTGCCCAATGGCCTCGACCTTTCTCCAGTGGGCTGCAAACAAGCCCCAAACGCAGAATCAAGAGCCCAACCTAGAGGATTCCACCGACACTCCAGTTCTGCCGCCCCCACGATCCACCGACTGGACAACAGCCGTCAGGAGGTATTCAGGGACGTCTAGGAGCGAGGCGGTTGCGAACCGCACATCGAGTGGCCGGTCGGACACCCTACTAGGCCGCTCGGCCAGCCTTGGCGGCCCCGCCACTCCACCTCGCACTATGTAATCCCTCCTGTCCTAAGGAGGCTATAAATACCCTTGGCCGACTGCAGAACAATTCGCACCTCATCCAAGTGATCATTTCATTTCTCGATTAGTAGTTACTTTGGGAGTTAGAGTAGAGTAGAGTAGAGTGAGAGCTCTCTCGGGGTTTTGGAAGTCTTCTCGGAGTTCTGGTATAGTTCATGTATCTTAACTCCCATAGAATTATCCTTTTCTTTAATATATTTATATATTTAGCTTTATCTTTATTTATATCTTTCAATATTATTTTCTATTTAGTTTATTTATTTGGTTAAGTTAGTACTTATAGAAGTCTTGTTGTGGGATTCGTGATTGTGTCTAAAGAGTACGAGAGTGTGCTTCTGTCGGAGATGGCGTCCGCGCAAGGTAAAATCTGTGCTCTATTCTTAGATAGGATTGCTCCGTTGATCAAGGGTAGTTCCTCTAGGCGGGTTGTAAGCGTGATGCTTAGAGCTTGGCCTATGCACGTTTGGCACCCAACCCCACGGATGATGGTAGCCGCGAGTATATGTCACAGCTACACCGGTCTTTGTAATCCACCACGTCTCGGTTGGACAGGCAAGGCCACTGGCATCAATTATATCATGTTTGTTCACATCGAGTAAAACATCTCATTCGATGAAAATGACTAAACAATCATCCAAAGGGGTGTCCTCTACTTGTTCTTCACAGAAATTCATATAGCTGAAAATTCATCGACACCAACAGAATTAATACCAATTTGTGCCTACTTGTTTCAACATGCTTAACGAGAGCTCAACGATCACCATGATACATGAGGCATGATCGACAAAATATGGAGGGGCAACTAGGAATGGATAAGGCATGCATGATACGTTCGCGTGCTAACTGAATGCATGCTTGATGTGTCACACCTATCAAATACCATGTGATAGACAAATAAATAAACACCAGGTGTGTTTTTCATCGACATGAAAGTAATCATGCTTCATGGAAGTCCGCATTACTATCTAATATTAGCACGCGGCACATGGTAAAAAGGAAGCTTCTTTTACATACCGTAACTTTTGTACGGAGTGTTCATTTTTTTTTGTTCGATTACACATTACAACTCAAACACTCACAACGCACGCACACTCACCCTTATGAACGCACATACGCAAATCATACCCCTATGAGCATCTTCGAAGACTTAGCCGGCAAAATCCTCGAGATTGATGAAGTCACCACTGGCGCCTTGCTGTCGACGGCCACGTCGCCTCCCGCTGAACGCACAAAGCCGTTAAATTTTAGAAAAATCGCTCTCACGGGAAGTCGAACCCAGGACCTCAGCTGCTACTAAGGCTCTTGTAACCACTAGGCTACATGCCCTTTCGCGTTCCATTCACATCCTTGTGTTCAATATGGCAACACATAGTCGATTCAATATACATATGTTTTACCTGTTGTAACAAGAAAAACAATTGACATAGAAGTGTTTATGATGTATTTATATTAACAATGTTGCTATCATAAAAAAATTACTGGGAGTTACAACCAATCAATTCTACGTATATATTAACAAACGCTTCTATCAATAAAATTCATAGTAAAAAGTATTTTACTCTCCACCAACATATTTTTTTATAATGCAGATGTATTGAAGCTGTTACAGAGTACGGATATAAGTTGCTATCACAAAATACATTGAGCTTGTTGTATGGTATACATTCAACTATGTAGTGTCCTAAAATACACCAAAGTTGTTACAACATATGTACAAAAGTTGCTATCATAAAATACACAAACATTGTTCCACAATATTTCCATCTTCAAATACACAAAAGTTGTTACTCTCTCCATCCCGAAAAAATGGCATTTCTAGTTTTGTCCTTAGTCAAGCTATCTCAAGTTTGACTAAATTTATAGAGAATTATGTCAACATCTAGGATGCAAAAGTGGCATAAGATGAAAATATATATCATGGTGAATCTAATGATGCTTATTGTCGCCGTAAATATTGATTCTCTTTTGTAGAAATCTATTCAAACTTAAAACATTTTGACTTAGGACAAACTTAGAATGACATTTATTTTGAGACAGAGGTAGTACATGGTACACAAAAAAATTGCTATCAAATTTCTATCATCAATATTAACAGTTAACAAATTTACTAGGTATTACAACCATGCAAATGAGTTTCCACTAAAAGTTGTTTCATGACATGCAAAACTGTAGTGCAACTTATATTTTGTATATATTTAACCAATAGCAACTTTATAGAGTATATGTAGCGGTTTAAGTAGTTATAGTGGCCTCAGTTAGACTGCCAGCAGCCTGGCATCATGTACGATTGGCATGGCCCGGGTGCAAATACTCGGTCACACTAACTTATTATTTCGTGGCATGTATGCGTATGTTGCAGCCGTTGGCTTATAGTAACTCGAGCAACCCGATCTGTAGCATCCCGCCTCAATTAATGAGGGGTTTGCTTAACAGGATCGAGATCGGGTGACACTTGACAAAACAAGAGTCCAAAAGTACACACATATGAGCATAAATAAAACAGAGTACAAATGAAATTTAGTTATTACAACTTTGATTTACATTTGATTACATAAAAGATTTTCAACAACGGAGCGGAAGCAATATACAACTCGACGATAAAATTACCTTACGATGAGACACATCGAGCCCGTAAATGTGCCTCATCCTCTGAGCCAAAAGAGCACCTGCAACCAAAGATTAACAACAAACCCTGAGCAACTAATACTCAGCAAGACTTACCCGTCAAAATGGCCTTTTAAGACCGACTCCTTGTATGCAGGGGGCTGAACATAGGTATAGAAATAAATTGCATAAAAGTAGCACTAAAAGTTAGTCCTTCTTTCATATTTTAGCCAAATTAAAAGGATTCATACATAAAGATAAATGGGAGCACCTATACTAAGCAATACATGGTTGCAATACAATTAATTGAAGTAACAAACAGCAAGTATAATAGTTATGTTCCACTTCTTACTACGATGTGGCAGCGATCACAAGTGGTACTCAATAACCGCGAGGGACGGTGATTCGAATCGATTTACACCTGCAGACGAAACCCGAACAACACGACGTACGCACACTCATAAAGAGTCACGAACGGCAACCTTTCACAAGACCCCATAAAACCGGGCCGATTTCCCCTCTCCCGGACACACGTCCTCCACGCGATACCCGCGCTGGGCCATCCGTGATTAGCCCGTGTGCCCTCCCTTCAAACACATACCCACAACCACCATAACCATCTTCATCACCAGAAGAGAGGGGGAGCACCGTCCAACAATACAGTAATCGAGTTACGTCGGTTTACTAGTGCCCATATCACTAGCATGCATCCGGTACGTTCAAACTTGCTCAAAGGGTCCACAACGATCGGTCCTCAATCGACACAGACGGGGCTACCGCACACAAGACCTCCATGTCCTGCTGCAAACCTACCAATCCCCGTCCGGTATCCAATTATCATCATCATGTGAGATAGCAACAAGCTAGTAAGTCTCCCAAAAGAAACCTATAGCTCGCGAGTAGTGTTCCGTACCACTCGACTTCTACCGATGAATCAACATTAAGCATAGCATAAAGTAACCTGCGGCTGAACAACCAACCCATAGGAATACCTAGGGATATATGCAACTAAGGTTTCATTCAACTCCTAAATACCTAATGCACATAACATGACTCCATACATGTGAGAAAGCGAAAATATTTCAAAAAGGGTTGAGATGCACCAGGGCTTGCCTTGGGTTTGAGAAATGTTAGCACAATCAACAATGTTAGAATTCAGCACCAAATTCCTCCGCCATGGACTGCACGTGCTTGATGTTCACCTCCGGTCCTATATGTCATGAAAAGGCAATGCAATGTTAGAATGATGCACGAGAAATGCCGGTAGTAAAGCTTTAACTTTTGTTAACATAACAGGACAAATCTTTTGTATTGCATTAGTTGTACTGAACGTTATTAAGCAGAGGTGTTGGTGTGCAGGCGTGAGTGATTAACTTTCTGATTTACTTTTGCCTGAAGTGTTTCTTATCAAAGAAAGGATACTCCACTGATCAAATGTGAGTTGTCCTAAGATAATCAATTTTCTGGTGGTAAAAAGCGGTTCTGACCATGGGTGATTGACTGCAGGTTAGGATTTAGTTAAGGTTAAATACCACCAAGTTTAATGATTTATTTCTGGCTGAAACTAAAATAGATAAATTAAATACCACAAGGTAGACACGAACGCATTATAAAATTAAATAAGCAGGACTTGGCAGTGAAACTTGTTCTGAGAGTGTGCTGACGGAATACAAACATGCATTGCACAGTTTCAGGATTAGAAGACATGCAGATTAATTACTATGAATTAAACTTGTATTAGCAAGTATGTAAATATACAGGAAACAGAAAGGTTATTGGAAGAAGTTTAGGATTTTATTTGGATAGGTCTGAGCATAAGGACATAAACAAAATTTAGTTTACAAATTTCTGAGTGCAGGCATTTTTATGTGATTTTCAAAAGTTTTTAGCAGATTTGAACATGGACGTACAGCAAGATAGCTATAGTTTTCCCTTGCCTTTTACTGTAGGAGCGACACAGCAGAGCTCGTTTATGGCTGCCGGAGCACAGCGTCGCTCGGCCATGACGACTGACCACGTGAACAGGGCACGGCTGCGTCGAAACGAAGCACGAACTGGTAGAGGGCGCGATGGACAACGCGTTAAGGTGGGCGTAGGACACTGGTGCTCACCGGAATATGGCCGGGGACGAGTGGTGGTGGCAGCGGAGGTTCGGCGAGGTCGTGAGCTCCGTACGATGCACCAAAAATCGAGGAAAAATGTTGGAGAGCTCCGCGATGACGACGGCTACCTCGGCGTGGAGACGGAAGGCGATGATCTTGGCCGGAGCTAGGTCGGTGGCGGGAGGCGGCGCGGCGACGGCGTCGGCGACGATGGTCGATTCCGGCGAGCTCAGCTGCGGAGGTGGGACAAGATCATGTAAAAGACGTGCGCGGTCGTGTGGAGCAGCTTTGGGCAGGAGGAATTGACTCGGGGCTCACCGGAGAGGGGGAAATCGACGGCGAAGTCGAGCTTGTTCACCCGCCGGCCATGGAGGCAAAACCGCTTCGATCTGCAGCTACTGCGCGGCGACGGGGAAAAGGAGATGGGGAGAAGTTTGAGGGGCCCTTGGCGCAGCTCTTGGCGAGGAAGATCGTTTGGGGATCGCTGGACAGCGTCGGGCAGCGAGCTCACTCGGGGCGTCCATGGCGGCGTGGCCTTGGGCTGTTGGAGAAGGAGAAAGAAAGGGAGGGAAGGAGAGCAAGATGACTTGAACATTGGGTCAAAGGAGAGGATAAGGAGGAGAGCGAGGTGCTGCAGGGGCGCTCCAGTGCTTGAGCACGTGCGTGCAGGGATGCAGCGGCGTCGGCGTGAAGTAGAGAGCAGTGCTACAGCGAGAGAAACAGGGGAGGAGGAGGAAGGTGGGTCCCACACGTTCTTCTGATTTTTCAATGAATTTGAAATGCTGCTCTCCAAATGCTTCCAAACACTAGGCAAAAAGGCTTGTAAATTTTTGCCGATTTTTGTGGGGACATATCAGCTAAGGATGAGAAACTTTTGTTATTGCAGGATTTTCAAATTCGAAATTATTTGTGAAATTAAATTCCTGGAAAACAGGAAAGATTTGGGGGCTTTTCGATTTATATAAAAAGATTGGCTTATGATAAAATTCTGAAACTTGGTCAGAAATTTCTATCTTTGCTCCCGTAACCCATATATGATTCTGTTTGGACTCACTTATGTGCAACAATTTGGAGTTTCTTGTTTGAGCTCCAATTTAATTAAATTTGAGTTGATATTGGAAGAAATTTGATTTTTCTCCGGCTTAAAATTAAACTTAGGATTTCTTCATCATTCCATAAACATGATTAAGAGAAGTTTATTAGCTTTCAGAAATTTGGGATGTTACACGATCGGTTAGGACACAAAAGGACACAAGTAGCAGGCGTGTCGAGTTGATTGGGTGCAGAATCCTCGGTGTCAATTGACGTCCGCATAGTGCCGGCCGCACCGCCTCTTCTCTGGCGACAATCCGAAAACTACGGCGCCGTGCTGCTAAGAGCAGCCCAATAAGGGCGTAACGACTGATACGGGAGTAAAAATCATATAGAGGAGAGAGAAACCCGGCCTGACAGCACGCTCGGCGCGACTGCCGGCGCCGAGCTGAACTCGCGCTCCAAGGCATTTGTGGGCCAGTGAACCGCAACTGCTCTCCACCACCGACTCCTGGCGTTCAATCAGATGGGACCCACCAGTTGGCGTTCAATCGGCGCGGCGTTGGGCGACTTTGGCGCGTGGTGGGTGCGTGGGGGTGCTGCATTGTCGCTCATTGGGCTACAATCCGAAAACTACGGCGCCGTGCTCTAAGGAACGAAGGTAGCGCTTGTCGATAAGGAGAAGGACGAGCCGAGATCCTCAAGGCGTCCCTGCCGTGCCGACGTGACATGAAGGAACTCGACAAGCACATCGCTCTCGCATATACCAGCCCTTGGCTGGTCACCAAAATCTTCGTTGATGTTATCACCAAGCTTGCCGCTTATACCTCGCACATCTTTGTATCGACATGGGCGCCGTGCCATATTTATATCAGCCGTCAGTTCACCCAAAGCTGAGCACACAGTTGCCAGCAGCAAAGAGCTAGTACTCGTAGCCAGTGTCCAATTAGCAAATTAAAAGCTATACGACGTCAATCTTCAGCGATCATGAGCAAGTCGCGTGCGCTTCAGGAGCTCATGGCGGCCGTGGACGCCGGCCAGGTCGTCGACAGCGCGTCTTCGGACAAGCTGTTCGCGCCACGGCGCTCGACCCACGGCCGCGGCAGGCAGGGCGGGCGCGGTGCGGCTGCGGCGGCGGCGGCGGCGGCAGCAAAGGACGACGCCAGCTTCGAGTTCAGCGCCATCCAGAGCAACAGCTCGGCGTCGCCGGCAAGCATGGTGTTCTCCGACGGCCAGCTCCGGGCGCACCAGTACCCAGCCGTGCGGTCGTCGGCTACCAGCAGCGAGGCGGCGTCGCCGCTCCTGTCCTCGTCCATGGGCAGCACCAAGGCGGCAGGGACAACGGGGAGCAAGAAGCGCGTCAGCTTCGCCATGGACGGCGGCGATAAGGCGGCGACCAAGGCCGGCGGCGGGCAGGCGAAGAAAAGCGGCGGATTGCTGGGGTGCATGAAGTCTGCCTGCGGGTCGTCGCGCAGGGACGTGGTCGACCCGGCCAAGAATGGTAACCGTAAGGTAGTGGCAGTCTGATTGGTTAATTAATTCATTTGTCGCATTCATATATATGTAGCATACTCCCTCCATCCTAAGAATGATGACATTCCGACACAGAAAAAAAATGAAAACGACATCAATTTTAGAATGGAGAGAGTATGTATTGCGCATGCACCATCATGCATGTGTCTCGTTCCTAGCCACAGTTCTTTTCAATTTTTTCCATTTTGGATCCAAGCGAATTAATGTAAGTGAAAAATTCACTGTTTGAGATGTTTATTTCTTACAGAGTGTTATGTACTTTCCCACGGATGAAAGGTGGACACTACACTTGGTTGCCATGTTGATGTCTTTATTTGGCAAACAAAGAAGCTACAACATGTATTCTCCCGTGCTAGAAATTATCACATTTATTCAACAAAAAGAAATAAAAATTTTCAGCGCCGCAACTAACAAAAATAGAGACCAAATTACCTATGCAGCTTACGAATCGTCACCACTGTCACTAAAGAACAACATATACTTATGCGGGTATATAAATAATGATCCAACATGGACAGTAAAGAAAAAATTAATAAAAACCACCCTACCTTGATTCTATACAAATGAACCACGTTTGCCATTGTTATAATTCATAAATTTGTTTCATGCATAAGTGTACGTGATATGTCTGTCAAGAGCTTTTTCACTGACCCATTAGAAGAAATTTTCTGGCTTCCTTTATCAATGATTGCATCTGCTCAGTTAGAGGAATTACAAGACACACTGGCTCATATGGTCTTGAGTGATGATAACCCAGACAAATGGATCTACATATGGGGTAGCGATGAGTTCTCCTCTAAAAAAGCTTACTTGCAGTTGATGGGTGATTGTAATGCGTCCCCATGGTTCAAGTGGATGTGGAAGGCCAGCTGTCAAAGTAAAATTAAATTCTTTTTTTGGTTGGTCCTTAGAGATAGAATCAATACAAGAAACCTACTCAGACGAAAAAACATGCACTTGCCGAGCTATAACTGTGTTCTTTGCAGCTCCAATGTAGAAGAAACTCTGATTCATCTCTTCTTCTCATGTCCGTTCAGTCAATGGTGCTGGAGATTTATTAATGTGGTCTGGGACACGACTTTGCAGCCCAATGATATGTTCCAGCAGGCAAAAAATACTTTCAGGTCGTGCATCTTCAGAGAAGTGATTATGGTAGCTTGTTGGACAATCTGGTGCCATAAGAATGGTATTATATTTGATAACAAAAATCTGTCTCTCAATGCTTGGAGGAATAGTTTCAAACTAGAAATGGAAAAGGTTCTGCTTAGAGCTAGACCTTCTCTGAAAGTGGCAGTCGAGAATTGGATGAGTAGTACTCTATGAACTCTTTTGTAGGGTCTTTTTTGGGTCTACGACCCGTGTAAAACTCTGTACATATTTTGTTCTTTTTGGTTAATGAAAATAGAAAAATAGGTAGGGGGCTCCCCTGCCGTTCCGTTCAAAAAAAAAAAATAAGTGTACGTGATAATTAAATGTTACCTTGATACTATGTGCATCAAAAAGTTAACTTAGTGATCGGACTAAGTGTGATGATAAAGATATTTGGTTTTTTTAGAAGAAATAAAGATATTTGGTTTTTTAGGAGAATAAAGATATTTGGTGATAAATGTAAGTTGTATGTAACTATTTTTTTCGTGCCGAATGGGCTGGCCCATCCGACACCCACTACTGCAGACATGGCCCAACTGCGGTGCGACAAAAGGCCAATTGTGCCTGACCCTGCATGATTATGGGCCATAAAGGCTGTTATCTTGATAGACTGGGCCGGCATGGCACAACCTGATTTAGAACTTATGCCATCTCATAATCCATGGCATGATATATAAAAAAAAAAAAATCTCAATCCATGGCAGGAAAGGCTAGTATACCTCATAATCTTGCGCGTCACGTCACCTGTGGTGGGGAAAGCTTTCCTTTGCTAAACAATTTGGCTCTCACATCAGGGCAAGAGGAGACTGAGTAATAAAAATGTATAGAGTTCTTGAAAAGTGGGTGAATCAGTATAAATTAGTTGTAGAGTTCTTGAATTTTATACGAGTGATGAGCTATAGATGAACCAGATCGTCAATGGCATAGCACATGTCGTAATCGAACAACTTCGAGCACTCAGTTTCTCCTTGGTGCATGGCATGGAAAAGCACAGACGAGGTTTGACAAGTCAACACCACATCACAACTCTCCAATAGAAAAGAAATAAGATGAATGTAAGGGAATTTCATGGATTCAGGAAACTTGGATGTCTCCACAGCCTTATATAAGCTCGGCTGCTCTCAAAGAGTCGTTTCCACTCTAACTCTAACGACACCCACTAGATAATTGAGTCAATACATGAATAGTGAATATGTATGTTCATGGAGACTATAACATTTAGCCACATATTATCCTCTTTATTAGTACAAAAACGGTTCAGATTCTCGAGAATACAAGTGACAGAATTACACTTAGACTTGCAGCCATGCCACGCCAAGGTCAAGTGTTGCAAGTCCCGCATCACAAGTACCGCAGGAGAACACATAGTATAGCTCACCCTCTTTCCCATTGTTTTCTTTATTCAGCCATCTGCATGAAAACTCCTATTTAAATTGGTGTGGACCATGAACTAGTAATGTGGGACTGAAATCAATAGTCAATTGTTGCTTTGGAAATTCTCCTGAATGGGCCATAAAATTGGCCAAATTCAAACAACAAAACTATAAAGACTAGCACAAATGATTAAAGTTAGGTCTTAGACTAAAAATATTGATATTTTATTATAATTATCTTTCCTTTTGAAAAATAAAACATTTAGCATAATATAGTATCAACCATATGTCTTGGTGACATGGTGGCATATTTGGCCAACTTACTGCTGATTTCTCTTCTGACACCTAATATAAGTCAAATTTGATTTTTTTCCCCCCTATGTTAAAGTTGTAACTGTGATCATCAATGGTTCAAAAATCAAAACTCTATTCGGATTCGTAAGGTTGGTGTTAGTGTCATAGGATTCATGTCGAGAAGTTGGTTCACAATTTATGTTCAATAATAAGAGCGTCACTTTGGTGGACTATGATGTATTTACGTTCATGTCTTATGCCGCTTCCTGCTACGCTCCCTTTGGATTTCCATGTTGTGCCATGTTGGATTTCCATGGCGATACATAGTTGAACAGACATTGGTGTCTTTCTTTTCTGTTTTTTTTTAATTTTTTTTTATTTTTTTGTGACGACAAGTCGACAATTACAAACATTATTGGTGGTAATAAGTACTGTGGACACCCAACCCTTTAAATTAGTGGCAGAAGACGAAGGACACCTGATTGCGACTTTGCGAGACATTGGACATCAAGACTATTTTTTTTATCAAACATTTGTTAAGGATACAGTACAAAGATCCGTACAAATATAGATACGTTCAGAATGGATACAAAGGACAGCTGTCCACACATTTTTGCACAAAAGCCCCTACAAAACAAAGAAAAAACAACAAAGCCCCAGGAGCCTTTGCACACCGAGTCCATCGCCGGCCGACCGCTGCCGACCACCGCCGAACCCAGTCGCCACGAGCCCCAGAACCGAAGGAGCCCTCTCGCCAGAAGGCTTCCAGAATAGCCGGAACAGACACTCGTCGTGGCCAACGAGATGGAGCAAAAGCATATCGCGCATCGGCCGGGGCCGCGCCCCAAACTCCTTCGATCCCGGAAGCAGGCTCGCCAACAGCGATGGACGTCACCGCGAAACGCCCGAGCCCGCTCCCCTCTCCCAGCTTCCGCAAGAACCGCAGCTGTCCCACGCACCTCAGAGCAAAAGAGCGGCGACCCCCACACCGTACCTGGCCGGAGAGCCGCCGCCGAGCGACTCCTAAACAGGGACTTCACCCTGGGAGTCCCACCTCCACGGACTCGCTGCCGATGCCGGAGCGGAGCGCCAACAGGTCGATGGAGAGCCCGGGAGGACTGATTCCGCTGCGCTGCCGCCGCCATCGACCCGCCGGCGTCGCCAGGAAACTTAGACCTCCACACAGCTTCATAGAGGACGTCGTTGCCGTCGTCGCCTGATCCACCAAGGGGGGAACCAAAACCTAGCGGCACCGACATGGAAGCCGTCGGAACCCTAACCCTAATAGGACCTAATCTAAACTGCTAACCTACTAGCAGGTAGAACACTTGCCGGACGACGGCTCCGCCGATCTCCCGGCCCTCCGGAGCCCTACGGGCCGCCAGAGGAGGGGGAGAGCGAGGGGAGCCGCCACCGGAACACGGTCGCCTCTGTTTCGCCTCTCTCTCCTGTGGCTCTGTTCGAGAGGATAAGGCCGAGGCCATCAAGACTATTCTGAAGGCTGGACTATGTAGATTGCCTGTCCTGTGCCTGTTGGGTCTCCCTTCGACGCATCAGAACTTTCTTTCCCCTTCTCGTTTTCTCCTCTACAGTAACCGAGAGAGGCGAAACAGAGGCGAAGCCAAGGATGCGGTGGCGTTTGTCCCTGCTTCCATGGTGACCGGGGGCGATGGAGCTGGCAATGATGGCTTTGGAGTTTCTCATATCTCCGGTGGCAGAGGTACAAGGTTTTGTATATTTCTTCTCTTCGGTGAAAGGGAAGAAGTCCTAGTTTCCAGGAGGCGACGTTGAGGCGGTGGCGATGTCGTCTTCAAGGAATAATGTCTTCCGAGCTCTTCCCCGTCTCGATGGCGTCTCTCCTCCAACGCCGGCGATGAGCTCGTGGAGTTGCGGTCCGATGTGGTCGGATCCTGCTTAGGAGGATGTGTTGGTCCAGATGCTCTTGCTGGGCTTCAATCTTCAGGTACCTCTCTCGCGCGTGGAGACACAAAGGGAGTGCGACGTCCCTCATCGCGCATCGGATCCAGGTGATTCTGATGATCTTTTGAAGGACGTGTTTCTATAATTTGTATATAGATGTAGGTTTGGTCGTGTGCGTACGTGTGCGTTGAGGAGTTTATGAAGTGTTTGTATGTGCACGAACAGATACTACATTTGTACTCAAAGTTGAGAGGTTAAAAAGAAAAAAAAAAGTTGGGTCTCCCTTCGAACGGTGCAAGTCCAGGCCTCATGTGACAAGAGTCATGTGTTTGTGTATGTCAGCTAACTGAGCCTTGACGTCACTGTTGACGTCTTCAGTTGCGCAGAGATGTAGATTATAATATTTTAGAGCAAGAATAATGCATCCTTCAAAACATGACATTTGGGTATCTCTAATGCCCTGTGTAGTGTAATGCCATTAGCTTAGAGTAAAATTGTCCATCGTGACAAAACTCGTCAGGTTTTAATAAGTCTCTTCAAGTTTGACGTCTTAACTGTAACTCGACTGGAAACTTGATTCTTCCAGGTTTTTTTTCCTCGCGATGAACTTGCTTTTTCCGTTCATCACATATACTTTCATCAGTCTCTTAATATGTCGTATGCGTGCTTGTTGTGTCCGGTGCTCTCGAGAAATAGCTCACCAATTATGCTCTTGATATTATCATTGCATAAAAAAATGTACTATTAATTTCCCCACGTCTTAGCCCAAAAATAATTTCCATGCCTCTAACACTCCCCCCGTGTTATCCCTCCTTCCACGGGGCGAGCTGGTGGCGATCTGATCCCTTTACCACGCGTCTCCCTCCTTCCTCTTCCCTACCTTGCCGCCGCCGCCGAAGCCTCCTGCCGGCGGCAATGACGGATGCGCGGTGATCCCTTTACCACGCGTCTCCCTCCTTCCTCTTCCCTACCTTGCCGCTGCCGCCGAAGCCTCCTGCCGGCGGCAATGACGGAAACGCTGTGCACATATTATGCTCGGTGCTCTCGATAAATAGCTCATCAATTATTCAAAATAACATGAAGTATGATTGAGTGATCATATTACGTTTATCTTTGAAAGCCAGAAATGAAAGTATGTTCTACTCTGTGCACCAACAAAAACATACTATTAATTGCTTTTTTGTACCATGTGACCTGTCTTCTGAATTTGCCAACCATGTTGAGAGATTCAGAATTAATGATCCAGCGTAATACTGACCGATTGAATCTTGGCACCAACTTGTCATTTCCGAGCGTGGGAAAAACAATGCCAATCACAGACGAACAATACTAGGTACGAATTTGATAAAAAAAAAATACTAGGTACGAATCGCGGAGCATCCTACTCGTCCCTACCCACGTAGGTAGCATCGACCCGTCTCCATAAATTTGCTGCCTGCCCGCCCACCTCGATACCGACCAGCCGAACACGACACGGACAGAACGCTCTCGCTCTGCTCCGTCAGGCATCGCCTATCTTACAACACCTGTCTGTCCCGTGTGCTTTCCCCCCATGGCCGGCGACGGGGACGGCGGCGACGCGCACGGCGCGTCGGGGCGGCTGGAGAGCATCCTGACCAACTCGTCGGCGCCGCTGGCGAGCCGCGCGTGGGCGGCGACGACCATCGAGCTGCGGCTGCTGACGCGGCTGGCGGCGCCGGCGGTGGTGATGTACATGATCAACTACCTCATGTCCATGTCCACGCAGATCTTCTCCGGCCACCTCGGCAACCTGGAGCTCGCCGCCGCGTCGCTCGGCAACACCGGCATCCAGATGTTCGCCTACGGCCTCATGGTATGCCGCCTATCGCTCCTGTCCATTTAAGGCTTATCCTTTCCCTGTTTGCATAGTAGGTTCTTGTGGCGCAGCGGAGTTTCGTTCTGAAAATGCGAATCTTCCGTTTTACCTTCTTATTATTATTCGAGTTTGTTATACCAACAATAATAGTTAATTGTAGGCACGTCGATAGCTGATAAAAACAGAGTCCCATGTTTGTTTGCCGATTGGTACTGAATGAGTGTTGCGGCCCTCCTAAACGCATTGGTTTCCAAGTTTCGTTCCCCAGCTGGAAACGGGGACATTTTACTTCTTTTGGTGTCAGTCAGCAGAGAGTGAGTTCTGATCCGCTTGCAGTTGGAATTAATAAGAGAGCAAGGGGCTCACATGATCTTGTCAGGACAATAGAAGATTTAGGTTTGACCAAGATGATGTTTAACGTAGTTTAAGCGGTGTCTTGGTATCATAGTACGACTTGTTGCCGAGTCTTGGTTGGTTCAGTACACATGCGGTCCTGACTCCTGCGAGTTCATCATATCCCAACGGTACAAGAAGGCCAAAAGCAGAGCACCAAACCTATACTACTACGGAACATCAAGTGTCCGCGCGACCAATCCTCCGGCGGCATTGCTAACCGGACAAATAGTACAGGTTAATTAGAACGGAAACATGGCTGCTTTGGGTTCGTGGTGGCTGGGAGGGACAGGTTCCCCTCTTTGCAAACTTCAAATTGGATTCCAACGCCGATGGTGTGTGTGCTGTGCTGCTGCCCGGCGGCGGCGGAGGCTTCTTATTACCCGGCAGAACATTTCCGAACACTCCCTGATAAAAAGGCTGCAGCCTGCCGTGCCATTTGTTGGATGAGCGCACGCTAGTGGCGCCAGATCCAGAGGCGGTGAGCCTCGTGGAGGTCGTCGTGGCCTCTTCTCGTAGCACCCACCTGGTTTCGTCGCATCTCGTGCTCGTTTCTAGAAGGATGGAAATATTCCAGCTCAAAACTGTAGTATTTGTAATCGGATTGGTGCGCTCGTCTCACCTGTTCCAGCTATTTCTGTTGACCCGGCTCTCGTGTGACGACGATGCATAGGGAGGGATACAATGACAAAATGGGACGTCGCCATCGTCATCATTTTCTTCCTGCTGCTTCCTAGCGTGCTCCGTGATCTGTAGCTCTATGGATTTTAGTTAATGGCTCCAAGCTAAGTTGCCGATTCTTTCACATTCATGGGAAAAAGTTACATTATTCCTTATCATAGTCTTTTTCTATTCATAATATACATTTTATGGGAAGCTAAAATTGAAGAATGCCTATAAAAATTGCTTTATGGTGAATAATTTTTCCTTTCTAGCTGTAATCACACAATAATTTTTTTCTTTTCTAGCTGTAATTTTTCTTTCCTTGAGAGTACAATGGGAAAGAGAAACGACTGGCGAGGGTCATGGATCGGCAAGTATATACGTTTTGTAGGCCTGGTTTGGATCCAATGGACTAATTATTGGTTGACTAATTGTAGTCCAGTAAAGATCCAAACAAAAGAAACTAATTTTTAGCCAACCAAGAGACTAAAAAATAGGATTCCTATTAGCCAGGGGAACCCAGCTAATGCGGATTAATTCCTCCACCAACAATTAGGCCAGCCTACAAACATACACCTGATAATTCGTCAACAAATTGCTAATCTAGGACTAATTGTTATTTTCCTGGACCCAATAGGGCCTAAGATGTACCTCAAGCCATCGGTATTGCCATCATATTCGCACTATTGTTTTCCATGTGTCCACAAATACAATGGTTCTCATATTTTGTCAAAGTCAAATTTTTTAAACATTAACAAAAAAAATATCTGTAAAAATGTACTATTTTAAATTTAAACAGTTGCATATTATGATTGTTGGTTTCACTATGAATCAAGTGACATCATTTTGATGTCATCAATATATATAGTCTTTTGTTATTGAATGTTTGGTTTCTGCACTTCGGTGGCATCAATCAAACAAATAATGTTGATGATGAGTAAAATACGTAGATATATTTTTGTTTTTTATTCGTCTTTCAGAGTCTTCATGTAAGGGGTTTGTACTACCTCAGATTTAATACAATCCCCTTTATTCAAAAAAAAAATTAAAAAAACTTTGTAAAAACCAAGAAAGCCTTATATTTGTGGACAGAGGGAGTAAGCCCTTGTTGGAGCACGGGGAAAATAGAAAGCAGCTTGCCAATTGAGTTGGTTAAGTTTTGGTATTTTGTTGTGATACTTTCATGTACAAACTACATTTTTTTCAGTAGCTATACATTCTTCTTTAGAAGGATCTGTCTAAACACATTTGGTACTTTGCAGCTGGGCATGGGTAGTGCAGTGGAAACGCTCTGCGGACAGGCCTACGGTGCACAGAAGTACGATATGCTCGGCACATACCTTCAACGCTCCGCCGTGCTCCTGTGTGGCACCGGCATACCACTGGCAGTGATCTACGCATTCTCGGAACCAATCTTGGTGCTCCTGGGACAATCACCTGAGATCGCACGTGCCGCATCGATCTTCGTATATGGTCTTATTCCTCAGATCTTTGCCTACGCCATCAATTTTCCTATCCAGAAGTTCATGCAGGCGCAGAGCATCGTCCTGCCAAGTGCATACATATCAACTGCCACACTAGCGCTTCACGTCCTGCTAAGCTGGCTTGTCGTCTACAAAGTTGGGCTTGGGCTGCTCGGCGCCTCACTGGTGCTGAGCTTGAGCTGGTGGATCATCGTGGCAGCACAGTTTGCGTACATTGTCATGAGCCCCAAGTGCCGGCATACCTGGACTGGGTTTACCTGGCAGGCCTTCTCCGGCCTTTGGGACTTCCTCAAGCTCTCGGCTGCGTCTGCTGTCATGCTTTGCCTTGAGTCCTGGTATTTTCAGATTTTGGTGCTTATTGCCGGGTTGCTCCCAAACCCTGAGCTTGCCTTGGACGCACTCTCTGTGTGGTAAGTACAATTTATCCGTCATCTCTACTGTTTACTTGTTAGAATCATAATTTTGTTTCTGTTTTCTTGAGTTCATAAATCGAATTTCTGTTAACCCCTTCTTGTACTGTGCTGTGCAGTATGACAATTTCTGGGTGGGTGTTCATGATATCAGTAGGATTCAATGCTGCTGCCAGGTTTGCAACTCAAGAACTATAACTGACAATAGTTTGGATATAGATCATGTAAGTTTTTAACTGGTGTATCCTAACTTCTGAATTATTTCCAGTGTGAGAGTGAGCAATGAGCTTGGTGCCGGCAACCCAAAGTCTGCATTTTTTTCAGTGTGGGTTGTCACTGCCGTCTGTGCGCTAATTTCAACCATCCTTGCCATTGTGATTCTCTGCCTTCGCAACTACATCAGCTACTTGTTCACAGAGGGTGAGGTGGTGTCAAATGCGGTGGCAGATCTCTGCCCACTACTTGCCATCACTCTCATTCTCAATGGCATTCAACCAGTTCTGTCAGGTTAGATTCCAGAGATCATATACCATTTGGATTATACTACGTGATCAAATTATATTCAATATCAAATTCCTTCTTTGCGTATTGTGTTCATGGTATTATGTAGAATCTTGAAGATTTTCTCTGCTATCTTACTTTGCGTAATAAGAATAATCTCATCCCCCAACAAGTAATCCATTCTAGATGGTTAACTTAGGAAGCTTGAATGGTTATTGTCTCAATGCACTGTACATATCAAAAAATAATTCTGGTTTTCAAATTATTACTGTATCAGATAAGGATTATTACTGTATCAGAGATCATAAACTATTTGGAATATACTACGTGATCAAAATTGCAATCCTTTTGTATTTTGTATAGCATCAACTTACTTCTTTGCGTAAATGTGCTCATGGTATTATTGAGAATCGTGAAGGCTTTGTCTGTTATCCCACTTTACGTAATAAAAATAATCTTATCCTCCAATAAACTGGATAGTCCATTTTGGATGATAAACTTTAGAAGCTTGAATGATTATTGTCTCAGTTCATTATACATAATAAAAAAAATTCTGGTTAGCAAATTATTATCAGATATGAATTTAAGATAAAGAATGAATTGTTCACGTTTTACACATGTATATTTATATGCATTCAGACTCAGCATCCATGTCCAATTAAAAGGGGCTCATATCTTTTCACCATTAACGTTGTTTCTAATGCTACATATGATGCTTTGAAACATTTCTAACAAGAAAATACCTGCACATAGGTGTTGCTGTTGGATGTGGATGGCAACAGTTTGTTGCTTACGTTAACATCGGCTGTTACTACATCGTCGGTGTTCCCCTTGGTGCCCTTCTCGGGTTTGTCTTCAAGCTTGGTGTAAAGGTAATGGAATCACAAGTCCAACGTTTACACTTTGTGCCTAATGTTTTTTTTAACATAATCTGATGTCTCCCGGCAGGGTATTTGGGGTGGAATGATCGGAGGAACATGCATGCAGACCGCCATTTTGTTGTGGGTTACCGTGAGAACTGATTGGAAGAAAGAGGTAGCCATTGGAACCCTACAGAACAAAGCTACAGTTTAATTTCCATTTTCAAAGTATTTATTATTGACAAAAATAGGACTTTAAACTACCCTGGCACCAAGGGCTGAACCATCATTCTGTTTTGCCTTTTTAAATGAATAGGAGAGGCACAGCCCTAATATATATTAATATTATATTAGAAACACACTACACTGAATAACAGCAAAAAAGATAAAACAAAAGAGGAGGATAAAAAAAATGGCAAAGAATCATCTATTAGATTTGGAGTGTAGATGAGTTGTGCTAGATAAGTTGTGCTATGAACTTTCCTACTGTTGGATCAAAATGATTAGGATAAATTTCACAGCATCCTTTACTCCCACATATTGTCAATCCGTATTATATATACTCGATGACAAAATTTTCATATATAGGATATTTTATTCCTTTCTTTAACCAAGCTATTGTGTTGGACTGAAACGTTTGGGCGGTGTATACATAAAACGGAAACCATATAGGTTTCAAATAGCCTCTGTTGGCTTGTTACAAAACAGGGCAAACACGTACGCAATGTCAAATTTTCTTTATATTACGACCTTATTGTGGTTAATTGTACACATCTTACCTGATAATAGATGTTATTTATTGCCCATCTAATTGAATTGTTGATGCTATTGTTCTGCTTTTTCTTAATTGTTCAGGTGGAGGAAGCACAAAAAAGATTGAATAGGTGGGATGACAAGAAGACGGAGCCCCTTCTTGCTAGTATCAGCAATGACAACTAACGGCATCAGATGAGCCTTCAACTCAACCATCCAGCATTATGCCTTAGGAGGGCCAAACCGCCAATGTACTGAAGAGTGATAAACCGTGCAACTGTGCCACATGCTCCGTAATGTTATGTATAAGAGAGTTGATTGATATTGTATTAAGTTGCAAGGAATTTCTGGCTTCGATTTGAGCCATTTTAATGTAGAGTACTATAGCTTAAAGCATCAAATTTTGCAACATGTTGAGGACAATAGCAAGAAAGAGAAATGATTGAGATATTTTTCTGCTTGATGGAACTTCCATGGGAATACTTTTGCAAATCATTCAATATCGTAGTAGGTTGCCGACATGAGCTCCTAGCTAATATATTACTACAACAACTTTTTCTTTTTTTGCAACGGAATAGGTATTCTTATTTGTTGCACTAAGTTATCATAATGTTACCCCCTCTAAGGGATGCTAACATTTCGAGATGAAAATAGATTTTGGTGGTAAAAGACAACTATATCTTTTATTTTATCTCAACCCACTCACTTCTCACCACCAGTTAATTGCACAAAGTTTGTCCTATATGTAGGAGGGTTATATTTTTGGTACTCCGTTCAGCCCAGTAGAATTGACGTTTTAGCTCTTGAAGATTAAAGAAAGTTGGTAAAGGTAGGTGCGCAGGAAACGAGGAGAGAGAGAGAGATGGGTGTATTGGAAAGAAAAAAAAAAGTACATCTGGATGTGAGAATGCCAATCATTTTTAGAGAAACTAGAGAAAGCTAAAGTGACAATTAAACTGGGTGGGACAGAGAGAGTACAAAATTTGAACAATTCAATACCTTATATAAAGGGATTGAGGGAGTATAATAGTAAAAAAAGGGCTATTACGTTTTTATCCCTGCTTTGTCTTCCAATTGTGATTTTATCCTTGAAATTTAGGGTTTGCAATATTTCCTTGAAATTTCAAAACGAAGACAATGTTTACCCCTACCAGGGTAAAATTCTAATATTTTTATTGCAAATTTACCCCTGATAGGGGCAAAGTTAAAAAAAAAAAGATAAAGTTGCAATTGAAAGGCAAACCAGGGTAGAAACACAATAATCCCTAAAAAAAAGTACAGGAGACAAAAGCACAATGTATCTATTAGTACCCAATAAACAACTCCTTTTAAATCAACCCCTTATATAAATAAAGGAATAAGATTTCCTTTGAAAATATTTAGCTAACAAAAATTGGGTTATCTCTCAATCATATTTTAACCATTAAATGTAGATCTACCCATACAAATACTATTGTTATCACCTTACCAATTTCAAAGAAATAATAGGAATGTGTCTGGAATGGTATGGTCTTAATAGAAAATTGTTCCACGTTCAAGAAACTAATGTCTAGATATGCATTTAATCTGTTCCATATGAAATTATCAACAAAATACGCATGGTCTTAGTCAATGAAGAACAAAATGTTCCAGCTTCAATGAAAAGTTGTTCCAGCTTCACAACACATGTATAATTTTTTTTGCTTCGATAATACGATTATCGACTAAGAGATCTAAATAATCTCACTCGTAAAGATCTAGCAAAACCTCAACAAATAAAATAAATAGGTTAGCTAGAACAAAAGCATTATATCCACAGAACAAATTGTTTAGATAATGGAAACAAACTAGTTAGGAACATTGAATAAATTACAATAATCCATTGGCGCAACGCAAAATAAGACCAGAAAAAATATTATAAATTAGGTATAAAAAATTGTACTACAAATGTGGATATAAATCTAAAAGATGTTTTTAATGGACTAAAACCATTTGGAAAGTGGTATCATGACGATTGAGATTTGCATCTAATATTGAATATAGTTTAACACATACTCATTATTAATAATATAACAAAGATGTGATTCATAGTTTACATTTCAGATTAATACTAAAAATATAATTTAATATCCAATTTGCTCGATCATTATGCTTTGCACAAGTAATGCGTGGATTACCTTGCCTTTGTCTCTCGCGCGTATCATGCTGGCCGTAACACGGTACATGGTTGCCAGAGCCCAGGTGCGGAACGGTTCATAGGATGTGCGCTAATTCCCGTGGTGTTGCTGGCCACCCATAAGGTGCAAAACTTGCCGCAGCCACAACATTTCTAGCTCGTTTTTTTTTTTTTAAGTTGAAGTTGTGGTGCCAAATTCAAGCATATTCGCAGTCAGCAGCGTTGCAGGTCGGGGCTGAGAGCCAAGCAACCTCTAACGGATGGAAGTAGACAAGTAGTTACGGCGTCGGCAGACACTAAATTTTTGTTGAGTTTTGCTAGTTCTCATGTGAATGATATTTTATATCTTAATCATATTTTCAGAACAAAAATAAAATATATAGAACATTGCTTTTGTGAAGCTGGAACAATTCTTAATTGAACGTGGAACATTTAGTTTTTCAGTGACTAGGAAATTGAGTAATTCGATCATTTTCTATGAAACGAACTAAATGTACATCTGCAACATTTGAACAATCTTCTACCAAAGCAGGAACATTCATGTTATTTCTTTGGAAAGTATAAGATTAAAAGAGAACAAGATCTAATGGTTGGATTGTTAAAAATGTGATAGAAAGATTAGCAAAATCTCTCAGACAATTTGATGAGTTGGCTAAAATAAAAACCTGACTTGTGATATTCAAACTCGTTAAGCGAAATCAGACTCTTTCCTTCCTCAAATCATTTCCTTAGCAGACATGACATACTCTCATCATCACCACACGACGACCGGGAGAAAACAAAGATACCCTGCCTGCTCATCATGCATCTCCCCTCTAAACAAACCACACGTACGGCAACTCCAATCAGACCCACACGTACATGACAAGCTAGCCGCCACATCGGAAAAGCGGGCGGGGAGGCCATGCCACGTACGTAAGGAATGACGTTTCATAAGAACATCGCAGGGCCTAGGCTACTTAATTCTTGAAGTTTATCTGTATCCATCTGAGACCAACGTTTTTGCGTCATCTCTGACGGCACCGTTTACATCAGGGTTCTTGTCAGCATGATTGTCCCGGGCAAAAACCATAATTATGCTGCTAGCTACTCCCTTTCTTGTAAATGAAGCCGCTAGCCGTCGCTTGTACTGTCTTCACCGTTTGTGTGCCGACAGCACGTGCCGGAGCAAATGTTTGGACGAGATTTTGGGTTGTTGCATATATAGAGCTAATTTCACCAGTGTGTACTTTCTGTCGGAACAATTTTACGCGCGCCGGAAACAAGACCCTGCTTGGAACAAGTGTACTTTCTGTCCGATTGCAATGAGTTTGGTTTAGTGCTAGAAAACGTGATCCAGTGTCTGCTAAGACTACACCTGACGCAGACGGTCTGCTTTGTGTGTAAATAATCGTCCGCATGCCGCCGAAAACGGCAGTTTAACACGCGCTTGGAAACAAGACCCTCGACTCGATGGATCACTCGACCAGCAGCCAACCATTCAGTAGTATTTAGTACGCACAGAGATAGTAGTAGCAGCGAACAAACAAAATTCCACGTTTGGCACCACACAAGAAACCTACTACGCCAGCTCTGCAGCAGCCACCATACAAGTTCCTCTTTTTCTCTGCTGGCCCGTTCTCCCATTTATATAGAGCTGCCACCACCACCGGAATTAGGAAAACACCTAAATACACAGCCCACACACAGTCTGTGACGAGGTAAGAGGTCGCCTCTCTCTCTCTCTCTGCCGATTCTATTCCGTCGTGGCCATGGGCAGCGCCGGCGGCGGAGATGAGCCGAAGCTTTACAGCCCGCTGCTCCCGGCGTCCGGCGCGCCGGCGACGGCGAGCGGCGGCGAAGGGCACGAGGTGAGCGGGCAGCTGGAGAGCATCCTTCGCGACGAGTCGGTGCCGTGGGCGCGGCGGATGGCGGCGGCGTCGGCGGTGGAGATGCGGCTGCTGGTGCGGCTGGCGGCGCCGGCCGTGCTGGTGTACATGATCAACTACCTCATGTCCATGTCCACGCAGATCTTCTCCGGCCACCTCGGCACGCTCGAGCTCGCCGCCGCCTCGCTCGGCAACACCGGCATCCAGGTCTTCGCATACGGGCTCATGGTACGAATGTGATGCAAAATCTTAATTTCTTGATCATATAGTCCATTAGTTTGGTATGATTCTGCTGCGCTCATGATCGATCGGTTGGCACCCCACCTGGTCAACGAAAACCGTATTGTTAATTACAATATACTACAGTAGCTCTTAAAAAATTTCACTGGTGCGGGTCATTTGATTTCAATACATTCTCTGTCCGACCCTAGAAAAATCAACGCATGCGGGGCATTTTGTTTCGATATAATCTCGCTCCGATTAGCTTGGGCTCCATATATATGGAGACTAGACTAGAGTGGTAAGGTAGGTGCGGCATGATTGGCGTCCTTATACTGTCCTAAGTTCTCTGAGTAGCCATCAACGTGGGCCCGAGATGGAGAAGTTATTTGTTCCTGTAGCCGATCGTGGAGCATTTGGCGTCGATGTCCTCGATCGCGAGCTGAAGAATCCGATCTCTGGTACCGATTAGCTAGCTAGGTGCCAGTCAGGCTGCTGTGCTGTGATGCCGGTTTTGGGAATAACGCAGTGAATCGATGCCAAACCGAGCAACGGAGGAGGAGGTGCATGTGACGCACGCTCTGCAAGTGCACAAAATGGGTTTGGGCTCCAGTAGCTTTGTTTCCGGTCACTGCACTCTGTTGTTGTTCAGCAGTGAGCCACATGTTTGGTGCGCATATTTAGTTCGTGGTCGACGACGCACGGCGATCGGTGACCGGCCCCACACGTCTCTTTGGTTTGCTTATGAAAACGATTGATGAGGAGAACAGTAATCTTAATTACCATTGCATATATTTCGATGAAACTGACAAATTTGTACTTATCGACCGACGTACTTACTGCTTAAAAAAATAAAAAAATGGCATGCAGCTGGGTATGGGGAGCGCGGTGGAGACGCTGTGCGGGCAGGCGTACGGCGCGCACAAGTACGACATGCTGGGCATCTACCTGCAGCGCTCCACGGTGCTGCTCACCGCCACGGGCGTCCCGCTCGCCGTCCTCTACGCCTTCTCCCGCCCGCTCCTCGTCCTCCTCGGCGAGTCCCCCGACATCGCCGCCGCCGCCGCCGTCTTCGTCTACGGCCTGATCCCGCAGATCTTCGCGTACGCCGCCAACTTCCCCATCCAGAAGTTCATGCAGGCGCAGAGCATCATGGCGCCCAGCGCGTACATCTCCGCGGCGACGCTGGTGGTGCACCTGGTGCTCAGCTACCTCGCCGTCTACAAGCTGGGCCTGGGCCTCCTCGGCGCGTCGCTCATCCTGAGCCTCAGCTGGTGGGTCATCGTGGCGGCGCAGTTCGTCTACATCGTCACCAGCAGCCGGTGCAGGCTCACGTGGCAGGGGTTCTCGTGGCAGGCCTTCTCCGGCCTCCCGCAGTTCTTCAAGCTCTCCATCGCCTCCGCCGTCATGCTCTGCCTCGAGACGTGGTACTTTCAGATACTCGTGCTCATCGCCGGGCTGCTCAAGGATCCCGAGCTCGCATTGGCCTCCCTCTCCGTCTGGTACGTACGAATTGTTTTTTGAGCATCATCATGTACGTCTTGCATTTGGCAGATCATATACATATTGCCGTGAATTAAAATGCATGACGTTGAATAATATATAGTTGTGTTAACTTCTACTGTGCGCATGCAGCATGACGATTTCGGGGTGGGTCTTCATGATCTCGGTTGGATTCAACGCGGCAGCAAGTGTAAGGGTGAGCAATGAGCTCGGCGCCGGCAACCCCAAGTCCGCGGCGTTCTCCGTCGTCGTGGTCACCGTGCTGTCGTTCATCATATCGGTCCTCGTCTCGGTGGTCATCCTTCTCTGCCGGGACTACATCAGCTACATCTTCACCGAGGGCGAGGAGGTGTCGCAGGCGGTGTCCAAGCTCACGCCTCTGCTTGCGCTCACCCTCATACTCAACGGCATCCAGCCAGTCCTGTCTGGTAATTAAGCCAACACTTACACAATATAACGCACGTGTCATCGCTGCTCTCTGCAACTAGCATCTTTCAAATTCTGCGTGGATGGCACAACTGAAGTTCTAATTATCTAACTTTGGAAAGTAACTAACTGTTACGAATCTGCTGAGATGAGCAGGCGTGGCTGTGGGCTGTGGATGGCAAGCGTTCGTGGCGTATGTCAATGTTGGCTGCTACTACGTCGTCGGCATCCCCCTTGGGTGTCTCCTCGGGTTCTACTTCGACCTTGGCGCAGCTGTAATGCCCCTGGCCTTCTAATTTGATTGCACCTTATCATGCATTTAATTTGATATATGACTGTATTATTATTTCCCTAAAATGCAGGGCATTTGGAGCGGTATGATCGGGGGTACTTCAATGCAGACTTTGATCCTTGTTTGGGTCACATTCAGGACCAACTGGAACAAAGAGGTATATCTTTTTTTACATTTACTAAATCTTAAGATTCTTTTGTGTGTCTACGCAGAAATGGTCCAATAGTTTAATACCAGCATAATTGATGAGATATGCTTGCAATAATTTTCGCTACTTGCGACACACGAACACGTTTTCTTCGAAGAATGTTGCACTCACACTTTGCACAATATTAAAGTGTATACTTTAACGAGTATTTTCCTTTTATATATCTGAACTTGTAATGTCATTTATCGGAATCGTTTGACGTTTTGTTTGGTTGCAGGTGGAAGAAGCACAGAAAAGGTTGCACAAGTGGGACGCCAAGGCTCCTCTGTTAGAATGAAATGTATTCTTCCTGGCCTGATCGAGGGGATGAAACAACAGACATGCTCCCTATCCATCTCATTGGTGAGTCGCCCTGTGTGGCTGTCGGCCGAGTGCCGCATCGATCCCTCCTCGCAGCTCTCTCGCGAAAAACTCCAGCGCCGCTAGGGTTCCCCGCCGCCGCCGCCGCCGCCGGGCCCCCCTCCTCTCCCTCCGGCGATCTCGCCGGCGGTGGAAGGAGAGGGAAGCCCTCCCTCTGTAGTCTAGGTAGTAGTTTAGCTGTTGCTTTCCAGTTGTTGCTCCGGTGGGCTATGTGCCGCCTTACCTCGTTCCGCCGCCGAGTCACCATGGCCGTAGTCGTCGTCGTCCTGCTCGTCGGCGGCATCATCCATGGTGTTAGCTCGGTGCCGGAAGCGAGATCGAATAAAGTAGCTTTAGGTCCCCTCCCTCCCCACCAGCCACCGCATCCACTACCCACTTCGCCGGCGAATCTCGGCGTCCATGGCGCTCTCCGGCGGCGCTGCTCCAGATCCGCGCCACCCAGCGCGAGATCCGGCGTTCCAGTGCCTGGATCCGACTTCCCCCGCGCAGTCCACCCCATCTCCGCCTCCCATCTTCATCGCCGGCGTTCAAGACCTTCTCCGGTCATCCGTCGTCGGCTCTGCGCACTTCAGTGCGGGATTCGGATGGGAAGCAACCAGATCCGCCACCCGCCGCGCATCAACGCCTCCGTCGTCCAGCTCTCCTGCACGCCATCCTCTTCGCCAAGCCGAAGTGCTCCCCTCGGTTGCTTCGCCGAGCACCTACTTCAACGCCGCCGCCGCCCAATCATGGAGTTGGAGCAGTAGATCTTCTACACGCCGCCGTTGCTTCTTCAACATCTTCTCCGGCGATGAGCCACTCAGCAGGCTCCTCACTCCCGCGGCGACAACATCGCCGGTCAACTCCGGTGCTCAGCGACAGCCCTTATGGTGTGTGTGATGCTTTATGTTTTACTTTGTGTTACCAGGGACCACAAGACAGGCACCATTTTACGGTATATGGTTCCTCGACGTCCACGGCAACGGCAACATTCCGTGCTCGAAGTCTCAAGACTCTCGACCGTCACGGTGGTCCGGCCATTGCGACTCGGATCCAAAATGTCTGGCTTCGAATGTTCTGCCTTTCAGAGGTGCTGATTCTGCCTTCCATCTGCGTCCTGGTGAACGACATACGCATTCAGTTTCACCGACGATATTTTCTCAAGTAGGCAGTAAGGCCCTCGATCAACCTACGCTAATACAGCGGGGCCCTTCAGGCAGCTCTTTGGCAGTCAGCCCGTCGGTTGCTTGTCTAGTAATTCCTAGTACTTTGTTTCTGTTAAGCATCTTCACCCATGTTGGGGTGCTTTGTACTTTACAGGGAATATCTCCCTTTCCTCTGTACTCTGGTTCATTTGGCTAATATATATGAGTACGTTAAGTATCAAAAAAAAAAAAACAGACATGCTCCCTCTTTTCTCCAGCCAAGAACAAAGCAGGAGTGGTTGTAAGGTTTTCACCACAATCAATTGGCTCGTACAAAATGGAATTTGATCCCAAGTTGCTATTTGGAGATCTTAAAGAACACATTTTTTGTTTACCCAACAAGTTTAATAAATGATCAATATATATTTATTTTTTGATAAATGATCTCAACTACTACCTCTGTTCCAATGTACTTGTCATGCTTTAGTTCATTAGTTTTCTCAAATAACTTGTTATTCACTACTAGAATTCACAAGTTTCTCTAGGCAAGAAATTACTAGGGAAACAGCTAAAAACGGTAGGAAAAGCTTTTCCATAGAAAGTTTCCTAGGGAACGATTCCTAGGGAAGGATTCGACGGGAAAGACTGGTTCCCCTACGGTTTTGGTCTGGAACGGTAGGGAAAGTCAGACTTTCCCTAGGAAATCCAACGCTCTAGCGAAACTGCTCAGGTCAGTAAAAAAATATAAAAAGGCCCCGACCCCCCTGCCGGAGCCGAGCTGCTCCCCGAGCCGAGCCGATTTCCAGATCGAGCCGCCGCCGGCGCCCGACGTGTTTGCCGGAGCCGCTGCCGTCGCTGCCGGAGGCGCCGTCGCGCCGCCGTAATTGTTGCCAGAGCCGTTGCTACCGTCGTGCTTGCCGAAGTCGCTGGAGTGGGGAGCGGACATGGGAGCAGAGGGCGGCCACCATCCTTGGAGTCTCGCTCCCCATCATCCTCTCGTTGGGCGGCGGCCTTCTGGCTCCAACAAACTCAAAGTCACTGCATTATCGCGGTAGAAATTACCCAAGCTTTACCTATGAATCCAAGATTCGGATCAAGGTTACGCTGCAAAAAATTTCGAGATTGAAACGCTGAGCAAGATTCCAAGGCACGATAAGAGAACTTGGAGTTTGCGGAAAATTGTGGAGAGAAAATCAGAGGACCTGAGAAGGACGAATAGTTTCTGTTACCTGGGATTCGCATGCTGTGCCATCCGCCGGATGTAGAGCTTGAAGTTGTGCTGCGGCCACCACTCACCACCCCTTCACCATGCCAGCGCTGGCGTTGCGCGCACGTGGCCAAGCTTGGACTTGGACATGTCGATGCTCTCCGCGAACTTGCTGCCATCAGCTTGGATGCATCGACGCTGCAACTTGCGGCAGGACAGAGAGGATGAGGATGAGAGTGAGCGGCTCCTGTACTCATAGAGTGGATAAGGACGAGTGAATGAGAAAACGGGGTTTGAAAAGCTGTCCAGGCTGTCGATTTCCCTAGGGAAATACACTCTTTCCCTACGACTTCTGGCTGCACTCTAGGGAACCATTCTCTTTCCCTACGACTTCTAAGCTCGCTTTGTTTAGGGAAACTATCTTTCTCTAGGACTATCAGAAAAACTCTAGGGAAACAAAGAAAGTTCTAGGGAAACCGGAGAATTCCAGTTGTGATTCTCGCATCTCAGTGTATCTTTCTCTCCTCCTAATACATATATCTCTCTACTCTTTTTTTCGTGTGCACCTATCTTTTTCATCTTTCCTTAATTCCTGTCTCTAGAATAAAAACAACATCTATTTTGAAATGGATGTAGTATTTTTTGGTTGAAAAATACTAATTAAAACATAACAAATAAGAACACTTGGATTGGGCCTTCTCGATAGCAGAAGCACAAATGGAAAACAATTGGAAACAATATACTAAGAAACTAAAGTTTTATGGACACGCAGACGAACTGCGTATCATTACATTAAGAAGAGAGTTTTTGGTTCTAAGATACTTTGGTTACACACACACACCCCTCATTATATAGGCCTCATTCACGCCGGTTACGAACCTAAAGTTTATGAATCTGATTGAACTGTTTGCCATGTACTTATTGGGCCGGGGAGGGTAAAATGAATTAAGTGTGTAACATTTATTTTTAATAAATTATTTATGTAGAACATAGAGATCTTTTAATAATATAATCTAGTACGAACATAGTGAACAGAGAGTGGAGAACATGTCTCCTACAAATGATCATATGACACATTCCATCTCTAACCAAATATAAGCCCAAAGTTCCGGTCTGCACTCTAAAAGCTGTTAAAAAAGCACGTGAGAGATGAGCTATCACCCACAATTCAATTGTAAACCATATAAAACGGTAAAATAACTGAATAGAGTCCAAAATATTTAAGGCCATCATTGCCTTGCACAGTTTGATTCCCAGCATTGTTTCATCAAAGAAATGATGATACCTCGTCTCCCGCATCAGGCGGAGGCTAAAACATGCAGTGAATCTGATCGGTAAACTTTAAATTCATCATTAGCTTCCAACCTTAATTTGAACTGCTGCCGTACCTTTATAAGTATTCATCAGTAGCTTAATAAAGCCCAACAGCATATATTTTTTTCAAAAAAAGAAAATCATTTTTGAACGATAGGTTTATATGTACTACTTCGTATGAACACATTTCTTTCTTTAATATTTTATTCCTACTCAGATTAGCCAAAATGCTTGTGGGTTTGGATCAATTTGAGCATATGAAAAGTTCCAAATATATTATTTTGACTGACAGCGAGAGTTCCCATGACACAAAAGAAACTTTTCTTGGTGCAGCCATGACATACGTGCTGTAGTAATCATGACAACAACAGTACGTACAGAATCATTGTTGCAGCCACCTATGCGCCAATATATCCATTGAATGCAATCGAGTCTGGTGTGATACTTTTGTCCTTGCTACAACAAACAATTGTCCTTCGGAATTAATAATTTGGTCACACTAAATAGGCTTTGTTGCATAGTGAAAGAGAAAGCTCATTACCAGCAGACCACTCAAACATATGTAATATATATAGTATATATTATTTGTATGAATGATGGAACTTTTTAATATCCAGATAACTTTTTTAAGACCATAATATCAAGCGTATCGAACAGTATAGTTATGGTTAGAAAAATGTTTAATTCAAGGGCATGCCATCCATATGTAAATATATCTGTTTAGCCTACAGGCCTTGTAGAGTAAAATATTCTCAGGTGTCAAGCTCTATGAGTAATTTCCATGTGGTTTCTTGTTTTGCTTACCTTCTCTTGCTAGTATTTTTCTTCTCTTATCTATGTATAGAATTTGTGCCATTGACGTTGCATTGAGATTCGATGATTTTTTGATGGGTTCAAAAGGAAACAGAATTCATGAAACGTACGTAAATCTGAACACCTACGTATATGTCGTCCATATAAACCTTCTTTGAACTGCGGCTGGCACATTTACGTTGTCAGGAATGACAACAAATCCGGAGGGAGATTTGAGAGTAAACCAAATATGCAATAGCCAAAATTTAGCCCTTTTTTTATCAACAATAGAAATATATATTTTTAAAAAATAAGGATAAGCTTTCTATATATTTAAAAATATGGATAAGCTTCTCTTAACTCTTTGCACGTTTCGGTGTCTGGTTGCGAGCGGTCCACCTACAGGGTGTTTGTCGTCGACCTCGTCAGTGACCTCAATGCTGAGAGTGAGAGAGGCACCTCTCATTGGCAGGCAACGCGACAAGCTCACCTGTCCTTTTGACTTTCTGGCATCATCTTTGACTGCTTGTCTTATTCAAATTTTTTTTGCAAATGTTAAAACAAACTTGACATGATTAAAGTATCTTGAATGTTAAAACAAATTATGAAAATTAAATAATATTTGTATAAATTTTTTAAATAAGACGAGCGGTCAAACGTGATATCTAAAAGTCAAAGGCGCTAAGTATTCTGAGACAGAGGGAGTAGTACACATGCATGATGCATGACCAGCCAAGACAAATCTCCTCGGCTACACGGCACTCACAATTTCACGTACAGCGATGCATGCGGCGGAAGCTGATACAAGACCAGAGGCCGCGCATACAACCGTGTTGTCCGGCGGCCGACACGTATGCTGCACTACAGGTCGCCACTCGCAATTCCTATACGCATAGATCGAGGTGCTGTGAACATTACCAACCGGTACACCTCCAGCCGCACCTACCCAGCCTTTCAGCATAGCCAAGTTCTAAACAGCTGAAGGCTGAAGCCAGAGAGGTCGTGGACCTCGACGTGCGTTCATCGGCGTCATGGGCACGACAAGCGACGAGTACCCGCCGCTCCTATCGCCGCCGGACACCGGCGATGGCGCGGCGGCGTCCGGCGGCGTGAGCGTGCAGCTGGAGCGCATCCTGGGCGACGAGTCGTGTCCTCCGGTGCGGCGGATGGCGCGGGCGGCACGGGCGGAGCTGCGGCTGCTGGTGGCGCTGGCGGCGCCGGCGGTGGCCGTGTACATGATCAACTACGCCATGTCGCTGTCGACGAGGATCTTCTGCGGGCAGCTGGGCACGCTCGAGCTCGCCGCCGCCTCGCTCGGCAACGTCGGCATCCAGGTCTTTGCATACGGCCTCATGGTACGTATCGGGCGTGCTAAATCGTGTAGAAATCGTCGTTGCAATTTGCAAACTGGTTGGGTGTGTTTTGGACAATGGAAAACATTCTTACGACCTCTGCTTTCAATCTCGATCGACAAACATCTGCTGACGACGGTCAAAACTCAAAGGCTTGGAATACTCACATTTTCAGTCGGCGTACTGTTAGTTTTCAAGTTGTGCGCTCGCTCCATAGTACGCTGACACAGATAGGGTATTTATTCCATCGCAAAAAAAAAGATAGGGTATTTATTACTTTCCATGAAAATCATTTTTTTTCAATAACAGACCGTTGCCTGATAAACTTGCACACACACATAATAAGGCCGTGTCGCAACTTGGGAAGAAAACACGTACTCACTCCGTATTTAAATTGTTGTAATTCGGACAACAATTTTAGTTCAGTTTTGTACAAAAATGTTTGTCGTAACCACATCATTTTGAAGATAACACACATTATGAGATCCAAATGTTTATCTATTTATATGGGAGATCTTTCTATTATTTTTTTCCAATCTATATTCATGGTTACTAGACATGGGAGTCTAGCAGCCAAGGGCTGAATTATTCGTCTGGACACACCAATCATGCAGCTGGGCATGGGCAGCGCCGTGGAAACGCTGTGCGGGCAGGCATACGGCGCGCACAAGTACGACATGCTGGGCGTCTACATGCAACGTTCCTTCGTCCTGCTCACCGCCGCCGGCGTCCCGCTCGCCGTCCTCTACGCCTTCTCCAAACACATCCTCCTCTTTCTGGGGGAACCCGAGCGGATCGCCGGCGCCGCCTGGGTCTTCGTGGTGGGCCTGATCCCGCAGATCTTCGCGTACGCCGCAAACTTCCCCATCCAGAAGTTCCTGCAGTCGCAGAGCATCGTCGCGCCCAGCGCCTACATCTCCGCGGCGACGCTGGTGGTGCACCTGGTGCTCAGCTACCTCGCCGTGTACAAGCTGGGCCTGGGCCTGCTCGGCGCGTCGCTGATCCTGAGCCTGAGCTGGTGGGTCATCGTGGCGGCGCAGTTCGCGTACATCGTCACGTCGGCGAGGTGCCGGCGGACGTGGACGGGCTTCTCCTCCCAGGCGTTCTCCGGCTTGCCGGAGTTCTTCAGGCTCTCGGCGGCGTCGGCGGTCATGCTCTGCCTCGAGACGTGGTACACGCAGATCACCGTGCTCATTGCTGGCCTGCTCAAGGACCCCGAGATCGCGCTGGATTCTCTGGCCGTCTGGTGAGTGTGATCAACTTTTGTTGTCGTTTGTTTACATTATTATTAGGCAGGTACGATCCGATCTGGGAAACACAAACATTCTTTGTGCTTTTGTTTCTTTGATCCATGCACGATCAGTGAGCACGTGAGTTCAACTAACGCCTTTGTCGAAAATGGTGTCCTACATATCCCACCAGCATGTCCATATCGGGATGGGTGTTCATGGTGTCGGTAGGCTTCAACGCTGCAGCAAGGTACTGTAACTTTCATGTCCTAATATACATGCGTGATGATCCCACGTGATCTGGTTCGAGAACTACGCAATAACCTGTGTTGATTGCACGTTCATGCACTAGCTGATGCCAGTAGAAATGCTGCAGTGTCAGGGTTAGCAACGAGCTCGGAGCCGGCCACCCCAAGGCCGCATCTTTCTCCGTCAAGGTCGTCACGACGCTGTCGCTGATCGTGGCGTCGCTCGTAGCGGTCGTCGTCATGTGCCTCCGCGACTACATCAGCTACGTCTTCACCGAAGGCGACGACGTGGCCCGCGCCGTATCCACCATGACCCCGCTGCTCGCCGTCACCATCGTGCTCAACGGCGTCCAACCAGTCCTGTCAGGTTTATTTCACTCGACATGCTCTGGCATTTCCTTCGCGCGCGCGCTTATGTGGACAAGTACCATTGTACTACTGCGTCGACTTGATTTTTCTGAGCACGATCGATCCATCACCTGGAAGCCAGAGTGTTGGTGATCCAAAAGGTTTTTGGCAAAAGCTAGAAGATGTCGCTATTGCGTTTTCGGAGGAAAAGATGTACATTCGTCAACATCGTGGAAATTTTCTGCTTGCAGGTGTCGCGGTTGGATGCGGGTGGCAAGCCTTCGTGGCGTATGTGAATGTCGCGTGCTACTACGGCGTAGGCATTCCCCTTGGATGCGTTCTTGGCTTCCACTTTGATCTGGGTGCCATGGTAAAGTTACTCAAAAACGTCTACAAAAAGACTACTACTACCTCTTTATAATTAAAAAAATCGATCCCTTATCTTGTTCGCTGTTCGAAGGCGATGCTGACGATCCTTATCAATCCAGGGAATATGGGGCGGAATGATTGGTGGACTGATTGTGCAGACGCTGATTCTAACCTTTGTCACGCTTCGGACTGATTGGAATAAAGAGGTACTGGACTCTTTTCACGACTTTTCTGCGGTGTGGACACAAAGCCATGGTGGTGTCATTTTATATATTCTTACATAGCGTCTTCATGTGCTTTCACATGAATTAGTTATTTCTATTTTATTAAAAACCTTCAAATATCTCAACTGTCGACACTTTTACCGAGAATTAATTAATGATTTGCAGCTAAGTCTGTATACCTAATATTACAGGTTGAAAAAGCACGCTTGAGGTTAAACAAATGGGAGGACAAAAAGAAGCCCCTTTTAGTCGAAGATTGAGAAGTGGCGTCACATGATTCACAATACATTATACATGGATGTATGTGATTATTTAATTTGTCCATTTTACACGTGCAACTGAAGCTAAATAAAATCCGGAATAAAAAGTTACTGAGCAGTATATATCACAGTTTGCATCATGCCCAGTAAAATATCTTTCCTGGCTCAATAATGTCATCTTTGACCCTGAGTTAATATGCAGAAAAAATTAAAGGAGGTTTCACCATACAACCCATACGACGAAGTGGTCATCAGCAGTTTATTTTATATGAAGCAAATCATCCATGTGGTTTTGGTACCTACCAAATTCACAAAAGCTGCCGATTCAGCAACAATTTTCTGTCTAATCATAGCTATATGTTTGTAACCAGGAGCAGCATTGCTTGGAAATTTTTGAATGGCAAAACTAGCCCATTTTGAAATTGAATTGCACTGATATTAAAATGTTCATCACACTTATCCTAGCACCTCTTTTTGTTCTTTAATTCAAAATTTAGGAAAATAAGCTTCAGCCGTTCTTCTGATTTCCTGTAACTTAGGTGTAAATGATTCACTCATGCTTCTAGGAGAGTGTAAGAAACATTTAGCTTACCCTTGAGTAGCTGTGAGACGGTTTGACATGCAGATCACGAGGTAATGAGGCTTGATTGAATTTCAAAACTTGCGTATGTGATTTGACCTCGCTGAACCCTATTGAACTCGATTGCAGATGAATGGGCCACACGACGCCACTTAATTATGCCACCCACCATTTTTCACACAGGCACCATCATCTCTGCGGGGGTGGGTTTGTCCTTTCATTATTGCGAGACGGATACTAGGACATTTACTTCATCGAAACATGGGATATGGGATTCTATGACAGATCAGCTAACTTTAATTTCTCTCGGTCCACCAACATCATCTTGGGTTTTAAGTTCTTAATTTATAGGTACTCTGATTGGTATAAGTGAATTGTACTCTCACCAGCAACCTCGAGCCTGGAAACCAACCGCACTCGCCAGTCCAAAGGAGAGGGAAAGTTATTGAGAAGCAGCTCCGATGCGTGTTTAATAAGAGCAAGACTGGAAGATTAGACCCAAATTAATTTCATCTTGGTATGCTAATTAACCATACTTATGCACCCATCATTTTAATTAGTCTCTGATTGGTAGGAGTACATGGTAGCTTATTAGAATGATTGTATATCCTAGACAGAACATTTAGGGAGGAATCATTAATTCATTATAGGATCGAGTAGAGTAAAAACGGTCAGAGAAAGAAGAAGCACAGGCTTTATGGAGTGTATTTTCACTTTACAAAGCATGATACTAATTTGGTTCCATATCACATGCAAACGTGGGCAATCAAGATATATGGGTCATGCCAGAAAAATAGCCCCACACGAAGTAACCTTTTACAAGTCTTTGCAGGCTCTTCTACCTGGGCCTTGTAAGTTCCTTATGTGTCTGTAGAGTGTGGATCCTCCAAGGGACCTCCTATATGTAAAAGGATTGAAAATGGCTTGAGCATAGACAGCTCAATAAAGGCCCAACGCGTGCACCGACAGCTGCCCCATGTGCGCAGCAAGGCCGACCCATCCTACGCACCCACGTTCCCGTGATTGTAATGAACAAAAAAGGTTCAAATGCATCTGAAATAATTTTCTAATTTAAGAGAAAAATGAGTTTGAACTTTTGGATTCACAGGAATTAAACTCTCACCTCACCCACCTAGAATTTGACAGGTGTCCCCGCCTTCAAACGCTCCACACACCCGTCCCCACCTCGATCAATCCCACTCATCTATCTCCTTTTTGCTCAAATCCTAATGTTTGTCCGATGCTGAAGCAGAAATCAAGCACTCGATGTATAGAGATTCTGATCCTCCAATGGATCACCTAGTATTTGCATGGAAATCACCCAAGTCCGCTCCTCAAACAGCCAAGCTAAAAACGTTGTTTATTTAGGTCCGCCACGAAATGATAGATACCACCAGTTTCTCTAACCAAACTGCTTATTGAACTGATTCAATCTTTGTCAGAAACCTGTCGCTATATATAGAATTATTACCAAGCTACTAGATCCATGAAAACCCTATGGCCAATGGATTCCGACGACCCGGCCGGCCCTGCTCTCACTGTCTGGTATCAATGACTTCTGGTGGAGAGTAAACTTATCTGATCTGGCGCACAAAGCAACAATAGACGCAGAATAATTCCGGTTCTTTTAAGAAAGTTTGTCACCATGCACATCAGCACTTGTAAGAAAGACGGTGAGAACTAGGTGAAGACAAAGGAAAGGACAAATACAAATCAAGGTGATACATATGAGCATCTCTCTCCGAACGATACGAAAATCAACAAATTAGTAAAGAGCTCTATAGGAGCACATCCTACACCTGTGTCAGCTGTACCTCCCGCGCGCGCTGCTGCTGGCCAACCACCTGTTTCTTCTTCTTCTTCTTCTTCTCTTCTTCTTCTTCTTCTTCTTCTTCTTCTTCTTCTTCTTCTTCTTCTTCTTCTTCTTCTTCTTCTTCCGTTCCTGAGGTACTTAATTATGGCCGCCGGCGACGTCCATGGCGGGGTGCGCACTCACGAGCTGAGCGGCCAGCTGGAGGGCATCCTAGCCGACGGCGAGGTGCCATGGGCACGCCGCGCTTCCAGAGCGGCCATGATAGAGCTTAGGCTGCTCACGCCAATCGCGGCTCCGGCGGTCGTGGTGTACGTGCTCAACAACGTGCTGTCCATCTCCACGCAGATCTTCTCCGGGCACCTTGGAAACCTCGAGCTTGCTGCCTCGTCGCTCGGCAACAACGGAATCCAGGTCTTCGCCTATGGCCTCATGGTACGTAAATTTCCTCTTCCGCCGTAGAATATATCTCTTTGCCCCGGATTTTTCTCCACAGAGTAATAACAAGTCTCTAGCTTCATTGAGACAGTGAAAGAGATGACATGCACTATATATATTTTTTGAAAGAACTGCAGCGGCACACCGCTTCAAATTAATATATATTAATATGAAAGTAAATTCTAGTTTGAGTAAATTAATATATATTAATATGAAAGTAAAGAACTGCAGCGGCACGTCTGGAGTATTTGAGTGGATTTGCTTGTTCGAATGTTATTCTAGTAGATTTATTGTTATTTTTTTATCATAAGTCCCCTTTCTTTGCATGCACCAAGAGATGCAGACAGTTTTTTTTTATTTTTTGAAGAAAGATGTGGACAGATGTTATAAATGGAGGGAGTACAGTTTTCTTTAATTTATGAGCTGACACAGGCTAATGGGTTGTGCTTGCTGTCGAGACACTGTTTTTTTTTCCTGTCGAGACACTGTTTATTATCCAACAGATGAAATGATAGGTTGTTTGGAGGCCTGAGCTAGCAGAAGCGTGGTAGGCAGTACAAAGTGACAAGTAATAGCATGTGATTGGAGTGCGCAACAAAGTTGTATTCTAATCGTTCGACTATTTTTCTCAAACTTTACACGTGTCCTTTAAATTAATGCAATAAAATGAGCTTTCAAAGGAATATATATATATATATATATTTTTTTTGGCCAAGCTCTTGGGGTTGGAGCAGCTAGCAGAGGGAGATGAAATGCTAGCCGACCCGGCCGGATTTGAGCGTGGCATCATCTTTTAAAAAAAATGCTAGGGGGCGTCTCGAGCTCTCCCCATGGTCTAGTTTTTTTTTTACGTACTTTTTTTACTTAAACTTTTAAAATGTACCAATATCGTTTTTCTTTTATGAAAATGTTGAAATTGTGTAGTCATAATGGTTGAGCACATAGTGATGTAATGTAAGGCATGTATGAATGGGGCCGGAGTGCAGCTAATACTTCTGCCGATACACATACACATATGAAGCCCTACTAACTTTTGGTTGCCTGACTTCAAACACCTGCTATCCAGCTTGGCATGGGGAGTGCAGTGGAGACGCTGTGCGGCCAGGCTTATGGCGCACATAAGTACGACATGTTGGGCATCTACCTGCAGCGTTCCACCATCCTGCTCGTCGCGGTCGGCGTTCCGCTCACCTTCATCTACGGTTTCTCCGAGCCCATCCTCATCTTCCTCGGCCAATCCCCAAAAATCGCAAAGGCGGCGGCCATTTTCGTCTACGGCCTCATTCCCCAGATCTTCGCCTACGCCACCAACTTCCCCATCCAGAAATTCCTGCAGGCGCAGAGCATCGTGGCGCCGAGCGCGTACATCTCCGCGGCGACGGTGGTGGTGCACCTGGTGCTGGGGTGGCTGGTGGTCTACAGGCTCGGCATGGGCCTCCTGGGCGCGTCGCTCGTGCTGAGCCTCAGCTGGTGGATCATCGTCGCCGCCCAGTTCGTGTACATCGTCACCAGCGCGCGGTGCCGGCGAACGTGGACGGGCTTCTCGTGGAGGGCCTTCTCCGGCCTGCCTGATTTTCTCAAGCTGTCCACGGCTTCCGCGGTGATGCTGTGTCTGGAAACCTGGTACTTCCAGATCCTGATCCTCATAGCCGGCCTCCTCGACAACCCTCAGCTCGCGCTTGACTCTCTGACAGTCTGGTATGCACGGAGAAGTTCCTGTGTTTCTAATACTAGTATTTATGGGAAGCATGTCTCATTGAATCAATTGACAGTATGACGCTTGCTGGGTGGGTTTTCATGATCTCCATTGGGTTCAATGCTGCTGCGAGGTGAATATATATACATTTGGTAAAGTCCCCTGTCTTTTGTGTAACATGTGAGTCCATTTCAATTGTTGGTTCTATCACTGTAGTGTGCGAGTTGGGAACGAGCTGGGCGCTGGGCACCCACGGGCGGCAGCGTTCTCGGTGGTTGTAGTGACGACGCTGTCCTTCCTGATAACGCTGGTGATGGCGGTGGTGTTCCTCATCTTCCGGGACTACCTCAGCTACATCTTTACAGAGGGGGAGACGGTCGCCCGCGCCGTTTCCGAACTCAGCCCGCTCCTCGCAACCACGCTCATCCTCAACGGCATCCAGCCTGTCCTTTCAGGTAGGAGATCGACCATGATCTTACTTAGTCTCAGCGCACCTTTATTACGGACCGAATGATCAGCAAGTTCATGAGCATCTGAACATGTTTGTGTTTCCAGGTGTGGCTGTCGGATGTGGGTGGCAAAAGTTGGTCGCTTACATAAATGTCGGATGCTACTACTTCGTGGGTATCCCCCTCGGTGTTCTCCTTGGCTTCAAATTTGATCTTGGTGCAAAGGTACCCATTATTTCTCGTCAAATAACTACGAGCAACGTTCAGAGTTCACAACATTAAATCCCTTTGCTTGTAGGGAATATGGACTGGGATGCTTGGTGGCACCTGCATGCAGACACTGATCCTGTTCTGGATCACCTTTAGGACCGATTGGAACAAAGAGGTATCTATGCATCTACAAACTGATGACATAACTATCTTTTAATACAGAGTAACCATCAAAAGTGAGGACTAACAACTACATGATTGCGCACGATTATCATCTGCTCCATATCACACAGATTCACGAGTTTATTTGATCTTACTTTTTTTATCATAGCTTTATCAATCTTCTGGTTTGCTATGAGCAGGTGGAAGAAGCCAGGAAGAGACTGAACGAATGGGAGGACGAGAAGCAGCCCCTTCTAGCTCCCACAGACTGATTCATAACCAGATAATTTTCTGTGATCAGTACTCTCAACATATATATACATCAGTGGAAACATTAATTAATCATGGTGCTGCCATAGTGCAACATGCCAACATTCATGTAATGCCAATTTCAACGCCCAATAGCTACGTATCAAACAGTAGCATTCCTCAAGGAAATCCAAGTCAATATAGTTTGTTTGTTTTTTCACAAATTTGCAGGCCAGAACATTTATTTTCTTAATATTGACTAGTAAAAATACTCATCTTGTTCTTTTTTAAGGACTCAAACTTACCACATCAATCAGAAAAGAAAGAAGCATTATCGTTGTTGGCATAAAAAATTAAACCATAACATCTGCAATTCTTTTGTAAATTACCCCTTTGCACTACTAATGTATCTACCCTGAATATTTTGAAAACACTATCGTTCACATGGTTTGCATCCAAACTTTTCGAACGCCAAGAAATTTTGAAACCCAAACATTTAGTCTAAACATTAGTCGTTGGAATGTTCCCTACAAAATTTCCTTATGTAGGTGGACTATTCCCTCCAAAATTTTAGCACCTTATTGAAATTTGCTTCTGCCAGATTAGCCTAAATCAACCCTCAATTAACTTGTGGGCCCCCTCACTTTCTGCCAAAACCCGAGCCTTTCATTACAATTTGGGAGGCGACGCACGCACGAGAGGACCGGGAGGGACGACGGTTCTTCTCTGCCCTAACTGCGGCGCTCGTGAACCATGTCTCCTGCGTCCCAGTCCCGAATCCCAATCTGCACATACTTATAGTACTAAATTGACCATTACTTATGCTATTATGAATTTTGCTCTATTAAGGTCACACATATTCCTTCTTTCTTAATATTATCATCAAGATAGAGTAACAATTTTTGTTTCATGACATACAGACCGACATTGACAGGTAGATGTGTGGAAAGTAACCATCTGATGCAAGGGACCCAAAGAGCTCATCATCGAGACCACTCTTGACAAGGGTATCATCAAATATTTCAACTTGATAAGTTTCATAGAGCAGCTTGGTTTTCGTGGACGGAACAACTTCTACTTCAAGAAGAGATGTGGAGTTGATGTAGAGACTCTTCATGATATTGATATAAGCCGAGATGTAGAGATCATGGTTTAGGAGTTATCTAGTGACCACACGACGGAAATAAAGAATATACAGTGGTAGAGGAGTACTTTACCACAAAGTATATCAAAGTTTCCTTTCGGCAGATAACTCCTGAGCCATGATCTCTGCATCTCGGCTTATATCAATTGGCTGAAGAGTTGCAAAATCAAGTCGACATTCTTCTTGAAGGAGAAGTAGTCCCACCATAACCAAGCTGCTCTTTGAAATTTATGATGTTGAAAAATGTTATGGTACCCTTGTCAAGAGTGGTCTGGATGACGCGCTCTTTGTGTTCCTTGCATTGAATAATTACTTTCCACATCTCACCTGTCAATGGGGGCTTTATGATGAAAACAAATTATTACGCTATCTCGATGACAATATTAAGAAAGAAGGAATATGTGTGACCTTAACAGAACAAAATTCATAATAGCACAAGTAATCGACTGATCAGATGTAGTACTATATAACTATATGCATAGTTGTAATAGTGTGTGGAAAACAAATCAGTAAAGGTGAAATAGCATACTGTTAGTCAGGTCATTAAAAGGAATCTTTAACATGCAAAAAGGACTTCAAATGAATGTCAAATATTTTTTAATAGTAATAGCACAAGTACTGTTAAATGAAAAAATTGCAGTCAGCTACTAGTCCAAGCAAAAACAACTGGAGCATCTAGAACTATATCAATTTGGCCCCACTAACAATAGGATGAATAGAAGGTAGATAACAATATGTATCTATAAACAATAGTGCTCAGAACATTTATAATATGCAGCGTTTGCCTAAGAACAGTATTTTCTCTGGTTTTAAATTGTAGATGTCATTGACTTTTTTCGCTACGTTTGACCATTCGCTCTTATTGAAAATATTAGTTCAACCATGCAAAGTTATAAGGTCTATTTCAACTTTCTTGATAAAACAAATCATAACAACATATAACGATAATTTTTAAAAAAATTGAATAAGACGAATGGTCAAACATAATGAAAAAAATCAACGGTGTCAATAATTTAAAACTGGAGGGAGTACCACGGTACGAAAAAGTGTTATCTTCAACAAACAGACTTTCTAGCAGATTGATTGAGCTAGGTAAGAGTAAGTGTGTGATGAGAATCTTAACTTACCCCCCTTGTAACGAAAATTGCAGTCAGCTACTACAAGCAAAAAACCAGTACCGTCTTACTAAAGAAGCCTCTAGCTACTAGGCCATGAAAAGCTAAGTAACACACATGAAGCATAACTGAATCACCTACTAATTTGTAAAGAGAGGTGCAGGTAGTGTTCCAAATCTGACTATCACTGTTATTACTACTCTTCCATGAATCATATTGAATTGATCGTCTATCAGCATGCACATGTAGTTCACCTATCTTTTGTTATGCTAAATGAAGCAAATAAATCTAATTAGCTAGGTTTCAAGTTCCATATTATTTTTCTTAAAAGCTAAACGATGACATTTGGATGAACTCACGCAATTCCTATATAAAATAAGTAGTTACTTTCATATTAGTTGTATATAGTCTGACTTCTAATGAATTCAGTTATCTTCGAGGATTAACAATCCAACAGATATAGATAGATATGTAAAAACTAAGAGATGGATCTGAACAGCAGGACTCAAACAGCACAGGAAGTGATATTCTGGCAGTCGTGTAAGAAGAGACGGGAAAGAAAACAATTACTACTCCCTCCGTTTTTAAATTGATGTCGCCGTTGACATTTTAAGTTACGCTTGACTTTTCGTCTTATTTAAAATTTTAGTTCAAATTTACAAACTTATAAGTTATACTTGAATTTCTTTTGGTGATAAAACAAACCATAACAAAATATATGATAATTTTTTTAAAAAATTGAATAAGACGAATAGTCAAACGTAACTCAAAAAGTCAACGGCGATATCAATTAACGAAGATAGTATTCTACATCGCCGTCAGACAATCAAAGCACGCAACGCATCCCACACATGGTACAAACTAATCATAGATGCTAAGATGCATGGCGATTAAGAAAAGTTCCGCCACTGGAATTTCCACACAGGAGCCCTACAAGATGACCGATACGCACCTGATGGATAAAACAAGCTGTCGTCTTCAACAACGTCGGCCTCCTCGATTGCGACTCACGTCGTGCGGCGGCTTTGGCATCGGCGACATGGTTGGATTCGGTCGCAGGAGAAGGCAGTGCACGTCGTCGTGCGGCGGCTCCGGCATCGGCGGATCGGGACGACGCAGGTGACATGGTCGCTAGGGCAGAGAGGAACCGCCGCCCCTGCCGATCGTCTCCTGCGCCGCCTCTCACAAGATTGTAACGAGGCGTGGGTTTTGGGGAAAGTGGGGGGCCCCCCAAGTTAATTGAGGGTTGGTTTAGGCTAATCATTTTTTTTACCAATGGTTTAGGCTAATCTGGCTGGACCAGTCCACACACGTAAGGAAACTTTTTATCCACCTACTAATGTTTACACTATATGTTTCGTTTCGAAATTTTCTGGCGTGCGAAGATTTTTCGATGCAAATCATATGAACTATAGTTATTTCAAAATATTCAGGGCATATACATTTATTGAATGTGCTGGTGATTTTGAAAATTTTCCATGCATTTATACATAATGTTTAGAGTACATTTCACAAATTAAGAGTAAATTCCACCAGTGGTACAATAACTTGTGAGGTGTGTGTGTTTTAGTCACGGAACTTGAAAATTGCTTAAACAGATCACACAACTTGTTATATGAGCAAAACAAAATAAGGATTCAATATCTAGTCAAAGATGTGCTTCATTAACAATTGTTTGGCCGCAACTAGGACACGGACGTGCATAAGGCGGTGACTCAGAGGCGGCGGCTCCTTCAAAGCAAATTGGCCAGCCCCCTTACCTCCGGCGGCCTCGCCGTCGGCGGAGGAGGGAGGCCCGACATCCAGACATTCATCTAGTTCTCTTCTAGGTTTAGGTAGTTAGGTCTTCCCACAGTTGTTGCTTTTGGCGGCGGCTGCGGTGCTTGTTAGGGTTAGGGTTCCTCTATTTGGTCTAGTCGAAGAGGGTGACGGCGGCGGTGCAACGTCCCGGTTATCCCAGGAGCTAAAACACTTTATTATACCAGTCCCTGGATCAGTCGCTGGTACAATCAAGTCTTACAACAGGTGATATTACAAGTCGCGACCTGGCAGGGGTCGATTGAGAAGCAACAAGAACACTAGCAGATAGGCAACAGTAAACGAAAAGCTAAACCAGAAGATAACTTCTAGTTCATCAAACGGCATAGCGGAAGCAACTAAGCGGCAAACTACTGCCACAGGCAGCTCGGGTGCGGACGAGACCAAGCTCAAACGTCTTCCTCACCGTCGGCGTCGACGAAGTCTGGATCTTCCTGTGTAACAGCAAGCAAGAATGAGTACAAAAGTACTCAGCAAGTCGCAACCCTTACCCTACCATCAATGGATAAATGTATGCAATTGGCAGTAGCAAGGTAAAGGCCATCAGGTTTAACATTGCAATAAAGCAAGTTTTACACATGCAGGGGTTCAGTTTATAAAGCATTTTAGCAAAAGCATCAAATTAAGATATTAAGGGGTTGGTCAAGTTTTACGTTGCCGGACACCCCGTCCACGACAACCTTCGGCGGAAGGCCGGACCTATTCTCAAAACAACTCACACATCAAGGAGATAAGCACCCAACCCATGCTAGTTCTTGGACCGAACCAAAGCCATGTCCGTGACCGTGGACTCGGCTATTCGAATAGATTTTAACACTCTGCAGAGGTTGTACGCTGTACCCACAATCTGAGTGCATCACAAGCCACCGCGCTCGTGGGTGTGAAGACTCACAAAGCCATTACCCATCACAGCATCGTCCCGACTAATCGCCATGGGAGTTATCCATGGGTCTAGCCTCTGATCTAGGTCTTCGACCGGGTCGCACACGTCTGCATCACGTCCACCTGCTCCATGGGCTCCCATTGCATCTCCAGCCTCCAGGCGATTAACAGACTAGCTGGCGGGGTTTAGACTAAGCCGTGCCGCATACACGGTAGTGTGGTCGCACTGAATAAACGGCTAGGTAGGATGTCACAAGCAACTCGGTCCTTAAACGAGCCAAGGCAATCATCTCCACATATATGAACCCACCACAGAGGCGGCATTCATCTCCCATATCACTTGTCATAAGCACACCACAGAGGCGACACTTAATCTTCCATAAATATCATCAGGATCACCTCAGCTCTAACCCAAGTTCATTCATTCATCTTTCTTAAGTTATCACCCAACCTTACTACTACCACACAACACCAATCACGGTTTTCACATTTGCAAAAGCTAGATATAAGTAGAGCACTTAGTGATACACAGTCCTAAGCATTTCTATCACAAGGCAATCATCCATGCGTAACTATTATCATACATGGATATCCTAGGTTTAACAGGGAATAATTTAGGACAGATAATATAAGGCTCCGTGGTCTTGGTCATACTACACAAAGGTTTTGCAAACATCAGGGCAACCATTTCATGCAATAAAATAGCTTCTACGGGTTGTGTTTATAAAACATGGGAGCAGTATGTTCAAAGGGAAAACGGATTGTGACTTGCCTTTGTTGACGTCCTCGGGGAGTTCCTGCTCAAAGTCTCTGGCTCCTGGTTCCTGCTCCTCCTCCTCCGCGTACTCGAACTCTCCATTAGCTACGCGACCGGCAAACAAGCAAACAAACACAAATAAATACAAAAGAAATAGAAGAGGAGCTCTACAAAAGATGGAACTGGTGGAAATGGATAGAGCTCAATTTTAGATGAATTTAGGAGGAAGAATCAGGTCAATCGGAGCTCGGACGGTGGAGATATAAGTTTTACAGCGAGGACTATTGGTTTATTCCGAAAATGAATTCGGGGAAAAGAATAACGGGTCATGTTGCGTGGACTGGTTGCTGCTGCGTTTGGTTGGAGGGGAGGGAGAGGATGTGATGAGCAAGCTTGGAATGTGTCTAGGAGCACGGGCAAGTTTCTTTAGGTGACTCGACCATGGCGATATGGCTCCGGAGGGAAAGATCGATGGAAGGCGTATTGTTGGTGGTGAAACAGAGAGGGAAAAGAAGCGGAGCTCACCTGCAGCTGGGCTGGGCAGCGCGCTGGTGAGGGAGCTCGCGGGGAGGGCTATTTATAGCCGGAGACAAGCTTGAGTAGGGAGAGAGAGGAGCATCACCACGGATGGCATGACAGCGACATCGAGGTGACGGCGACGTGACAGGAGCAGCAGCGGTGCATGCAGGGCAGCATGCGCGTGCGGAGAACGGCAGTCGAAGCGTGCAGCTTTGGGGTGATGTGACTGGGGCAGCAGTGGGAAAGTGGCCAGCTGGTATGCGTGCGGGAAAATGGTAGATGAAACGCGCAGCTTTGGCGGTGATGTGATTGTGACGCGATGAGACAGAGTAAAGAGATGACTTGATGCGACGGGACAGCTCAAGAATAGTGTCATCACGTGGTTCGGGATGACATGACATGACGCGATGGCATCGCTATGCGCAGGTCGCTGCTGCTGCTGCTGCTGTTTGTGAATGCGGAGCGAGGCATGGGCAGGGGCAGCATGCGAGGCGTGCGGCTTTGGAGCGATGGGACGCGAGCACATTTGGCCAATAGTGGATGCGCAGGGGCCGTGGGACATGGCATGCATGCGGAGGCGACGGGCTGCAGCGGCAGCGCTGTGCGCGGTGGCCCCGGTGGCAGGGCATGGCGCTTGCGTGCAACTTTAGATGAGAGGACATGTGTGCAGAGAGAGGAGAGGGGCCGTGGCGGTGCGTCGCTGCGTGGTATGCGCAAATAGTGGCGACGGGATGGCGGGGCCGATGGCGTGGCGTGTGGTTTTGGTTTGACGAGACGACTCGACGCGACGAGACGACTCAGAGATGGAGTTGGCGTATGGTTTTGGGTAACTTCGGCGTGTGGTTTTGGGTTGACGAGACGACTCGACGCGACGAGACGGCTCGACGCGACAAGGTAGGCAGAGAAGTAAAAGCATGGTAAATGGTAAATGGTAGTCAGCACGCATACGTGCTGCGCCAAGGAGGAGAAAGAATGAGAGGGAGTGAAAAGTTTTGAAAAGATTTTGAAAACTTCCGATTTTAGTTTCGATTTTATTTGTGAATTTTTATGGCAAATTTTCAGGGCGTTACAAACCTACCCCCCTTAAAGGAATCTCGTCCTCGAGATTCAAGCTCATCCTCAAAGAGATGGGGATACTCCTTCCTCAAAGCATCTTCTCGTTCCCAAGTGGCTTCTGCCTCTGTGTGCCGACTCCACTGAACACGATACAGACGGACTGTTGATCCTCTGGTCTGACGGGTGGTTACATCCAAAATCTTAATCGGCACTTCCCGATAACGGAGGTCATCTTGTAAATCCAAAGTCTCCACTGACACATGCTCTTCTGGTATTCTCAAACACTTCTTGAGCTGGGACACATGAAAGACGTTGTGCACATCCGCCAACTCTGGTGGTAGCTCAATCCTGTATGCCACTGTACCGATCTTCTTCAACACACGGTAGGGTCCGATGTAGCGTGGAGCTAGCTTGCCACGGACTTGGAAACGTCGTGTACCTCTAATTGGGGAAACTTTAAGGTACACATAGTCTCCAACTTGGAAACTTAAATCCCTTCTTCTCTTGTCTGAATAACTCTTCTGACGAGATTGTGCTTCTTTCAGCTTTTCTCTGATTTCTGCAACTTTTTCTTCTGCCTCTTTAACGATGGAGGGTCCTGTAAGGGAACGCTCTCCAACTTCTGACCACATCAGAGGTGTTCTGCATTTTCTTCCCTACAACACTTCAAAAGGTGACATCTTGAGGCTGGCTTGGTAACTGTTGTTGTATGAGAATTCTGCATAAGCTAGACTCTTCTCCCAGTCTTTGCCATAGGTCAATGCACAGGCTCTCAACATGTCTTCAAGGATTTGGTTGATCCTTTCTGTCTGACCATCAGTCTGAGGGTGATAAGCAGTGCTGAAATCCAACTTAATTCCCAAAGCGGAGTGTAAGCTTTTCCAAAACCTAGAGGTAAATTGGGTACCTCTATCAGAGACAATTCTGCTTGGTACTCCATGTAGCTTCACTATGTTGTCAATGTACAACTGAGCTAACTTGTCTCCTCCATAGTTGGTTCGTACAGGAACAAAGTGAGCGACCTTGGTTAGTCGGTCCACTATTACCCATACAGAGTTGTATCCCTTCCTTGTCTTAGGAAAACCAACTATAAAATCCATGCCTACTTCATCCCATTTCCACACAGGGATTGGTAAGTGCTGGAGTAATCCTGCAGGCTTCTGGTGTTCTGCCTTGACTCTCTGACAGACATCACATTCTGCAACAAACTTGGCTATATCTGCCTTCATTCCATTCCACCAGTACTTTTCCTTTAAATCAAGATACATCTTGGTAGATCCTGGGTGAATGGAATAAGCTGAGTTGTGGGCTTCATCCATGATTATCTCTCGGAACTTTCCTTCTTGTGGTACACAGATTCTGTCTTTATACCACAGAGTGCCTTTATCATCTACTCTGAAGTTTGGAGCTTTGTTTTCTCCAGTGTGGCTGCGGATCTTCATTAACTCTTGATCCTTGAGCTGGGCTTGTCTGATCTGTTCATCCAGTGTTGGTTGCACACTTAGATTATTCACACAAGCTCGAGGCACTATCTCCAGATTAAGCTTCTTTATCTCGGTCGACAAGTGATCATTGTGCGTCATGAGGTGGTTGCAGTAGGCTTTTCTGCTTAAGGCATCTGCAACAACATTTGCTTTTCCAGGATGGTAGTGGATTTCCAAATCATAGTCCTTGATTAACTCTAACCACCTTCGTTGTCTCAGATTCAGGTCTGGCTGAGTAAAGATGTACTTCAAACTCTTATGATCCGTATAGATCTCACACTTATTTCCAATTAAGTAGTGCCTCCAAATCTTGAGGGCATGCACTACTGCTGCCAACTCCAGATCATGAGTGGGATAATTCTGCTCATGAGTCTTCAATTGCCTTGATGCATAGGCAACAACTCTACCATCTTGCATTAGGACACATCCTAAGCCTTGTCTTGATGCATCACAGTAGACAACAAAATCCCTGTGAATGTCAGGCAGGACTAACACTGGTGCTGTTGTCAGTCTTCTCTTCAACTCTTGAAAGCTTCTTTCACAAGACTGGGTCCATTCAAACTTCTTGTCTTTCCTGAGAAGTTCTGTCATGGGTCTTGCTATCTTGGAAAATCCTTCAATGAATCGGCGGTAATAACCCGCTAATCCAAGAAAGCTTCTGATCTCTGACACATTTGTCGGCTGAGGCCAATGAGTGACGGATTCAACTTTTTCTGGGTCTACAGCAACTCCTTCTGCTGTCAGAATGTGGCCAAGGAAGGCAACTTTCTCAAGCCAAAATTCACATTTACTGAACTTGGCATATAACTTGTGGGCTCTGAGCTTTTCCAAAATTACTCTCAGATGTTGCTCGTGCTCTTCGGCACTCTTTGAATAGATCAGTATGTCGTCAATGAAGACAACGACAAACTTATCTAATTCTTCCATAAACACCTTGTTCATGAGATTCATGAAGTATGCAGGTGCATTGGTTAGTCCAAAGGACATAACTGTGAACTCATACTGACCATATCTGGATACAAAGGCTGTCTTTGGGATATCTGCTTCTCTGATCTTCAGCTGATAATACCCAGATCTTAAGTCAATCTTGGAGAAGTACTTAGCTCCTTTTAACTGATCAAACAGGTCATCAATCCTGGGCAGAGGGTACTTGTTCTTGATTGTCACTTCATTCAAGGATCTGTAGTCTACACACATCCTCATACTTCCATCCTTCTTCTTGACGAAGAGAACTGGTGCTCCCCATGGGAAAGAGCTGGGTCTGATATATTTTTTTTTTGGAGTTCTCTTAATTAACTGTTCCTTGAGTTCTGCTAACTCTGCGGCTGCCATGCGGTAGGGTCGCTTGGCTATTGGGGCTGTTCCAGGGATAAGGTCAATGATGAACTCAATATCCCTATCTGGTGGCATTCCAGGTAACTCATCAGGGAACACATCTGGATACTCATTTACCACTGGTACTTCTTCTACAGTCTTGGTTTCCATGGTAAACACCATCAAGTCAGGTTTACTTCCAAGGGCTTGGCAAACTACTCGGGTTCCCTCATGGTTGGTCGCTGTAACTGTTCTGTCTGAACATGCTATGACACCATCATGCTTGGTTAACCAATCCACTTAGGGTGATTCTTATCCGCGAACAACCCAAGTGACACTTGATGCAGCTCCGGGCGATCGGGTTATTAAGGGGGTTTTAAGCAGTACTGTAGGTACTTTATGCTTTTCCACAAAACTTGATGATATGAAAGAGTGCGATGCTCCAGAATCAAACAAAACTGTTGCAAGAACTGATTCAACAAGAAACTCACCAAGCACAACTCCGGGTGCGTCCTGAGCTTCCTGAGCATGGATGTGGTTGACGCGGGCACGTCCGAAGGACTGCTGTGTCTTCGCTGGCTGGTTGGAGACTTGGTTGGTTCCACGTGTGGCTCCAGACATCCTTGGTCCATTCACAGTGTTGGACTGAATGGAAGCAGCTGGCTTGTTCTTGTGGGGACAGTTGGCGATGAAGTGGCTAAGGTCACCACAGTTGAAGCAAGCCTTGGGTTGGTTGGTAACTTGACCACTGCTGTACTGCTGAGTCTTGGTGTTGTTCTGACTCTTCTGAGGAAAGCTGGGCTGACGAGAGACATTGGATGGAGTCCTGAACTGCATTGGGGCTTGACTCTTCTGACCTTGGAAGTTGGAGTTCCTCGGTCTCTGGAATCTTTCCTGCTGACGGACTTCATGAACTGCGAACTTGCGCTTCTTCTCCTTGGACATCTCTATCATCCTTTCTTCAGTCAGGATGGTCTGGTTCATCAGGGTGTTGAAGTCAGGATAGATGTGAGGAGTCATCTGGGTTCCTAACTCTCCAGATAAACCTTTCTTGAACTTATTCTGCTTCTTCTTGTCAGTTGAAACTTCCTCAGGGGCATAGCGAGAAAGTTCAATGAACTTGCGGATGTACTGATTAACAGACATGCTTCCTTGCTTCAGCCTACGAAACTCATCTGCCTTGAGTTGCATGGTACCTTCTGGAACATGGTAGCGGCGGAATTCTTCCACAAATTCCTCCCAAGTGATGGTTATGGGATCATCGGTGGCTTCACAGTAGTTCTCCCACCAGGCTAAGGCTGTCCCAGTGAGTTGATGAGATGCAAGGAGAACTCTGTCTCTTCCTTCACAGTTGATAGCATCAAGCTTCCTTTGAATGTTCCTTAACCAGTCATCAGCTTCGAGTGGGTCCTCAGATCCTCCAAAGGTTGGTGGCTTGATTCTGATAAACTCAGCCATCTTACTCTGGAAACCATGTGCTTGCTGCTGACGGCGTTGGTTGTTGTTGTTATTGTTGTTCTGCATAAGTGCTTCCAACAGACGGGTTTGTTGTGCCATAACTTCCGCCAGGGTAGTGAGCGGAGGGTTAGGCAACTGTCCATGGTTGGAGTTCTCAGCCTGAACTTCAGCATCTTGGCTTACTTCTTCTTCCCTACGGTTGTTGCGCTGGCGCCGTTGGCGCTGCTGGATCCTTGCAGAGCGCTTGGGCGACATCTGTTTGAGGACAAGGGGGAAGAGCATAAGATGAGAGAAGAACCTAAGATCTTCTTCATGTTATCATTTAATTCTCTTTGTTATTATATTTTTCTTTTTATAAAAAGGACGCAAGGCACAAGGGCCTCGCTGGCACACACAACAAGCAATTCACACAAACAAGCAACACTCATGGATTCATTAAAACAGCAGGGGGGTACAACACTAGCGAAGAGCTACTAGCGGTCACACTGCGACTACGAGGGACAAACTAAGACTTCGGGGGGTACATTCTTCCACAGACACTTCCTTGAACTCGGACCGGTAGCTTCATCCCATGATGATTGGAGCTTCATCTCGGTAGACACTCAGGGGTCCTGGGCATCCATGAGGTTGGAGGCATCTTCCAGGCCTCTAACTGGGGAATCTTCATCCGAAGCGGTGGGGAGGCGATCTTCATTCTCCCTTGGAAAAGGCTGGGTCAAAGGGAGGGGCTCTTCTTCTTCTTCGACTTCTTCTTCTTTACCGTCTGCTTGAGAGGGCGGTGGTGCAGGAAGATCTTCTGCGTACTTCCTCTTGATGTTGCTTCCCGCAGAGCAGATAGGAGTCCCATCCAAAACGGGACGTTCTCCTACTCCGGGGATATGCAGAGTCCTGCAGTGGGCACGCCCAGTGAGATAGGCAGTGCCAACTAGCTTGTTGTAGCGGTCTTCTGCGGACTTCAAGGCTTCTGAGGCAGCAACAACACGGCTTTCTGCTTCTGCTTCACGAGCTTTGGCTTCAGCTAGCTGAACACGTAGGGTCCTAACTCGTGTCTCAGCTTCTTCAGCTCGAGTGATGCACCTTCGCAGTCTGGCTGCGGTTCCGTCATACAGCTCATCCAAGGCGAGCAGATAACGGGTCATGGCAACCATTGTGGGATCTCTTTCAGCCATTCTGAGGCCTTCTATTGTCCTCATCCTTGCAAGCCAAGTGGGGCGGTTTCTCTCCATAGGAGGGAAAAACCTCATTGGCGAGCGACCGATGGGCCTCTCGTACATCTGGCACAAGTACCGAAGGGCCTTTCGTGCCACAGCTTGGTAGGCGTCTGGGAATCGTGACCCAGTGGTAGTCACGTTCCAGGGCTTCATCTCCGGGTGGTCATCACTGGCTCCAATGTGAATGGTGACTTCACAACGCTCAGTGCCAAACTCTTCATACTCTCTTCCGACATACTCGGCAGGCTCCATAATGCCAAGTCTGACCATGGCATCACGTAGCACCTTTGGAAAGCCAGGGGACTCCAAGCAGTAGTCGGTCACCCATCCATCTTCTTCCATCTGTAGAGGAGGGATTAAATAAGAGTTTTGCAAAAGAGGGGGGGGGGGGGGGGGAAGAGCTAAGGAGTTTTCCAAAATAGCTTTTGCAAATAATTTTAGCGTCCAAGCCTAGGGTCACGTCCTACAGCCAAGCACGACTCTGATACCACCTGAAGCGCCCCGGTTATCCCAGGAGCTAAAACACGTTATTATACCAGTCCCTGGATCAGTCGCTGGTACAATCAAGTCTTACAACAGGTGATATACAAGTCGCGACCTGGCAGGGGTCGATTGAGAAGCAACAAGAACACTAGCAGATAGGCAACAGTAAACGAAAAGCTAAACCAGAAGATGACTTCTAGGTCATCAAACGGCATAGCGGAAGCAACTAAGCGGCAAACTACTGCCACAGGCAGCTCGGGTGCGGACGAGACCAAGCTCAAACGTCTTCCTCACCGTCGGCGTCGACGAAGTCTGGATCTTCCTCTGTAACAGCAAGCAAGAATGAGTACAAAAGTACTCAGCAAGTCGCAACCCTTACCCTACCATCAATGGATAAATGTATGCAATTGGCAGTAGCAAGATAAAGGCCATCAGGTTTAACATTGCAATAAAGCAAGTTTTACACATGCAGGGGTTCAGTTTATAAAGCATTTTAGCAAAAGCATCAAATTAAGATATTAAGGCGTTGGTCAAGTTTTACGTTGCCGGACACCCCGTCCATGACAACCTTCGGCGGAAGGCCGGACCTATTCTCAAAACAACTCACACATCAAGGAGATAAGCACCTAACCCATGCTAGTTCTTGGACCGAACCAAAGCCATGTCCGTGACCGTGGACTCGGCTATTCGAATAGATTTTAACACTCTGCAGAGGTTGTACGCTGTACCCACAATCTGAGTGCATGACAAGCCACCGCGCTCGTGGGTGTGAAGACTCACAAAGCCATTACCCATCACAGCATCATCCCGACTAATCGCCATGGGAGTTATCCAGGGGTCTAGCCTCTGATCTAGGTCTTCGACCGGGTCGCACACGTCTGCATCACGTCCACCTACTCCATGGGCTCCCATTGCATCTCCAGCCTCCAGGCGATTAACAGACTAGCTGGCGGGGTTTAGACTAAGCCGTGCCGCATACACGGTAGTGTGGTCGCACTGAATAAACGGCTAGGTAGGATGTCACAAGCAACTCGGTCCTTAAACGAGCCAAGGCAATCATCTCCACATATATGAACCCACCACAGAGGCGGCATTCATCTCCCAAATCACTTGTCATAAGCACACCACAGAGGCGACACTTAATCTTCCATAAATATCATCAGGATCACCTCAGCTCTAACCCAAGTTCATTCATTCATCTTTCTTAAGTTATCACCCAACCTTACTACTACCACACAACACCAATCACGGTTTTCACATTTGCAAAAGCTAGATATAAGTAGAGCACTTAGTGATACACAGTCCTAAGCATTTCTATAACAAGGCAATCATCCATGCGTAAATATTATCATACATGGATATCCTAGGTTTAACAGGGAATAATTTAGGACAGATAATATAAGGCTCAGTGGTCTTGGTCATACTACACAAAGGTTTTGCAAACATCAGGGCAATCATTTCATGCAATAAAATAGCTTCTACGGGTTGTGTTTATAAAACATACGAGCAGTATGTTCAAAGGGAAAACGGATTGTGACTTGCCTTCGTTGACGTCCTCGGGGAGTTCCTGCTCAAAGTCTCCGGCTCCTGGTTCCTGCTCCTCCTCCTCCGCGTACTCGAACTCTCCGTTAGCTACGCGACCGGCAAACAAGCAAACAAACACAAATAAATACAAAAGAAATAAAAGAGGAGCTCTACAAAAGATGGAACTGGTGGAAATGGATAGAGCTCGATTTTAGATGAATTTAGGAGGAAGAATCAGGTCAATCGGAGCTCGGACGGTGGAGACATAAGTTTTACAGCGAGGACTATTGGTTTATTCCGAAAATGAATTCGGGGAAAAGAATAACGGGTCATGTTGCGTGGACTGGTTGCTGCTGCGTTTGGTTGGAGGGGAGGGAGAGGATGTGATGAGCAAGCTTGGAATGTGTCTAGGAGCACGGGCAAGTTTCTTTAGGTGACTCGACCATGGCGATATAGCTCCGGAGGGAAAGATCGATGGAAGGCGTATTGTTGGTGGTGAAACAGAGAGGGAAAAGAAGCGGAGCTCACCTACAGCTGGGCTGGGCAGCACGCTGGTGAGGGAGCTCGCGGGGAGGGCTATTTATAGCCGGGGACAAGCTTGAGTAGGGAGAGAGAGGAGCATCACCGCGGATGGCATGACAGCGACATCGAGGTGACGGCGACGTGACAGGAGCAGCAGCGGTGCATGCAGGGCAGCATGCGCGTGCGGAGAACGGCAGTCGAAGCGTGCAGCTTTGGGGTGATGTGACTGGGGTAGCAGTGGGAAAGTGGCCAGTTGGTATGCGTGCGGGAAAATGGTAGATGAAACGCGCAGCTTTGGCGGTGATGTGATTGTGACGCGATGAGACAGAGTAAAGAGACGACTTGATGCGACGGGACAGCTCAAGAATAGTGTCATCACGTGGTTCGGGATGACATGACATGACGCGATGGCATCGCTATGCGCAGGTCGCTGCTGCTGCTGCTGCTATTTGTGAATGCGGAGCGAGGCATGGGCAGGGGCAGCATGCGAGGCGTGCGGCTTTGGAGCGATGGGACGCGAGCACATTTGGCCAATAGTGGATGCGCAGGGGCCGTGGGACATGGCATGCATGCGGAGGCGACGGGCTGCAGCGGCACAGCGCGGTGGCCCCGGTGGCAGGGCATGGCGCTTGCGTGCAACTTTAGATGAGAGGACATGTGTGCAGAGAGAGGAGAGGGGGTCGTGGCGGTGCGTCGCTGCGTGGTATGCGCAAATAGTGGCGACGGGATGGCGGGGCCGATGGCGTGGCGTGTGGTTTTGGTTTGACGAGACGACTCGACGCGACGAGACGACTCAGAGATGGAGTTGGCGTATGGTTTTGGGTAACTTCGGCGTGTGGTTTTGGGTTGACGAGACGACTCGACGCGACGAGACGGCTCGACGCGACAAGGTAGGCAGAGAAGTAAAAGCATGGTAAATGGTAAATGGTAGTCAGCACGCATACGTGCTGCGCCAAGGAGGAGAAAGAATGAGAGGGAGTGAAAAGGTTTGAAAAGATTTTGAAAACTTCCGATTTTAGTTTCGATTTTATTTGTGAATTTTTATGGCAAATTTCCAGGGCGTTACAGCGGCGGTGCGACGTCGTCAAGTTCGTCGACATGGAGCAATGGAGGACGAGGTGTCTCGGCAGTGGTGGCGAGTCGAAGGCGCCATCATCGATGGAAAATAAGGTACTCTGGCATCTTCTTTGTCTTCTCATAGTTCTTTTTGCCTACATGATGGTTATTCTACTCTCATATCATCAAAATATGCTGATGTGGTATGCTTTATAACTTCATCTGCACCGCTGTAACAATTTGTGTGATCCAATAACCAATTCAAGTTGTGTGACTAAATCGCACCCACCTACCACTATTTTCAACCGAGTAACATAAAACTACGGCTTTTGAGTTCGATTTCAAAAAACAACGACTATTTTTACCTTTTGTAACGCAAAACTACGACTTCAGAGTTGGCCCCACATGTCGGTGACAGATGTGTCCGGATCTAAAAGTCGTAGTTTTCTGTTACAAAAGGGTATAAATAGTCGTAGTTTTCTAAAATTGGTCCCAAAAGTTGTAGTTTTGTGTTAATCAGGTGCAAATAGTTGTTGGTTTCTAAATTAACTCTAATTTTTACATTCACATCAAATTTGAATGTTTTGGTGATTTTGAAAATAGTATAATTCACATGAGGTTATTTTTGTTTTTGAAGAGAAGACATCTCCACAGTTGGCCAACATCATATATCGTGGCAATATATGGTATTGCTATAAAACTCAGGCGTTGTGAAATTGCTTGATTGCAACTACCATATGTGGTTGCAATAACCACTATAGCAACGTCGCCTGTGGTTGCAAATATCATTCATGCAATGCTAATGCTTGTTGAGAGTGCAACCCATTATTGTCACGCCACATGGTTGCAACACACCAAAGTTGTGTCAATGTCTCAAAAAAGAGATGCGATACCCTATGGCATTAGCCGTACTTGCAACACCTTCCAACGCCCTAATTTAGTTGCAGTTGCCCAATACTACATTGAGTGACTGGTTAATTTTCTTGTAGTGCCGTCAGTACTATTAGCAAGTTAAATTGTTGATACTGGCCGCATACATTATCCTACTTATTTTTTTTTTTTGCGATTACACAGTTATCCTACTTAATTGAACCAGAAGGGAATCGCTTATGCACAATGTTCGTTCCTGATCCCTGTATAACGAAGGTATTGAATCAAAAATATATACAAGCAAGTTCTGAAGTGCAAACAACTAAACAGGCACTCCCCTTTGATAAGCGACTTTTGGAAATCCAAGATACTAGAACTTTTACCAGTGCTACGATGTCGTCACTGGAAATATATTAGAAGCATAAATAGATACACCATTTGGATCCTCTCCACACGATTACAAAGACTTGTTGATGTCTTTCTCAATTATTGGGTCCCCCTCACTGACGGCACAAATTACTTTACATTAGTTTGACTTAATGTGCCGCATAGAGATCTGCAGCCAAACGTGGCTTTGCTTGCAGAACAAGGGGTTTAGTCAAGGCAAGGCTCGTAGGTGATTCCTGCAGATCGATCTTGTCAACGTTGGGAGGCTTGGTCCAACTGAATCCCTGCAAAAGCCTTGCAAACAAAACCATCGTGAAGGAAGTACCGAGCGACACCCCGGGGCAACCTCTCCTCCCAGTGCTGAAGGTGATGAACCTTAGATCTGGTTCAGTAAGATGCACGACGTCACCAGTCAGATGACGCGCAGGCCGAAACTCAAATGGTTCAGGCCAGACTTTGGGGTTCTTACCCAGTCCAATTCTACTTATAATAACATGGCTGTCCTTTGGGATATTGTAACCTCCGATGGTGGTGTCTTCCATGGCAACACGTGGTGGATTGATAGCATGGTATGGGTGCAAGCGGAAGGCCTCTCGAATGCATGATTTGAGATAGTTTAGCTTACAGATATCAGATTCCTGGACTAGCCTTTCTTTCCCAACGACTGTATCGAGTTCATCTACAGCCTTCTGCATTACCTCTGGTTTGTTTATCATTTCAGCTAGTGCCCACTCCACTGTATTTGACGGATAGACCACTGATGCAAACATCAGTTCCTGCAATGATGTTACAACACAACGTGACCAATTAGTTTGAAAAACAATAACTATAACGAGATTGAACAGATCATTTAGTAACTTGAGCTCGCAGATCTGATCACTAGTTTACCAGTTCAACCGTTGGCTAGATTAATTAATTTTCTGCGAGAAATGAGGAAAATATATCTCACCACTGTTTGTGCTTTGATCTCATCAATTGACAGCATCGGCTGCCCATCCGCATCTTCGAGTGAAACCAGCACATCAAGGATGTCAGCAACATCTCTCGTGTTGTTTGTGCCTGTCTGACGTTTAGACCGCATATGGACCCTCTCCTCTATGATGGGACCATGAAGCCCATCCAACGTCCTAATGACACTTTTTGCCACCTTCTCATGGCCATCTAAGTCGAGGCCAACAAAGGCTGGGTAGTAATCTGACACGCAAAAGTTGTACACATAGTTTACTAGTGTAAACAGTGCATCGATATGTTCCTCTTCATCAGCCCCGGGGCCAGCAACTGATGTGGCTGATGACTTGTTGAAGTACCTATTCCCGAAGACGAGCCTTCGGATGATGTTACCACAGAAGTGTCGTGCTACATGGCGTACATTGATGCAGCTGTCAGGTGCCATGTAAACCTGATTATAGACGTACCTGATGAGTTCGTCGGCCTCCTCCTCACGCTGGCCGTGAAACCGGCACTCCATGGCTGGAGAGAGGACTTCAGAAGTGAGAACCCGCTTCATCTTCTTCCACTGGTCTTCGAACGTTGTTAGGCTTGCTATCTTGTACCCGTAGCTGAACAAATGAGAGGCGAATGTCGCTGGACGGGAGAAGAACACTGCTTCCTTCTTGCGAATAACCTCTCGAGCTATCTCGGGACATGTCACGAAAATGACATGAATGGATCCAAGCTTGAGGGACATGATATCGGTGCCCATCTCATGGAGCAACCGATGGATCCACCGGACCACCATCGGCTTGTTCCAGAGCAACTGATGCATGTTGCCAATCAAAGGCAACGAGGCTGGCCCTGGAGGTAGGCCTTTCTCCCTTTTTCTGAACGCTGCAATCTTATGGAGCAGCGCAAGGATCAGCATGGCGGCCATTGTGACCAACGTAGCAGTGAGGATTTTTGGAAAAGATGGTGTTTGTATTAGTGCTGTGGTGTTGCATCTGGCCATTGTTTGTGAGCTCATATTGCAATTGGTGTACTGGAGATGGTGTCTGTAGAACTGCTAGAGGATTGGATGTTGAATTGTGCTGAAGAATTTGACCTATTTGTGAGCACATTTATAGCGAGGGAGCAGTGATTAATCTCAAGTAATAAAACTATCTGACCAAGTCTATTAGAAGTTAGCTCAGCTGGATTAATCTATCAGCTGTGCTCACTCTCTGTACTATAGGCTAAAGATTACTTATAAATAAAACCTAGTTGGCATTGGAACAGCAAAATAAAGTTACTTTAGCGCGTGTATGTAGTGCTTGATTATGGTTAGTTTCTATGACCTCAACTGACAAAGAAGTAAATAACTGGTGAATATAAAAAGTAGACTACTGTTTCTAGTCAATAGAAAAGATTAAGTATCGAAGGGAACACGGGGAACACGTCACAGTTGTTAGATGAGTAATTTACATGGTTGCATCTGCATCAAGACAAAGCTGCCTACTACGGCATCTCTTCTTCGGAGCAAGCGCATTTGCACTTCTAGATTACTTAGTGAGAATATTGTCAACTACCACCGCCACTAATTATAGTTTGTATCAATCGCCAAGGACCACATGTTAAACATGACCAAGCCAAACTTGACGCTCCGAGAGTATACCAAGAGGTCAAAATTAGAACGGAGATCTTTTGTGGTGGTTATCTATCTTGTGGGAATATCTATGGATAACCTTGCTTGTGCTATGTAGGTGACGTTCAACTGGGATAGTTGCTTTTTTCTCTGTACTAAGTATGTGTCATCAGCATTTGATCAAGTAGCTAGTGTGCTTTCCTTAACAGCAGGCTGTCGCCAGATTGAACTGTAAAGCTGTCGCCAGGCTACTTGATCTGAAATGTGGAAGCAAACCGCATAGTCTGCAGGCAACATCACTTTCAGCACGTCAATGTACTGACATCATCAATTCAAAGCATTCACATCAGCTTTACAGTTGAATCAAGCACTCGATGTGAAGGGACCTTAATAAAGTCCATGCTAATAAAATACAAAAGTTTAATAAAGGATCGGTGTGACTGAACTCTGAACCACTAGTGCGCGTGCTCCTCAAATGTAATAGTTTATGTAAGCATGCGTGCATCTTGGAAATAAGCGTGGTTAGCCAGTACCATGGTCGATGCGGAGATAGTGGAGGTCAACACACGCAAACAACGCGTTGGGGACCACATGAGAGTGGCTGGCATCTCAAGTCAACGATGTGGGTGATTCTTCCTCAATTAGCCGCTTGTCATTTGCATCGCTAGCTCTGCGGGTTTGGTCGATTCCGACGGAGTGCGTGCGACATCAAATCCACTGATATCTTGCAGGCATGGCGTCCGTCTGGCAAGGAGCAAGGAGGCCGAGAGTCTCATTCGCGGAATTCGCCTTGCGTGGCGGCGGGGACGGCAACAACACCAGCAGCGCTTCTGGAGGTACTAGCACTATCCCCTCTGGCACCACCACCACAAGTAGCAGATATACTACCTCATCCTCCACCTATTCGGTCCGAGCGGGGCGTCGTGATATGATTATCGATCCGCTGTCCGCGCCGGCCATGGGGGGCAAAGCGGAGGTCGATGAGGAAGAAAGCTATGAAGTCCGGGCGAGGAAGATTGGGTACATGAAGGGCCTGGTAGTGGAATTTTGTGGCGATGATGTAGGTGCCGTGAAGAGGTGTCTCATGGAGAGTGGCCTCGGCTGGGTTCTCAAAAAATCCAGCCCGGATATGTTTTACTCGTGGAAACTCCGTGACATTACACGGAACTGGGTCCTGCTTCTGTTGGAGATTGTCAAATCCATCTCTAGATGCTTTCAAGCCTTTGATGGGTTGCGTCGGGAGGAAGCTGCTGCTTGGCCGCCTGCTTCTGAATTTGTCCGATTTTTTCAAGCAATCTTGGTGAAGATGCTCCGTGTCTGTGCCCTCATCATTGCTCGGAACCAGGGGGACGTTGACGACCTTCAGGCACTATTACACGTGCGTGACGCCCTCTACAAGACCTCAGATCAGATCCTAATGTCGTTCTGTCCTACTCCACCCAATGAAGAATCTACACGGAGAATTGACGATATGAGAGGCCTCTTGTCAGCAGAACTGGACAAGTTGGACAAGGCCATATGGGACACAATGGATAGGATCAGGACTGGTATCATCCTCTCCTCGAAGGACGACGATGACGGCTCCATTTCCTCTTCATCGGCTACACAAACATCACCAGAAATCCACAAGGTCACTCGGTCCATAATGGACTACATCAAGGCGTTGTGGAGTAACTATGAGTCAGTGGAACGCGTTTTACAACAATGTGCTAATAAGTATGCGTCTGAGGACGGATGTACAGGTCATTTGATCAACCTGATCCTGGAGATGGTCGATTCCTCACAAGAAAAGCTTGCCAGAGAATCACAAGCACTCCGAGATCACAGCCTCAGGTTCTTATTCTTGATCAATAACTCCAACTTCATATGGCAACATCTCCATACTGTTTGCCCCCTGAGTGAACTCACTAGCAAAGTCAACGTATAAATACAGAGTTATCTCGAGGAGTCTTGGGCGGCAGTGTTGAAATGCCTGGACAATCCTGCACTTTGTTGCTCCTTCATAAGAGCCTCTCCGCCACTGCAAAATTTTGAGTCCAAATTTCTGCAAACTTACATCACCCAGAAGCTCTGGACGATCCCAGACCCTGTTATGAGGAGAAGGCTGCGGCAAGCTATCTCTGAGAAAGTCACTTCAGAGTACAAAAAATACTTGGAGGCAATGGCGGACCACGGAAGAAATTTTAGCTGGGGCGATTAGTTATAGTTGCAGTCGCGTCCACTGTGTGAGCATGACAGCCATGGATTAAATCTTAGCTTGTGAAGGAACAATCAAAGGCTGCCCATGTACAGAAGCAAATGGGGTTCGTGGTTCCCACCGCCGGTAGCTGGGGCAGCCACCCCACTCCGCCGTATGGAGCGGTCTGCCCTTGGAGGATACCAATATCAGCACCCCCTCGGTCACTCCCAAGCAGCTGGAGGAGATGTTGCAAGAGCTATTTGAAGGCTGAACAAGCTCACCCATGCATATACGAGTTTTCATATGTATTTGTGTATTCCGTGTATGTTCTCTGTTTCATTTAGTTTTCAAATAAAATGTTGAAGCGGCGAATGACTCGACCTGTAAATTTAAATTGTATTGTTTACAATGGACTTTTATTCAATTGAAGCCTCTGGATCTGTCTCTTTGTTTAGAAAAACAGCCCATGCATGCAAAAAATGTGGTATCAAAAAGAAAGAGAAAAAACAATCTAATAAGGTCTTCATCACCACCTCAAATGTGGCTGCACTGCGCATCTCTCCTCCGTCACAACTGCCAAGCGAATGAAAAAAGAATTCAGATAGCCGAGCAAAATCTAGATGAACCCCAATCGCACATAGACTTTTCAAAAACGCAGCAGCCTTCCATCCCCAAGAACAGAACCTCGCTTAGATGTGCCCTCTGCATTGTTCATTTTATTTTGATTAATATGAGGAGAAGGTTGTTGAAGATTTTAAACGAGACTTCTTATATTATTTTTATTAAAAGTATAACAAAATACTAAACTTTGTGGGACACCATTTAACCTTTGATTGTTTTTTATGGCAGCAATTCAAGTATGGAGATTGTATTATCAAATTTTGGAAGTTTCATAATAACACCATTAACTACTCCAAACGAACAAAATGGATTTAATCGATTAAATACGTACAAATTAGGGTGGTTTTCTAGAATAGAACCTAGTAAGTGGGTGGTTAATTATTTTCAACTAGTGCCAATGCACGTGCGCCACGCACGTGTCTAAAAGTTGCATCACTTGACAGAACCATTAGAATTGCGGACCACTTAACATGAAAGAATTATGTTGGACCCGCAAGAAATTCAATGTCAGGCTAATGTATTCGTGACATTGATCACCAGCCAGTCACATATCATTTTCACAGAATAACACATGTATAAACGCACGACACCCTAAAGAGATCTAATGCATATCTTTGTATGCTATTGTTGCTTGAGAGGTTGCCTCCAGTAAATTGGATCATATGCACTGATAGAGCCACCTTACGCCCGGTCCAAGCTGGTCCCACTGAGGCCAGGAAATTTATTTTTGAAGATTTAAGCCCCAACCTGCACTTGTCATGTTTGACGGCGGCCCCTAAAATTCGTTGCTGGCTCCATATTAACGTACTCAACACAACCTATACAGTAATCTCACGTGCATTTCATAGCAAGGTTTGGAATATCTCATACCGGATAATTTGTTTTGCAAAATTAAATAACATCATACATATTCTTTGAAATTGGTAACACAACAGAGATGATCACTATGGTATACGCTTTTTTCTTTTGCGATGACACCCTGGCATACTTCACATGTTTATCACAAGATAAATTAGGCCAACAGGTGAACCACAATATAAATTGCGTACTCTTCATGGTCTTGTGATATTGCATTCATGTTTATCATTCAATGTTAACATATTACTTGCATACAGTGATAAAATCAACTCCATACTTTTTTCAGCCGCATAGACAACAAAAGTGAATATCGGAATATTATCAGTAAAAATACAAATGCCATAGACAGTTGGGATATCAATAATTGCATCCAAATAAAAAAAATACTTCCAAGACTGTTCCTCTACCGAAACAATTCGGAAGGAGCTTGGATAACATGATGAGCTCTTTCTTCAGGCACATATTCATCTCCAGATTGCTTAAAAATAGATTCATCTTCAGAAAGTATATACCGTCAGGCCCGTCCCGCAGCATGTGCGGACGGTGCGACCGAACAGGGCCCCCAAAATGTTGGGGCCCCAAAATTCAACATGTATATACGTATATCCTGACCCAAGGCGATGGAAGATCAAACGACACAGCAGCTCGATCGATCGATGCAGCGCCTGATCGTTGTTTCCTCACGCCGCCGTCTCCTATCGCTACCTAAACCTAAACTGAAGAGACGACGCCCGGGCCCCTGCTGCGAGTGCGACCATCTGTCTCATCTCCTTTGGTGCAGCGTTGTGACTCCAGGCTCCTGCAGCGAACAGCGCCGCCGCCGTCGGTGACGCCCAGGAAATTCATACATTCGTCGTCTCGTCAGCTAGGGTCCTAGTTGATTAAGGTATATGAACTGCAGTCAGTTTGTATATCTATAGTTCCCACGTCTTGTTTTATTTTTCCTCATCGATTATTGATAATTGATCAGTGCCACTGATGATAACATGGACAACACCATTGTTGATGTTAATTTGGATAGATCATCATATTGATATCCAGCCCTCCGAGGATAGTTCTTTTCAGCCAGATATTTGGAATTCTCTTCTCCTGCTCAAGTTGACATTTTAGCACAGAAGGGTCCTAGAAGAGACTTATCATTTCGAAAAGGTCCTAAAGATAGATTATCAAGAAGGTTTTCTGCAAGATACTACACTAGGATGCTGCCTAATAATTTGTTCTATTTTAATTTTGCAAAGTACATTATACACTTGTATAATTTGTTTATCATCACATATTTTCCAACTAAATTAGGGGCCTCGGTAAGTAATTTGCACCGGGCCTCCAAAATCCGTGGGACGGCCCTGCCGTGCATCTAATTAATTGCTTGATGCTAAGCGTAGAAAAAAAATATAACCTGCAAAATTTCCCCGAAACAATGCACGAGAAGAGAAACACCTTGTTCGAACTGTGTGAGTCAGCTGCAGGTGACAATAAAAATTGGTTTTTTCATTGCCTTCAATTGCAGATGGAAGCAGCTCCTTTGTGATAGACTGGTAATTAATAACATAATATAGAATTAAACAGTATTATTCCTCTGTGATATAGAAGGCAGTGCAAAATGTAAAGCGAGACTATAAAAGGAAAAGGTGCCATTTTGAAGGGGAAAAAAGCAATCATCAAAGTTTGCTGGTACTATATAGTTTGTAGATAACATCAGCACACCTTGAGTGCCATTATATCCTCCTCGAAATAGGGATAAAGAAACTGCAATCTCAATCGAACTATAAACAGGAAAAGAAAAAAGAGAGAAACAACATAAAAAAATCTATGGTTATCAAGACTGAAAGAACACCAAGCAACAGCGTCAGCAGAGAGTACGAACTGCAATTATGGTGATCATGTCGTATTGTCATGCTAAGAGACAAAATGCAGAAATATTTTCAAACTGGAATAGTAAAAAAAAAAAAACTCAAGAGTGGAGGTAAAAAGAATCATACCAACTCACTTGGAAGTTCCTGGGCGCCTTGCCTCTACATTCACACAAGGTTGATAACCCACATGAACTCCATCCAATCCTGGATATCTAAACTCCCATGGCAAGTTAGCCCATTGCAAGGAAAACATTTATTTGTATCAATGATGTCTGCAAAAATTTCAGATATTATAAGAAGGTTCATTTCTGCATTAATGGGAACTGAGCAGTTAATAAAGTTTAGTTGACTGATAGAGCATAAGCATATGCTTATTGCTTAGACCGTGATATGATGAATTATAGTGGGAAAAATCAGAAGTGGATAGGAGAAATAAAACTGTGCAACAAAAGAATAGACACTTCCTGGTAGTCAAGTTGTTTACATGCAACCAAAAGACTTGTTCAGCTAAAGGTATCCGTGGTCATTTTCTCAAAATGATGATTAAGGAAATAAAGTATTAGGTAGGTTTATGAGAAAAACTTAATATTCATAAGAAAACAAAATGGATGTGTACATGGGAATTTGATCAAAGACCTATCATGCAACCACCTGGTTGGCTTCTTCGTCCCTACTGAACGGAGCTAATCAGAATCTGCAGCAACAGAACATCCGTTTATAAAGGTAAGTTACAACCTATGAAACCTGCCAAGCAACCAGAAATCATTGGTTTATGTTTGGGAGAAGTATTCAGATACATTCATTCAAAGTGTAGTTCAGCTAATATACGGTACTGAGAGGAAGTGATCTTTAGCAATGCCATTTTTGATGCTTCACATATTCAACGATAATCTATTTGGCAGTTTCAAATATATGACTGTAAGGTAGTTCCGTCAAACTATTAAAAGCACCACTACCAATCTCAAGCTCCTAACTGTCACTATATAAAAAACCAATTTAAAAGCACCAGCATAACCAAAAGTTGGCATTTGTAATTCTATATTTTTAGAAACAGGCCTTACTCAGCAATTGGCTTACCAATGGCATGGCATGCCCAGATTACAAATAAACTAACTGAAATTAGCAAACAGCAAACTGAGTCATGCATCCATCTAAAATGCTATTTATATAATTATACTTTGAGAAGTCATACCATGGTTAACAGCAATAGTAAAAAGGTTTGGCTGTTGGCATCTATATCGATCTACTGAGTAATGAAAGGAAAAAAAGGAAAATTACTCTCATAAATCTAGTGGAAGAATCAAGTGAAGAAAATAATACAGATTAAAAAGAGCTTAATAATAGATATGATTGAATTCCAAAAAATGTTATATATTTTATTTACTAAAGCGTGAAGGTAAAATTCCCAGAAAAAAAATGAACATGAAAAACATGTACAATGAGCTGGAAAAGGATAGAGAATACATACACAGAACTGCTAGAAAACTTTGTTTGATCATTTCATCGACTCATATGACTTGTCTTGTTGGAAAAATTCTTGCACTACAAAATGAAATCAGTTTTTTTTAGATCATATGGTGATGCAACAGAGGAAAAAAATCAAATTGAAATAAGTTTTGTTAACAATGGGCACCTCAGCGTTTTCTTAATATGAGATATGTTAAAGTTATCCGTCAGAAAAAAGAAAATGAGAATCTTTGACCAGCAGTCGACACATCCTATATACCATGAAGATTCACCTAAAAGAATTGTTTCGCTGACTAATTTCCTGGGTCAACTGGATGTTAATTTGCAGCAAACTCTCTTTTATGGTTTTTCTACTGCTTGAGCAAATAAAGGTACACTTTTTCTGCAAAATGTGTTTCTGTTTGACCTGCCTATCAAATTTATAGTAAACAGCAACACAATCAATGAAGACAGCGTTTACGCAAAAGTTTCTTTCTTAAATATAATGGATCTATTGTGAAGAATCAAATAATATGTATGTGTCGATACCTGACATTATTCACATGAGGCGATCTATCCCCTGCTCGTCTTCAGATATCACCTATTCTAGTCCTAACCATCGTGCTCACCCTGCTCTAGCTAGTCGACTGAGTTCCTATCAGATTGTAGTCACGAGTTGCTACAAATCACAGCAATAAAGAATAATCCAGTGTCTAGCAACATAAAAGGCATAATCAACACATAAAAGTAAAACAAATCTCTTATTACCTGCTGGGAAACAGACAAGTCCTACTTGTGGTATGAAAATGACGAGGACTGGAATATTGTTTAGTTTGTGAAAGCTCAATCAATTTTTGTCTTGCCTTCGTATTTGTACATCCTGAGATTAGAGAAACAAAGGCCAAAGAAATAGAAACATCAATATAGTATCCACAGGTTCATTTGCCACAAGAAACAAGTTCCGAGAAATCACAAGGCAAAGTAACATCGCTTTAATAGATTAAAAAGTAATACTGTGATTTTGTTCTACTATTAGAAATTTAGAAGTTAGTGATATTCCATTAGATATTGAAATATCAATCTACAATTGAAGAAAACAAAAACAACCTAGGTAAAATGCTCTCAATCTCTGGTAGTATCTTTACCACCAGAATGGTGCCAAGCCTGTTGGACACCTCATTGATGTAAAAACAGCAGGGCAAAGCCATTTGTCATACACCTAGCAGGCAAGCCAAGATGGTAAAATTCAGGCTGCTAGGATTGAGTCAATCTCACCAGATCCTACCCCAGGTAGGATCGCGAGATGGACTGCATCCAAGCCATTTTTGCACCTAGTGTCTAGCCCCTCTCCCATCCACATCACACTAAGCCTCCAATCCTGTTGTCCATCAACACCGAAGAGCCAGAGCTTGGAGACAGCTGCGGTGCAAAAGGGAGCGAGAAGGACGGATAATTCACAAAGAATCCGCCTAAAAATCAACAGACAAACATCAATAAGAATTGCAAGTGCAATGGCAGAATTCGTAGAGGAGCTGACCTTGCAGGATTAAAGTCTCCACCTGAGATCCTCCAGCAGGCCCACCAGGGATCTTTGAACCGACACATCATGAAGATTAAGGATCGACCAGGAGTAGGCAGGCAGGATCGTCGGCGACGGCGCGCAGATCGTCGGCGACAATAATTATTACCGTCTCGACCAGGAGGAGGCATGCAGGCATGCAGGATCGTCGACGCAGATCGTCGTTGTCGTCACGCAGATCGTCGGCGCCAATCGTCGTCTCGACCAGGAGCAGGCAGGTAGGATCGTCGGGCGCAGATCGTCGGCGTCGTCACGCAGATCGTCGGGGCCAATGGTCGTCTCGCAGGATCGCCCGGGACTGCAGCAGTACGATCCGTTCTTGAAGAAGAAGATGAATTGTTCTGGTTCACCATCACTATAACCCAAACGAGATAAAATAATATGCGTGTCAAAGAAATTTTCAATCACAAGATCACTTGTGATCTGAAGACCCCAATGTAAACACGCGAAGACTAATCTGGCATGGATGCTGAAACACGCATTTGGAACTCTATACCCTATTCATCTGAAACCTAGAGTTAATTAAACAGGCAAGAGAAGAAGAACAGGGAGAGACCAGCAGCTGGCAGGGAGAAGCTTCGCCGCAGATCGACTTCGGCGCCGTCGCCGGCGTGGTCGCAGTGCGCGCCGTCGTCGTCGCAGGCGTGCACGCCGTCGTCGTCGCGCGCGCGGTCGTCGTCGTCGCCGCCGTGCAGATCGTCGTCGTCGTCCTCGCAGCAGATCGTCGTCGCCGTCGTCCTCCGGCCAGACGTTCCAATGGATTGGGTGAAGGAGCAGGAGGTCAATCGATCTGGATTGGGAGATTAAGATGAAAAGGAAATGGAAGTAGGCAGAGAAGGAAAATCGCGTGGATTTGGAAAGGCAAATTATGGAATGGCAAGCGTAAACGGTGGGCGGGAAAGAAAGGCGGGTAGAAAAATTGCCATGTAAAAAAAAGCACCTCAATGTCACGCCCTCTCCCTGTTTGTTTGGGCTTCTTCAGCGGCTCCCGCATCGGCTTCAGGTGAATCTCCACCAACGAGCGGCTCTCCCAACTGCTTCTCCGGAAATTTCGGAGGGAGCCGCACCTCAAATCGACGTGAAGCAGGGAGCTGCAGATGGGTAGCTTCGCCGGCTCTCTCGTTGTCCACGTCAGCACTGTCCAAGAATGCCCCTTTGCCGCTGCAAATGTAGCCATGTACCGCGTGTGGAACACGGAGCCGAGCTCCACCCATGGCGGACGCGGGGGAGACGTGGAGGGCATCCACGCATACACGTGGAAGGATCCCACGTATGCGGATATAGTCAAACGCGTCCCGCCGGGCCTCTCGGACGCAGAGAGGCTGATCGGTGGGGTTCTCGCGAGGGCTACTCCTGGGATTTCGCGTGATAAGGGAGCAGGTAAGAACACAAGCTCGATTTCGCTTTCTCGCTCGCCCTCATCTCAGATTCGAGGGAGGTTGTGCTGGGTTCGCAAAGGGGTGGAGAGTGCAAGTCGGGGAGAGCAGTTTCCTGTGACAAATCGGCACAAATCAGAGCTTAGGGTTCGTCCCATTCCGGCGATTGTGTGGCGACGGGGTGTATAGGTGGGGGAGATTCCACCGGCAAAAGTCGCGGAGATCATGGGTGCGGCCCTGAATCGGAGCGACTTCTTCAAGTTCGGCACCAATCAAGGCCAAGGTCAGTATCCGCTGAATCAATTCCAACGCAACTTCAATGGGAATCGCGGGCAGGATTATGGGAGAAGGGTTGGTGGTGATGGTTTCCGTCAGAACCAGATGCATGGAGGAGAGGGGTTCCGTTAGGGGCAGAATTATGGTGGCGATGGATTTCGACAGAATCAGAACAATGGAGGGGATGGGTTTCGCCAGAATCAGAATAATGGAGGGGATGGGTTCAGACAAAGTCAGAATTATGGGGGGGAGAGAGGAATACTGGAGGCTATGGAATGGGGAATTTCAACAACAACTGGCAGGGACAAGGACCTGGTGATCGGAGCTTCAACAATGGAGGAGGAAAAGGTTATAGAGATGGTGGCTGGGGGTTCAACAATTTCGCCAATTCAGGAGGCAATAATGGTAACAGAGGCCAGATGGACAGGGGGGTGGTTATGGTTTTGGAGGAGAAGGTAGTAACAGGCATGGCATCAATAGACAGGAGCAGTTCTGCTATAGATGTGGAGATTATGGGCATGTTGCGGATGAATGTAGTAGCTCTAAGCATTGCTATATTTGCTTGAGAGAAGATCATTTGTTGGCTGATTGTCAAGCAAAGAAAGGTACACAACCGGCAGCAACATTGTGTGGTTTTGCAGGCTCAAATCTGGGGCTCTTCTCAATCAATGTTGCTCCTGAAGATAGGAAGGTTATGGATCTCAAACACAGTGTGGTGATTAAGGTGAAATCTGGGAACTTAAATATTCAACAGATGGTTAGATTGCTGAGTCAGTTCTGGGAAATGGATATGAGAGGTAGGGTGGATCAACTAGAAGAAACAATGTTTGTAGTACATTGTCAGGATGAGAAGAAGCTTGCAGATCTGACAAGGTATGAGGCAGTGGAGATGGGAGGTGCTACAATCTCTGCAGCATATTGGGATAAAGGAGTAGGGACAATAGGGAGACTCAAATCAGTATGGATCAAGGTGAAAGGGCTACCTCTGCATTTGGTGAGATGGTATGTCTTGGCACAGGTTATCTCATGTATAGGTAGATGTTGGTATTTCTTACACCAAACAGAAAACACCACCTTTGGCTGGTTAGGCCTAGGGTGAATATTCCCGGTTCAGCGCCAGAAATACCTGGGGTTAAGTTACTTGCTTAGGATACATAATAATCCACAACTAGCAACGAGTGCCAGAAATGTATGATTAGTATTTAATCATAAAAGATAATCGGCAAGCGCACGGATAACCCGTTGTAGCATTTCACCCAAGAGTATTCCAGGGTATCGTTATTTATATTTTCCCAAAGGAAGACGTAGTTTACAAGTGTGTACTTATACTCATGGTGTTACAAATGATAGATCATAACCAATATCCAAATGCAGGGGTAAGGCAATAAATGGATAGAGGATAGTGTGACACACACAGCAGGCATTTTCATTCTCTGATAAAAGGGCGAGAAGCAACTCTATGGTAGACTAAGGTTAAGTAGGAAGAACTGCTTCGTAATGTACATCATCAGGTAGCGTGCGTAGCATCTACCTATAGCCTAGGCTGCACACAAGGCAAGACTAAGCTGTTCTACTGCCAAGCCATCATCGGGAGATCCAGCGATCAGAGTCTGCCTCAATCTCCGGACATTTCATATATACTCCTACGCCATACCCGAATGTGGAGGATTACAAGGGACGGACAGGGCTGTCACCACCTGCCGCCTACCTCTACAAACCATGGGGCACGAAGACGCATCCAAGGGTGGAAAGGAAGCCCTAGCACCATGCTAGCGTAACTAACCACAACTCTAGATCCCTCGAGGCACCTCGCAAGGCGATAAACCTAGAGCACTCTTGCAAGACAATAGACCCGATGACTAAGCAAAAGGAACAACTAGATCTAGCGAGCGATTACTTAGACAAAGGATCAAAGCTAGCACTACGTTATGCATAAGCGTTTGTCGCTCAAGAATGAGCGACGAACGACGAACGATGAAGAACGATCATCGTTAACCGATGATCAAGTATGAACGAACGACGAACGAACGATGAACGATCATGAACGAACATCGATGAACGATGAACGAACGATGAACGAACACGAACGAATGAAGAACGTTCATCCAAGATCAAGGACGAACGATGAACTAGCATAAGCACATAACTACTACAAGAGCGATGATATTCTATTGATAAATAAATAAGTCTTACAAAGAGAGTAAAAGGATACAAGGAAATATATCCCAAACTCTCCAAGGGACTTGGGAGCCAAAAGGGCAGCCCAACTACTCAGCCTAAGCCTAACTAGAGAGCCCCTAGCTCTGGATGTGCGGAGGAGGGAATGAGCCTCTTGTATTGTATGTCTTCAAAGGAGGTGGGTACCCCTTTATTTATAGCCTTTCAAAGGCGGTGTAGTTGAGGCGGTTCCAGATATTCTGGGCATTGATTGCAGGTGGAACTGACCTCCTAAAGTCGGTTGTGAACCGCCATAGAAAGGTGGACCCAGGGGGCCTCCCTGTTAGGTCGGCCGACCTAGGGTTGGGGGTTGGCCGACCTGGCCCTGGCCCCTCCTGGGCTGGGCTTTGGCAGGTTGGCTCCCCTTGGCCTTTAAGCCTCTTTTACAGGTGCGTGGCCTCAGTTGATATTCTGATAGGTTCTGGGCCTTTAATCCTTGAATTATATTCCCGCGGCGAGCGTCGTTTGATGGAAATGTTCGAATCGTCGCCTCGGGGCATGTTTACACCTGGAAATCCCTGTTTTCCACCTGCACATCCAAATCTAGAGGTACACGTGGAACTAGGTTATTTGATAACAAAATGCAAGTAACAAGCGTTAGTTCTTCTTTATTTATAGAGCTAATTGACGGTCAAAATCTGGGTCTAAGGACCGTCAACAACTCCCCCAAACTGTCCTCCTTGCTCGTCCCAAGCAAGAAGTAGGACTTAGGATGTTGATCAGGAGTTGCTACAATGTTTCATATCTCCTAGGTACCATGCACACAACGAAAAAAAAACTCTCCTTTGAGTTGAAAAAGTTGGCATGGTCACTCACCCTTTACCTTACTCCTCATGGGGCGTATGGCTTTTTCCTTGTCATGGGCGGTTGAGAGGTAGAACGGTTATAATAGAGCACCATTTACTTGTCCATTGTTTGACTTTTTATTTTCCGGAGGTTTTCAAAATTTTTGAAATAAAAGTAAAGTTCCTCAAATGATGCTCTCAAATCGCTAAATAAGTGTATATTCCTCACAAGGCATTATTGTGTTGCCTCTTGTCATCCTACTTCTAAGGCTTGTATGTGGAGCTCAAGGTAGGGATGATATGAGGCATACTTGCATCACACATATTGCTGAACCAAAAGAGTGGATCCATGGAGAATGCAAGTCATACAACCTTGATCAAGATGTGCATGTGTGTATATGGTGGTGGTGAGGTGGAAGAACTATACTCCTTTTTTATTTGTTCCTTCTCTCTTTTTGAATTTTTGAGGAGGACATGGCTATCTTTTTCTTCTTTCTTTTTCTCAACATTTTTCTTTCTTTCCCCATTTTTTCATCATGCTCTACTTTTGTATGAGCAGGGGGTTATTCTTTTTCTTTCTTTTGCATAGCCATGTCTCCAATGATATATTTTGAGAGAGAGGTAACAATGAATTTTTGGAGTATTTATTTTGGTGGAAAGTGTGGTGGTATTGCTTAACTTCCAGTGTAGAAGTTTAGCATGCGAGGTGGAGTGTACGTGATCTTGATCAAAGAGAGTATGACAAGCTTCTCACTAGGGTCACACAATTTTGATAAAGCTCAATGCAATGACAAGCAGCATATGTGTAAGGTTTTGCAATGTACGAACAACATTGAGGAACTTTATCATTTTTTTGTATTTTGTAAAATAAAACTCCGAAAGTCAAGTCGTACTTTGAACAAGATCATAGCAGCCCTATTTGTACCATATCATATCTCACAACAACTCAGACTTAGATCAAGCACTATGCAGCCCACAAGTTTCAAGTTCTAGGTAAGCATAAGCCCAAAATCTCAAAACTTGGGAGAGCACTAAGTTGTGACTAGGTACAAAGAAGAGATAAAACAGAGGAACTATTCATCATCTCAACATAAGGAAGGCTAAACACTCATACTCGCATATAAAGAGAAACTACGAAAAACTAGCAACCACACTAAAGACTATTTTGTTCTTTTTAGTTTTGTCATTTTTTATTTTATTTTCAGTTTTATCATTTTTTTGTATTTTTTATGGGAGGTGCAAGAACAAGCAAACAAAAGAAACAAAAGGATACAAGTTGCGATACATGATACCTTAGCGGGGGTATGGCACCCCCCCAAGCTTGTTCTTGCTCATGGGTGGTGTCAAGGATCGAACCTGGTGTGGCGAAAGTAAGCCAAAAGATCGGCTTGGCCCTGCTGCGTCATGTTGGTGAGGTTGGTGAGCTGGGCGTTTGTGTTTTCTTGCCACTGGTGGGTCTGCAGGACGTGTTGGTTGAGAGTATACTCAACGTCCTCTCCTCGAGTCTCGATGCGTCCCATTTGCTCGGTAAGCGCATTCATTTGCTGCTCAAGATATGGATCATGAGCTGCAGACGAATGCCGCCCACCGGCCCTCGATGAGTAGGACGTCGACTCGGAGGAGATTTCCTCCCATTGTGCACGTGGGGTGTGCGTCCATTGGCCATGCCCCGCACCCTGCTGCGACGAGCCGCCAGCCTCAAACGGTGATGGAGTGGTGTACCCACCGGGACCATACCCGGTGTGACCGTAGCCCGGCCCAGAAGCATAGGCCATGGGCCGCGGTGCGGGCATCCCGGTGTCGGCGGGTGGCTCCGGCCTGCGCGTCCTCCTGCAAGAAGATGTACTCCTGCGTGTAGCTTCCTCTTTTTCGAGAGGTGTGGTTAGGTTTTGACAGTCATACAAACGAAGTCCCCGGTTAGGTAACGGGAATTCGTTTGTATAACCGACATAATAAAATATGAGAGAATTATTTGGACCATGCTTAAGTGTATGACCTTGAATAAGATAATCCTCGGTGATAAGAGAGCGGGGTATATCAATATATGCAACATTAGCATCATGCAAAGCACCAACACCCGCAGCAATACGCGTAATCAATGAGGTGCACTCAATCGGTCCAGTCATTCTAAATTATCTAACCACTGAGCGATCATAAAAATAACAGGAGCAATCTTTATTTTCTCAACAATAGCATAAAGAATTTTCAGATCATCCTCGCGCACAATCCTAATATCACTTCTAGGAAACATGGTAATGCCAAGCCACATGTGCAACAAGCGCAAGGTAGGATGATGGATATGATTAGTTCGGGGTTTCTCACAAGTAGGAGATGCAGAAATTCTTTGCCAAAAAGCTAACTTTGAGTAACCCGAAATCGAACTATCAACATCAATGGTGCAGCGAGTATTAAAGCCGAGGCATTGACTAAGATTTTTCCATGTCAAATGATATTCCTCCCGGAAAAACCGAAAGGTAATACCGTCATCTACCACGCGTAGGGTGCATAAAAACTGTTGTGTAAGTAAGCGGGAACCCTGCTCATCTACACATGCAAACTTATCCCACCCTATTGCTTTAAATACTCGAGAAAATTCAGCATCCATACCAATCTTTTGCAGCAGTCCCGTATCAAATGCTCGCGTAGGAGCAAATGTACGGAGTCGGAGGGCTTCGTAGGCGCTCATCTCATCGTCGCATTTGATAAAACTAACCTTGGGTAAAACTAACCTTGCTGCAGATTATCACCGTTCCTTGGGAAACAAATACGATACCTTGGAATACTCCCGGGTGAAGTGCTACAACGGTATTCCGTGCGCTTGCGGATTTATTCGTGGTGTAAGAAATACCAACAAGCATTTCTGGCGCCGTTGCCGGGGAACGGTTGCTAATTCTGTAGCGGACCAGGTTTGCCCTCGTAACTTATCTTTACATTTCCCGTTCAATTAAATTAGAAAAGAAAAAAAATATATACACACATGGAGTCATCACCTACAATCCAATCTTTTTCCACTCCACGGGGCGAGCTCTTAGAGCCACCATGTTCATCTCAACTTGTTGTTTCAACAAGCTATGAGCTCTGCCCCAGTTTTATTTCTTTGATCAAAGGACTTTCTTTCTCTGGTTTTAAAAACGAAAATCCTTTTGAACACTTGCGAGAGTTTGAGCAATTGTGTGCATGCCGATTGATCAATGGCATGACACATGAAACTTTAAAGTGAAAATTGTTTTCCTTCTCTCTCAATGGGAAGGCGAAGCAATGGTACACTTACACCGCGAAGAGAGTGAACGGTGATTCGAAAGAATTGCGAGACAAATTTTGTCTAGCATTTTTTTTGCCGTATCTCGTATCACTGCTCTACGCGCGAAAATAATTAACTTTCGCCAAGAGGAGGAAGAAACCCTTAGTGCGGCATGGATACGGTTCTGTTCATTAACAGATTCCGGTCCAGAGTTATTGCTCCCAGAACCCGTTCTTTTGCAACATTTTTATTCAGGGTTGAGCAAAGACACCGCACTTTATCTTGACACGGCTGCCGGTTCTTTTTCTCATAAGACCATAGCGGAAGCAAAAGATTGCTAGAAAGAATTGTTGAAAATACACCTTTTTCCGCTGAAATACCCGAGGAGCCAGAGTCAAAAGATGAGGAACTCATTGTGGAAACACAACAAAAGGTGTCTACCTTGGTAGACCCAACATCCGAGTCCTCATCTGATTCACGAACTATGACAGAGGATGATGAACCTCTTGAGTTCCCATTTGAGTTTGAGGAAGAAATTTTTGAAGATTTTGGAAACACCTCGAACTATTTGTTTCAAAAGAGACCGCCTGTTCCTTTGCCGCCTCCCGAACCAATTGAAAAAGAATATCTTGTGGAGACTGTTCGGGAGCTTACTTCAATCATGAGCGATGAATGGTTGAGGGAGAATGAGCTATCCATGGATATCATTCGGCTCTGCCCTCCCTCAACCAACATATGCTGCTCCATCAAAGGAACCAAGGTGGATACGCTTTACAACCCCCTTGTTGGTGCCAATATCCTTTCCGACACATTTGCGTTGTCAATCTTTGGCAACCGACCATAGACATCAACAAACAAGCTCCTCAAGCACCCATTAGGCCATATTCTTGAGAGTTTGGGGATTGTCAGAGATGTAACTCTCTATCACGAAGACTTTGAGGTTATCCTGGATTTCTACGTCTTCGAAGTCCCAGACTTCGACATAATGATAGGGCACCCTATAGAAAAATTCCTCATTAATGCCCCATCATTTGGAAACCTCGACTTCACCCTCGAAAAAGAGTCATTCTCCATACCAATCACCACATCACGAAACACTCTTTCCGATGAACCACTTGAGGAATATCAAGTGGAGGAGGTCATGGCCATTTTTCCTCACATGGACCCCGAGCTAGCTTTGGAAGAAGATGCACAAGACTTTATCTTAGAAGAAGCCAACTCGGAAGACACCTTTGAGCTACCACAAACCACACCACCACCACGACCTCCCATTGATCTTAAGGCGCTACCTCCCAGTTTGCGCTATGCCTTCTTGCACGGAGATCCGCAAGCCCCCGTCATCAAAAGTGACAAGCTTTCGGAGGAAGAAACCACCAAACTCATAGCCGTGCTTGAAAAACATCGCTCCGTTCTTGGCTACTCACTTGAAGACCTAAAAGGGATCAGCCCTGCTCTCTGCACCCATCGCATTCCCACGGATCCTGAAAGTACACCTTCAAGGGAGCCTCAAAGGAGGCTAAATAATGCGATGAGAGAAGTTGTGAAGAAAGAGGTCTTGAAGCTATTACACGCCGGGATCATCTATCCTGTTCCTCACAGTGATTGGGTGAGCCCCGTACAAGTGGTACCCAAGAAAGGAGGTATGACGGTTGTTCATAATGATAAAAATGAACTTATTCCATAACGAACCGTCACGGGGTGGCGAATGTGCATTGATTACCGAAAACTTAACAAGGCCACAAAGAAAGATCATTTTTCGCTGCCCTTCATCGATGAAATGTTGGAACGGTTGGCAAATCATTCTTTCCTTGATGGGTATTCGGGATATCATCAAATTCCCATCCACCCCGACGATCAAAGTAAGACCACTTTCACATGCCCGTATGGAACTTATGCTTATCGTCGCATGTCTTTTGGTTTGTGCAATGCACCTGCCTCGTTCCAACGTTGCATGATGTCTATTTTCTCTGATATGATCGAAGAAATTATGGAAGTTTTTATGGATGATTTCTCTGTTTATGGAAAACCATCGATCATTGCTTAGAAAATTTAGACAAGGTCTTACAGAGATGCCATGAGAAGGACCTGGTACTTAATTGGGAAAAGTGCCACTTCATGGTCCGAGAGGGCATAGTTCTTGGACACCTTGTGTCTGAGAGAGGCATAGAGGTAGACAAAGCGAAAATAGAAGTTATAGAAAAGCTTCCGCCTCCTGTGAATATCAAGGGTGTTCGTAGTTTTCTGGGTCATGCTGGTTTTTATCGTCGCTTCATAAAAGATTTCTCTCAAGTTGCACGACCCCTTACGAACTTGCTTGCTAAGGATGCACCCTTTGATTTCAATGATGACTGCATGCATGCCTTTGCTGCTCTTAAGAATGCACCCATCTCTGCTCCAATCATTCAACCCCCTGATTGGGCGCTTCCTTTTGAAATAATGTCTGATGCTAGTGACTATGCTGTGGGGGCAGTTCTTGGTCAAATGAAAGACAAAAAGCATCATGCAATTTCTTATGCTAGCAAAACTTTGACTGGAGCTCAGTTGAATTATACTACCACTGAGAAAGAGCTCCTTGCCGTTGTTTTTGCTTTTGACAAGTTTAGATCTTACTTAGCTGGAGCAAAAGTTATCGTTTACACTGATCATGCTGCTTTGAGACATCTGCTTGCTAAGAAAGATGCTAAACCTCGTCTCATAAGATGGATCCTTCTGCTCCAAGAGTTTGATCTTGAAATTAAAGATAAGAAAGGAGTAGAAAATTCTGTAGCAGATCATTTGTCGCGTATGCAGTTCACTAACTTGCAGGAGTTACCCATAAATGACTTCCTACGCGACGACATGCTGCTAAAAGTGACGGATTCGCACCCTTGGTACGCCGACATTGTAAACTTCATCGCCACAGGATACGTACCACCAGGGGCGGATAAAAGAAGATTGATATATGAGAGTCGCCGTCACTTATGGAATGAGCCATACCTCTACCGTGTCTGCGCCGATGGACTGCTTAGGCGATGTGTGCCCACTCCCGAGAGCACACAAATCATTGAAAAATGCCATGCAGCCCCATACGGTGGACACTATGGTGCCTTCCGTACCCAAGCAAAAATCTGGCAAAGCGGATTCTTCTGGCCAACCATGTATGAAGATACAAAAGAATTCATTAGAAGATGCCCGCAATGCCAGAGATTTGGAGGCATCACAGCACGAGATGCAATGCCCCTCACATTCAACCTTCAAGTCGAACTCTTCGACGTATGGGGCATTGACTTCATGGGATCCTTCGTGAAGTCCCAAGATTGTGAGTACATATTGGTGGCGGTGGATTACGTATCCAAATGGGCAGAAGCTATGCCATGCCGAGCGGCAGACTCCAAACACGCTCGCCGGATGTTCCACGAGACTATCTTCCCAAGGTTTGGAACTCCGAGAATGGTGATAAGCGATGGAGGGTCTCACTTCATTGATAAGACCTTCCGTAGCTTTCTAAGAGAGCTTGGAGCAAAGCACAACATTGCCACTCCATACCATCCTCAAACAAATGGGCAGGCCGAAACATCCAACAAACAAATCAAACGGATCCTGCAGAAAACAGTCTTGGAAATGGGGAAGGGATGGAAGAACAAGCTACCCGATGCACTATGGGCATATAGAACAGCATACAAGACACCCATAGGCATGTGACCATACCAACTCGTCTATAGAAAAATGTGCCATTTGCCAGTCGAGTTGGAACATAAAGCATATTGGGCCATGAGGACTTGGAACATGGATATGAAAGGATCTGGGTGAAGAAGAAAAATGGAGATAGCTGAGTTGGAAGAATGGAGAGACAAAGCATATCACAACTCAGCCATCTACAAGGAGCGTACAAAGCGCTGGCATGACCGGCGAATAAAGATAAAAGAGTTCAAAGTTGGAGATAAGGTGCTGCTTTTCAACTCAAGGGTAAAGCTCTTCGGGCACGGAAAATTGAGAAGTAAATGGGACGGACCATACACCATCATCGACACGTCGACTCATGGAGCAATCACACTCCAAGACGACGGAGGTAATATATTCAAGGTAAATGGTCAGCGCCTTAAAATTTATTTTGAACCCGAAGCGAATAAGGAATTCGATGTCATGCACTTAATTGATTTAAATATCTTTTCTTGACCTCTGCATCGAAATATACCCTGTATACCCCGAAGATACCTTTCCCAACAAAGCTCCACGAAAAATAGAAAGGCCAGAGCCTGCCAAGGCAGGTCGGCCGACCTGGCTACTAGGGTCGGCCGACCCCCTCTGGCCACCTCTGCCTTCCATCCTTTGCTCATTCTGCTATCCATGATTTCCTTGTCTCGTCCAGCTATGTTTTGGAAATAAATCCTCGTTTCTTCGCCTGGAAGGAGGTGAAACCACTATAAATACAACTCTTTGCACCCCTCTCCATTCATCTCTTCTAAGCCTCACACCCCTTGAACAAACCTCCATCCTTGCCGTTATGACCAAGATTCCAGGTGCCCCTCATCTCTACTACAGCAGGGGGGCGGCTCTGCAAAAGAAGGCCCCCCTCATGGCGCGATCAGCAAGGAGAATCCCTTTGTCGGCCTCAACAACGCAGAACTCACAAGAGAGCTGGAGAAACTCCTTGAAAAGGCCGATGCAATAGAGAAAACCTTGGCTCAAGTGAGGAGGGATGAGGCTCAGATCGACCAAGACATGAAATACATCGATGAGATCATGGCGGGAAACGGGATAGCCCTCCCGAAATAAAAACTTATCGCTAGGCGCGTTAAACTTTTTGTTTCCAATCGATTAGATTCTCATGTAATGCGCCTATCAGTTTTATAATTCAATCAATGATAGTGCTCCCCGGGCTTGCATACCGGTAGAGCAATATTTGTGTTTCCATATTTTTGTCGTTTTTGAAGGAAACAGGCAAAAAGGCAAGTGTGGGGGGAAACATCGCCATATCTGGAACAATCACGACCAAATCATCCAGAATCATACGAGGCAACTCAGGAACGTCCACCACGAGAAACATCAGCACCAGTGGGGTCCAGGCCAGGTCGGCCGACCCCACCAGGAGGGTCGGCCGACCCCTGGTGGTCCCCACCAGGCTCCAGCCTCCTCCTGCCTCCTGAGTTTGCATCACACTTCCACTTTTTGCCTGCTACACCGTCAAGTTCATTCTGATAATCTGAAAATTAAATAAAACTTGACGCACTAATCTTTTGGGAAAATCTTAAATGATTTATCTTTTGCCCACAACTCTACCTCTCACATTCATGGACTTGCACACTTGTTATTTCTCGCTTCATCGCTGAATGCTTGTGAACACCTTATCATTAGGAACCCATGTTTTTCCTAGATAATTGGCATGTGAGATATGGTTTGTCGAAATGATCTTTGCTTAACCTTCAGGTCCTTGGAATTTATCTTTATGAAAATCAAAAAAATTCCATAGTATGATGCTCCTCACTTGATTTATATTTTCCTACCAAGGCCAAGAACTCTACATGAATATCTTGATAGCCTATAAGCTGCTAGTTGTTGATTTGAGCTTTGTCAAATTCTTGGACCCTAGTGAGAAGCTTGTCATACTCTTTTGATCAAGATCACGTACACTCCACCTCACATGCTACACTTCTACACTGGAAGTTGAGCAACATTCCATCATCCATCCACCAAATAAATACTCCAAAAATCTTTGTTACCTTTCTCTCTCAAAAATATCAAAGGAGACATGGCTATGCAAGAAGAAAAAAGAATAATCCCTGCTCATACAAAAGTAGAGCATGATGAAAAAAAAGGGAAGAAAAATAAAGGAGAAAAAGAAAAAGAAGAAAAAGTATGATAGCCATGTCCTCCTCAAAAAATTCAAAAAGAGAGAGAAGGTAACATCATAAAAAGGAGTACAAATGTTTTCCACTTCATACCACCACACACATGCACATCTTGATCAGATTGTATGACTTGATTTCTCCATTGGATCCAGTCTTTGACTTAGCAAAATAAGAGACACTAGTATGCTCCACTTTACCCTACCTTGAGCTCCACAAAAGCCTGATCAAACACATGGAGGAAGATGCTAAATCATGGCCCTTGAGAGGATAATACACAAACACCATGAGCGACTTGAGAGAGTCATTTGAGGAGGATGAAACTATGTTTTTATTTCTGAAAATTATGCAAAAATCCCAAGGTACTTGATAGGGAAGGCGAGGTGATTTGAGACATGACCGTTCCACTTATCAATCATCCAAGGAATACATGTTAGACACCTCAAAGTTCACAGGTATGAAGTGTGGCTTGAAATAACTTGTGTGCAGGCTCTCATTTATGAGGAAGAGTATCTCCCGCCTTAAGCTCGCAACTTTACTCGAGGACGAGCAAAGAGCTAAGTGTGGGGGAGTTGTTGACGGCTCTTAGACCCAATATTTACCCGTCAACTAGCTGCACTTTTTATAATGAAACAATCACCAAAGGTAGACTTAGGTCTTTAAACTAATGATTTCCACGAGTCTTGGTGAATTTGTGAGTGCAGCTGCAATTCACAGGAAAACGGGGAAAAGGAAGCATAAAAGGCCCATCCTGGAAACACCAATTTTCCCCGACATAAAGAATTATCCAAATAAAGCCCAACTCCCAATAAAAAGACTTCAACTCCACCCACAGCAGGTGGATCAGAGGACAACACAGCCCAGGGAAGCAACACAAGGAAGACCAGGCCCAGAGGGGCCCACCAGGGGTCGGCCGACCCCAAACCCTAGGTCGGCCGACCTGTGGTGGAGGCCCCCCTGGCCCATCTTGTTATGTCGGTTCGCCACCGCCTTCCAGAGGTCGGTTCCACCTGCAATCAATGCCACCGACCTAAGGAACCGCCTCAAGTTGCCAACCTTCTTGGGCTATAAATAAAGGGGTACCCCCCTCCTCCATAAGACATCACAAGAATCCCAAGAGGAGAGCACCACTCCCACATCTCAGGCCTAGAGCCTCTTGTACAGTAGTAGAATAGGGGAGAGGGCAAGGATCAAGGAGAGGGATAGCTTCCCTTTGGTTATTTCCTTATCTTGTACCCTTGGCGGATATTTATCTTATTAATAGTTCATCGTTCGTTCTTCGTTCGTTCGTCGTTCGTTCATCGTTCTTCGTTCGTTCTTCGTTCGTTCGTTCATCGTTCGTCGTTCGTTCTTAGTTCGTTCATCGTTCGTCGTTCGTTCATAGTACGAACCTTGTTCTTATTCATAAGATTAGTATTCGTGGTGATATTGATCTAGCGAGCTTTACATACTAGTCGTTATTCTTGTTATACTTGTTTACGGGATCATCGCTCCGCGAGGGGTGCTCTAGCCTTCCAGATTGGTACCAGGACCGGGGTTAGAGTAGTAATCGACAGCATAGACGTGGTGTCTAGGCTAGAGGTTACCTTTGTTTGCCGCGTGCCCCACGGTTTGTAGAGGTAGGCGGCAGGTGGTGACAGCCCTGTCCGTCCCTTGTAATCCTCCACGTTCGGGTTCGTCGTAGAGCTACAGGCTGGCGTGACTTGGCAGACCAGGTCTATACCAGTGCCCGAAGTAAACAAGTAGAACTTGAGTGCGATCGTCCTGCGGGACAACTAGATCTTTGTTCATCCTCTCAATCCTATACTACTACCATTCTTGTTGTCCTTGGGTAAAACTAACCTTGCTGCAGATTATCACCGTTCCTTGGGGAAAACAAATACGATACTTTGGAATACTCCCGAATGAAGTGCTACAACGGTATTCCGTGCGCTTGCGGATTTATTCGTGGTGTAAGAAATACCAACACTTCCCTCTTTGGCCTACAGCCCCCAACGGCCATATTGGTGATGACCGCGGTTGCTATGTCCAGAAACTCCTCAAAATTATTTGCTCAAAAAGATTTCCAAATAAAAGGTTGCCTCGAATTCAAAATTTTTCAAAAAATTCAAAAATCGACATGTTGATGAAAAATTTCAACATGCAAAAATATTTTTGGCTTTTTCATGGTGATACAAGGGTGGTCCAAAAATTTCATCCAAAGATGAGACATTTTGAACGCAAAAGTGTTTTTGAAAATTTTGAATTTTATATGCATGGCGAGGGAAAAATCAAATATGCCGGCGAAAAAATTCAAATAAATTTTTGGTGGAGGAAATAAATATGTAAGGTGGTTTTGGAAGAAAAATCCAAATGCAAATGTGGTGGAAAAATTCAAAAGAAGGGCGAATCAAACCAAATGGTAATGCCGGTTTTCCTGACGGCCAGGGCCGTGTCGTTTAAAGTACGACAGGCTAAGACTTCTCCAACGGGTTTAGCTTGGTGGCGACTTCTCCAACGGGTTTAGCTTGGTGGCGCGGACCCCGTCCTTGGAGATGAGGACGTGGAGGGCTGCGCCTTGACTTGCCACACTTGTTTCATCTTTGGCGGTGTAGGTGGCTTCTCGGACTTTGGGACGGGTTTCTTAGCCCATAATCCCGGCCTCATGGTCGCAGGTTTCTTTGGTTGAAAATGCGATGGATTTTCAATCTTTGCCAAGCTCTTCCATAGAGCAATGAGGCTGTCCGTCTTCCTGGCTGTTACTTCAACTTCTTGAATGTTGGAGGTGTTTGGCCCATACTTGACCTTGATCATCGAGCATTGTTCTTTCCGAGGTTGAAACTCGAACTTCTCCTCCTTCCCATTTATGTAGAGGCGGATTTCTCCAACTCCAACATCAATTTGGGTCTTCGTGGTGCCTTGTCAATATCCATGTCAATATCCATGTCAAGCACCACGAAGTTCACCGGGACGATGTGGCCTCTTATGAATACCGGCACATCTTCCGCAATCCCCATTGGAAAGCGAAAGGATGAGTCGGCCAATTGTAGCCGCATCGCCGTTGGTGTGAGGAATCTGTACTTTAATTGCTCGAAGATTGCCTTGGGCATAATGCTCACGCTGGCCCCAAGGTCACACAGTGCGTAGTCGAAGTGGAATCTCTTGATTAAACAAGAGATTACTGGAAAGCCTGGATCATTTCTTATGGTAGAAGGTTCTCTTATTTTCCTGTTCTCCCCTGCATGGTTAGTCCTACGAGAGAACATTTCTCCTCTCGCGGTGGTAACATTAACTTTTTCAATGGGAGATTCTGGTTGCCCAGGAATCTGCCCAGAACTAGCAGAAGGAACAAGAGCAGCAAGCTGAGCTATTTGAGTTTCTATCATGTTATGAAAGCTCAACTGATTTTTGAAAGCGGAAGAAAGACCTTCTATTTTTGAATTTAAACTCTCTAAACTCTGATCATTGGCAGCAAGCTTTTTGTTGATTGATTCGTTGATTTTAGCTTGGCCATAAACCAAATCTTTCAAAGAAGGCTGATTATTATTAAAACCAGAGAAATTGTACCTCCTTGATAAGATTGGCGGTTTTGGTTAAAACCTTGACCTCCACTTGGACGATACCCATTGTTGTTGTTCATGTAGAATACTTCTTCATGGGTATGGTTGGGGCAATCCTTCCCCATATGGCGTGTGTTGCCACATTCCTCACACGTATTGCGTGAGTCAAGTGAACGGACACTACCATGTGTGTTGAAGTCGTCCAAGCGCTTCATGACGAGGTCGAGCTTGGCGGACAATAATCCACCTCCTTGATAGAGTGTACACCTTTAGAGCGTGGTTGGAGACGTTCATCGCTCCACCCTTGATTGGAGACCATCTTCTCAATAAGTTCTTTAGCTTGAGCAACGGTCATTGAGAAGAAGGCTCCTCCAGCAGCGGCATCCATATGTCCACGGGTTGTTGGTGTCAACCCGTTGTAGAAATGTTGAAGAATGAGCCATTCTTCCATCCCGTGGTGTGGGCAGGCGGATATGTAATCTTGGAGCCTATCCCACGCCTCGGCGATGGTTTCATTGTTGGCTTGCTGGAAGCTTGAAATTCTTCCACGAAGGGCATTGGTTTTGCCCAACGGGAAAAACTTTGCGAGGAACGCGGTAGAACAGCGATCCCAAGTGTCAATGTTGGCACGATTGGCATAGAACCATTGTTTCGCCTTCCCAAGGAGGGAGAGGGGAAACAGACGGAGTCTGATAGCATCTTGGTTGACTCCGGCGGTTGCCGATGTGTTGCATATCTCAAGGAATTGCTGGAGATGAATGTTGGCATCCTCCGTGGCCTTTCCACAAAAGGGAATGGCCTGCACCATAGTGATTAGGCTTGATTTGACTTCAAACCCTGCGTCATCGGCGTTGACATTGGGCCCAACGGGAACATTGGCAACGGAGGGAGCAGAGTATTCATGGAGGGTCCTTTGATCAGCCATGTCAATAAGTGTTGATGGTGCGGATGATGTGGGTTCATCTGTCGGGAGTGTTGCTTGTGAGGGAGAGTCGACGCGGGGTCGGACTTTCCTTACAAGCGACTCTGGATTATCAACGAAGTTTTCCGGCAAGTTGAATCCACGCATACACTATCCTGTTTTCACATCAAAGAGAGAAAACAGATCAAGGTTAGCCTGCAATGGGCAGTGGTTAAATCACATCAAGTGTAATCATGAGTAATCATTGTACACTTGTCAACAATTGTCTTCCTCGGCAACGGCGCCAGAAATGCTTGTTGGTATTTCTTACACCAAACAGAAAACACCACCTTAGGCTGGTTAGGCCTAGGGTGAATATTCCCGGTTCAGCGCCAGAAATACCTGGGGTTAAGTTACTTGCTTAGGATATATAATAATCCACAACTAGCAACGAGTGCCAGAAATGTATTATTAGTATTTAATCATAAAAGATAATCCGCAAGCGCATGGATAACCCCTTGTAGCATTTCACCCGAGAGTATTCCAGGGTATCGTTATTTATATTTTCCCAAAGAAAGACGTAGTTGACAAGTGTGTACTTATACTCATGGTGTTACAAATGATAGATCATAACCAACATCCAAATGCAGGGGTAAGGCAATAAATGGATAGAGGATAGTGTACACACACAAAAGGCATTTCCATTCTCTGATAAAAGGGCGAGAGGCAACTCTAAGCTAGACTAAGGTTAAGTAGGAAGAACTGCTACTCATAATGTACATCATCATGTAGCGTGCGTAGCATCTACCTATAGCCTAAGCTGCACACAAGCCAAGACAAAGCTGTTCTACTGCCAAGCCATCATCGGGAGATCCAGCGATCAGAGTCTGCCCCAATCTCCGGACATTTCATATATACTCCTACGCCATACCCGAACGTGGAGGATTACAAGGGACGGACAAGGCTGTCACCACCTGCCGCCTACCTCTACAAACCGTGGGGCACGAACACGCATCCAAGGGTGGAAAGGAAGCCCTAGCACCATGCTAGCGTAACTAACCACAACTCTAGATCCCTCGAGGCACCTCGCAAGGCGATAAACCTAGAGCACTCTTGCAAGACAATGGACCTGATGACTAAGCAAAAGGAACAACTAGATCTAGCGAGCGATTACTTAGACAAAGGATCAAAGCTAGCACTACGTTATGCATAAGCGTTCATCGCTCAAGAACGAGCGACGAACGACGAACGATGAAGAACGATCATTGTTACACGATGATCGAGTATGAACGAACGACGAACGAACGATGAACGATCATGAACGAACATCGATGAACGATGAACGAACACGAACGAATGAAGAACGTTCATCCAAGATCTAGGATGAACGATGAACTAGCATAAGCACATAACTACTACAAGAGCGATGATATTCCATTGATAAATAAATAAGTCATACAAAGAGAGTAAAAGGATACAAGGGAATATACCCCAAACTCTCCAAGGGACTTGGGAGCCAAAAGGGCAGCCCAACTACTCAGCCTAAGCCTAACTAGAGAGCCCCTAGCTCTGGATGTGTGGAGGAGGGAATGAGCCTCTTGTGTTGTGTGTCTTCAAAGGAGGGGGGGTACCCCTTTATTTATAGCCTTCCAAAGGCGGCGGAGTTGAGGCGGTTCCAGATATTCTGGGCATTGATTGCAGGTGGAACCGACCTCCTGAAGTCGGTTGTGAACCGCCATAGAAACGTGGACCCAGGGGGCCTCCCTGTCAGGTCGGCCGACCTAGGGTTGGGGGTCGGCCGACCTGGCCCTGGCCCCTCCTGGGCTGGGCTTTGGCAGGTTGGCTCCCCTTGGCCTTTAAGCCTCTTTTACAGGTGCGTGGCCTCAGATAATATTCTGATAGGTTCTGGGCCTTTAATCCTTGAACTATATTCCCGCGGCGAGCGTCGTTTGATGGAAGTGTTGGAATCGTCGCCTCGGGGCATGTTTACACCTGGAAATCCCTGTTTTCCACCTGCACATCCAAATCTAGAGGTACACGTGGAACTAGGTTATTTGATAACAAAATGCAAGTAACAAGTGTTAGTTCTTCCTTATTTATAGAGCTAATTGACGGTCAAAATCTGGGTCTAAGGACTGTCAACAACTCCCCCAAGCTGTCCTCCTTGCTCGTCCCGAGCATGAAGTAGGACTTAGGATGTTGATCAGGAGTTGCTACAATGTTGCATATCTCCTAGGTACCATGCACACAACGAAGAAAAAACTCTCCTTTGAGTTGAAAAAGTTGGCATGGTAACTCACCCTTTACATTACTCTGCATGGGGCGTATGGCTTTTTCCTTGTCTTGGGCGGTTGTGAGATAGAACGGTTATAACAGAGCACCATTCACTTGTCTATTGTTTGACTTTTTATTTTCCGGAGGTTTTTCAAAATTTTTGAAATAAAAGTAAAGTTCCTCAAATGATGCTCTCAAATCGCTAAATAAGTGTATATTCCGCACCAAGGCATTATTGTATTGCCTCTTGTCATCTTACTTCTAAGACTTGTATGTGGAGCTCAAGGTAGGGATGATATGAGGCATACTTGCATCACACATATTGCTGAACCAAAAGAGTGGATTCATGGAGAATGCAAGTCATACAACCTTGATCAAAATGTGCATGTGTGTATATGGTGGTGGTGAGGTGGAAGAACTATATACTCCTTTTTTATTTGTTCCTTCTTTCTCTTTTTGAAATTTTGAGGAGGACATGGCTATCTTTCTTTCTTTCTTTCTTTTTCTCAACATTTTTCTTTCTTTCCCCATTTTTTCATCATGAAGAGCTAGATCTTGTTCGAGTGAGAGATCACTTACTAATGTACGGGATGCAAAGCTCGTATGATCGATGGATCTATCATGGGGAACCTTCGGATGGTCCCGAAAGTGAACAGAGTCATGAGGATGATGGATTTCCCGAAAGTGCAGACCATGAGAATGCCGATGGCAATGAAGACTTCGATGATGATGATGAACTTCCAGATATTTTTCGTGACCTGTTTCAAGCTGATCTTACAGGTGATGGTGGTGGACCAAGGTTTGAGAGTGTGTTAGATGAGTTACACAAGGAGTTGCACGAGGGATCTCGTTATACAAGATTTTCATTTGTGGTGAAGTTACTTCATATCAAGTCATTCTATCAGATCACCAATGTTGCGTTTACTGCAATGATGAAGTTGTTGTCCTTAGCATTCCCTCATTGCTCTCTTCCAGCATCTTACAATGAAGCAAAGAACTTCCTTAGTTCCCTGGGACTTGGATACACCACAATCCATGTGTGTCCGAATAATTGTATTCTCTTTCGGGGGCAGCATGAGAAACTTGAATAGTGTCCAGTCGGTGGAGCATCAAGATGGAAAGATAAAAATGGAAACAAGCGTATTCCTGAGAAGGTTTTAAGGCATTTTCCAATTATTCTAAGGCTCCAGATGATGTTTGGTAAGAAGGAATTAGCAGAGGATACACAATGGCACCTCAGGAAGCGACGGCCTATCCATGGTGAAATGAACGATCCAGCTGATGGTGAGGCGTGGAAAGACTTCGATAGGAATTTTCCTGAGTTTGCAAATGATCCTCGGAACTTGAGACTCGGCCTTGCCACTGTTGGTTTCAATCCATTCAGCCAACTGAGCAGCTCACAACCTCCCACCATGGGAATGTGTGGAACAGATCAACTTAATGATGGCCTTGCTCATTCCTGGTCCGAGTTCTCCAGCGAAGGATTTTGATGTGTTCTTGGAGCCTCTCATTAAAGAGTTGATTCAGCTTTGGGAAGGGGTCCTTACTTTTGATGCATCTAGTGGTGCAGAATTTAAACTGCATGCTGCAGATTTATGGTGCATCCATGATTATCCAGCACTGGCCACGTTGTCTGGGCGAGTGACAAAATGTTATTATGCTTGCACGCGCTGTGATAAAATCCTTGCTCAAAATGGATAAAGAACAAGATATGTTATATCAGGCACCATCGTTTCCTTGGTAACGAGGATCCTTTGAGGGTTAATGCCCAATTTCGTGCGCAAGTACCCAGTGAAAAGCCAGGGCAATTTACTACAGAGGAGCTGCTGCAACAACTGGACAATGTCAAAGATGTTAGACCAGGCATCTCTCGAGCACGAAAAAGGAAGAGGGTAGAAGGCCAATGTTGGAAACTCAGGTCTTCTCTGTTTGACTTGCCGTACTGGACAAGTTTAAAGATACCACATAATCTTGATGTCATGCACATTGTAAAGAATATATGTGAAGCCCTTATTGCAACGCTTCTAAACATTTATGGGAAGACCAAGGACACGTTGAATGCTAGGATTGACTTGGAAAATTTGGACATAATGCCACAATTACAGTTGCAGCTTGAGGGTGATCAATACGTCATGCCAAAAGCTCCGTATGCATTGAGTAAAGAAAAACAGAAGAAATTTTGCGAATTTATACAAACGGTGAAATTTCCAGATGGGTATGCTGCGAGCTTAGCAAGATGTATTGCTGAAGACGGTTGCAAACTCACGAGATTGAAAACACATGATTGCCACATCCTGCTCCAAAGGATCTTGCCAGTTGCCCTCCGAGGTCTCGTGGCTAAACCCATTTATGAGGCAGTTGCGGAACTGGGTTTGTCCTTTCGGAAACTATGTTGCAACGGCTTAAGTTAAAAGATTTAGAAATCTTGAGAGATAAAATCCCACAAATTTGTGCAAGCTTGAGAACATTTTCCCTCCTACATTCTTTGATGTCATGGTACGCTTGGCTGTTCATTTACCTGAAGATGCAATCCTTAGAGGTCCAGTACAGTATGGGTGGATGTATCCTGTTGAAGAAAGCTGTGTAAAGTAAAGAGCTTTGTGAGAAACAGGGCAAGACCTGAAGGGTCCATTGCAGAAGCATATATTGCCAACGAGTGCTTGACATACTGTTCAAGATACTTTGGTGATGATGTTGACACACGATTCAATCAGGGCAGCAACACAGAGAATTGTTGGTATTTCTTACACCAAACAGAAAACACCACCTTAGACTGGTTAGGCCTAGGGTGAATATTCCCGGTTCGGCGCCAGAAATACCTGGGGTTAAGTTACTTGCTTAGGATACATAATAATCCACAACTAGGAACGAGTGCCAGAAATGTATTATTAGTATTTAATCATAAAAGATAATCCGCAAGCGCACGGATAACCCGTTGTAGCATTTCACCCGAGAGTATTCCAGGATATCGTTATTTATATTTTCCCAAAGGAAGACGTGGTTGACAAGTATGTACTTATACTCATGGTGTTACAAATGATAGATCATAACCAATATCCAAATCCAGGGGTAAGGCGATAAATGGATATGAGGATAGTGCGACACACACAGCAGGCAGTTCCACTCTCTGATAAAAGGCGAGAGGCAACTCTAAGCTAGACTAAGATTAAGTAAGAAGAACTGCTACTCCTAATGTACATCATCAAGTAGCGTGCGTAGCATCTACCTATTGCCTAAGCTGCACACAAGCCAAAACTAAGCTGTTCTACTGCCAAGCCATCATCGGAGATCCAGCGATCAGAGTCTGCCCCAATCTCCGGATATTTCATATATACTTCTACGCCATACCTGAACGTGGAGGATTACAATGGACGGACAGCGCTGTCACCACCTGCCGCCGACCTCTACAAACTGTGCGGCACGAACACGCATCCAAGGGTGGAAAGGAAGCCCTAACACCATGCTAGTGTAACTAACCACAACTCTAGATCCCTCGAGGCACCTCGCAAGGCGATAAACCTAGAGCACTCTTGCAAGACAATGGACCCGATGTCACACCCGGTTTTTATATAACCGCACATATATGCCAGGATCAAGTCTCATACATGTGGTGACTCAAGTAAATAATCAAGAACAGTGCATATTTAAGTATTACACCCTTACTTAAACAAATGACTCAAAGTTCTCAAACGACTCGAAGACTCGATAACGCTAGCGGAAGACTTCTAAACTCCATCACTCCACAGGGACGTCGACCGGGGCTCCACAAGCTAGATGTAGTCACCATATTCACCATCATAGAAGAATTCACCTCCATCTTCTGAGCAGCATTTCTTGTTTATGGGGGAGATAGCAAGTGTGAGTACATATCGTACTCCGCAAGTGGGGGAAAAATATGACATGCAAGGCAATTTTCAAGAAAAGCTATACATTGGTTTATTTGCATAAATGCCAAAGTGTACTTAAGACACATCTTCAAAAGCAACCTATATTACTAATTGAAAAATTGCAAGAAACAAATAAAGAGTTCATGATAGAGCACCATCAAGATAGTATTCACCTAGAATGTCACAATAAAACCTTGGTGCTTCACCTAGAACGACACCATATAACCCTCGGTGCTTCACCTAGAACGCCACCATAACAAATATCGGTGCTTCACCTAGAATGCCACCGTAACAAACAATACTGGTGCTTCACCTAGAACGACACCACACAAGTACCCCTGGCGCTTCACCTAGAACGACACCATACAAATAAAAACACTAGTGCTTCACCTAGAAGGTCACTAGTCCAGCTTAAGTTCCATGTTGCTAAAAAGATTCCCATCATATTGTTAGGTTGAGATGAACCATTAATCAAAATTAGTTAGATTAGGTGTATGACTCCCCAAAAACATGGCTAAGCATTTACTACCAACACATAGACAAAGCACTCAACGGGCGACAAGGAGTAATAAGGAACAGGGTATAGACTCATGGGATTCAGTATTAAACAAGCATGCATGTTTGCAAACAAAACATTTCAAACATAGGATCAATATGGTCAAGGACACTTGCCTTCCTCTTGCTGCTCAGTGGTGACCTCGAACTCTTGATCTTGGAAGTTCACGAACTCGTCTCCTATTTAACGCATCCAAAGGAGAAGCACACAAACAAACAAAATAAGAAACAGTACACCAAACAGTACTAAACTAGAGCAAAAAACAGTACCAAAAGATAGTACTCATTCCTACGATCACGTGAGCGCAAGAATCGCTAAAAACGGAGTTATGAGTAAAAAGTTATGCTAGTTTGAAGTTTTTGGATTAAAACAGAAAAACAGAAACGTTTAAGGTTTAATTTGTAATTACAGAAAGGTTTGAGGACTTATTTGTAAACATGAAAAATTTGAGGGACTAAAGTGTAAAAGTTAGGGACAAAAATATAATTTATATAAAACTCAGGGAGTTTTCTGTAAAAGTACAAGACTTAAATAAATTTTATAAAAGGTTGAGGGCTTAACTGCAAAACTACCTTTTCTGGAAAATTATATTGATTTTAGATAAATCAGAAATTATTTTCTAAAATAAGAAAAATCTGTGGACCGGTTTCATAGACTCGGTCTATGAGTCCACGGTGGACCGATTATGAAGGGGTACAGGGTTCTAATCTTGGACGTAGATCTGAGATTGGATGGCTGAGGTTGATTGGGAAATATCAGCAGCGGCCGGCGACGACGGGCGGCGCTGCGCAGGGCGGCGACTCGCCGGAGTTGGTCGGATCGGCACTCCGGTGACCTAAACCTCGCCGCGATTACTCGAGAAGGGAGAGAAAAGGATCGCGAGCTCACCTAGGGCTGCGGCTTGCAGTGCAACAGCGTGTAGACGACGTGCGACGACGAGGAGCGGCGGCGGTTGGTTGGCGTTGTCGAGGAAGCGGCTACGGCGTCGGGTTCACATCGAGGACCTCCGGGATCGACTTCTTGGCGTCTCGCGAAGCTTCACGGCAACTCGGCGACGTCGGAGGCGGCTCCTGGCGGCTTCTCGTCGAGCTCTGGTCGTCGGCTAAGGCAGCGGCGGCGCGCTAGGGTTTGGGTGCTCGGGGCGATGCGGCAGCTTGAGACGAGAGAAAGAGAGGGCGGCCGCGGCTTGGTTTTTGTAACATCCCAGGCCGAAAATACGGCTCTAGACCAGCTCGCACGTCGAGCGGTCCCACCTCACAGAAATAACTCTTACGCTTTCGTCCTCGCTGCGCGTAAAAGGGTTAACCCGGTTATTTCTGTTATTTTTGACCGGGCATTTAAACCGGTCATGCTCTAGCTAGATTAGCAGTATGGTATAATTCCCGTCGTGCTACAGTAACCACGAGTTACTGTACACACACGCGAGCAATGCTCGCTTGGGCCGTTGCTCTCTTTTTGGGCTGGGCTGTCACACTCACCCCCCCTTAAGGACTCGACGTCCTCGTCGAGCAGCGGACCAGTTTACCTCGAGGGGACAGATGTACAGGATCGCCTCTCTTGGCCACGTCCGTACGCAGTGGCGGAGCCAGCAACAAAGTATAGGAGGGGCCGAGCAAACATAAGAACGCAACAATCGGAGCCTTGTAATGTTGAGATCGGGGTATTTTGGTAGCATGGGTCGTTAAAGCAACTGCGGACTACACACATGGCGTATATGTTGGCCTGTGCCTGCCGATGAATTGGGCTCATGCTTTGCCTCTGCGTAACTCGATTATATTTCTTCACAGCTGGACTTGCTAGCACTGTCCTATGCTCCAACCATTCGTCTCTTTTCTACCTAGATATTCTAAGATCATGCGATTGGAGCAGCAGTTCTAGAGCACCAGCAATTGGAAATAACCTCGTTGCCTTCCTCTCGCCCATTCTTTCCTCTCTTCTCTTGGTATTCCCAGCTGATCTTCAAAAAAAAAATTTAGGAGAATGGGGGGGGGGGGGGGGGGGGCCGTGGCCCCGGCTGGCCTGTGAGTGGCTCCGCCAGTGTCCGTACGCCCAGTGCCGGCATACGTGTCATGTCGTGACCACACAGGGCCCACGTGCCATGCACACTGTATGCGCGCGAAGCTCGGAGTCAGAGTCTGGGCGCGGCACGGCAGAGGAAATCGACGGCGGCAGTGGAGTCCGGCTCGGCTACGGCGGGAGAAGGAAGAAGGCCGGGCGGGCTGTGCTGGGCCGCGAGCTAAGATGGGCCGGTTGAAGAAAAGCAGGCCGGCTGAAAGGAAAAGGAAAATAAAAGAGAAAAGGAAAAAGGAAGTTGGGCCAGGGAGAGAAGGATTCGGCCCACGCGGCTTAAGGGAAAAGAAATTCCCTTTTTATTTTGATTCTCTTTTCCTAGTTACTCTAAAACGAATTTCTACTCGATTTTAAATTCATTTTTCATACAATAAAATCCTACATGCAGATCTAAGCAGCATGAATGCAACAAACACCTTAATATAACCTATGTTCATTTATGTAATTTAGAAAATAATTCTTTTGCACAAGAAAAGTGTTAACACCCTATTTTATTTCTAACAAATTTTAAATTATTCAAAAATTTGAAAATCAGGGTGTTACAAGTCTACCCCCCTTAAAAGGAATCTCGCCCCGAGATTCGATAAGAAAGAAAAAGAGAAAGGTTAGGAAACTAGGCTCTCACTTGAGTAGACTTCTCATTGTCCAACGGTAAGGTTCTGCAACATACTCCAATTCTACCCCACTTTCATGAGTCAACTTAACTGCCTTTCTAGCACAATCTATTAGCCCCTTGTGTCTAGTTAACCAATCCATGCCAAGTATCACATCTATTCCTTTAGTCTCCAATACTATAAGATGTGCAGTGAAATCTACCCCCCTTAGGTTAATGCTTAAATTCTTGCATCCAAATTCTGCTCTCACTTCCCCTCCAGGAGAACTCACTATCATCTTATTCCTTAACAAGGTGATGGGTAGACTATACTTGGCTACATACTTGGATGATATAAAAGAATGCGATGCTCCAGAATCAAACAATACGATAGCAGGATTTGAGTTGACAAGGAACATACCCATGACCACATCGGTTGCATTCTGAGCTTCTTCAACAGCCACATGATTGACACGTCCTTGAACATGGTTCTGCTTGGCTGGAGTAGAGGTAGTGTTCCCATTACGGTTGGACGGTGGGGCGGTGCCTTGAGTGGAAACAACATCTTGACGCTTCTGGGTGCACTCATTAGCATAGTGGCCTTTACCTCCGCAGATATAACAAGTCCTGTTTGACGGCCTAAAACCTGACTTTTGTGCATTTTGAGTAGAAGGAGACTGAAAATTCTGCGGTTGGTTCTGCCTTGTTAGTGTAGAAAATCCTTGATCTTCTGTCTGAACCCTCTGTTGATTTCCTTGAGCTCCAGAACGAAACATTGATCCTGATTGAGACGAGTTATAACGAGGCCTAGAGTTGCTACTCACTTGATTACCTTGGTTCATCTTGCGCTTACGGTCCATCTGACCTCTCCTATTTTCTAAGATAAGAGCTTTGTCCACCATAGCTTGAAAGTTCTGGAAGTCACGAGACTCAAGAGCATAGGCAAGACCATCATTCAAACCACTTAAGAAACACTCCTGCTTCTTCTCATCAGTATCCACCTCTCCTGGAGCATACCTAGACAATTGAGTGAAGCGCGTGACATACTCACTCACAGACATAGCACCTTGCTTCAACTCTTGGAATTCCTTCCTTTTCAGCTTCATGACTCCATATGGCACATGATGAGTACGGAAACTATCCTTGAACTCCTGCCAGTTGATGCTATCAGGTTCCTCATGAGCATTGACATATGCTTCCCACCAATCAGCTGCAGGTCCAACAAGTTGATGAGACGCAAACAAGACCTTCTCTCTATTGTTGTATTGCGCCACTTGCAGCTTCCTCTCCACAGTCTTCAGCCAATCTTCAGCATCCATAGGTTCTACAGAATGTGAAAAAGTAGGTGGCTTGGTCCTCTGAAACTCTCCAAGTCTGCAAGGTTGGTGCTGAGGGGCTTGCACAGGACCTTGTTGTAGTTGAGCTAAGTTCTGAGCCATAGTCTGGAGGATCTGAGTCTGCAAGGCGATGAATTGCTCCATATTGGGTTGTTGTGGCGCATGCTGCTGATTGTCGTTGGCGTTGTTGTTGTTGTTGTTGCTCCTTCTGTTTGCCATCTGAGGGACATTGTGGATACATGATTAAGCCAGAACCAAAACTAACAGAAGAGTGAAGATAGGGTGGTTCTAAACAAGATAGGTTAGCATAAGGCTAGAAAGAGAAAGATAGAACCAAAGGTAGATAGTTCTTAAATAAAATCAAGAAGATAGAGAGATAACCCATATAATACTAACTATATTATATTATGATAAAGATGTGTTTACAAAGACATGCTTCTTCACACATCGACACACAAGCATAAATCCAACTCAAGCATGGCACACTCAAACACTTAAAGCAACACACTAGACTCGTTCTCGAACACTTAAACCCATTACAACTCAACGCACTAATGACTCTTAAGAAACTACTAAGGGACAATCCTCCTAATCTTCATCGGGATTTGGAATATAAACAGGGGGTGCACGGGTAGCACGCTTGCGAGAAGGCGAGTATGGAGTGTCTTCATCCGTCTCTTCATCAGAATAAGGCTCCCAATCTTGAGGAAAATGGCGCTTCATTCCACGTATGGTCTTGACGGCTTCCTCATACTTCTCTCTCCAAAACTCAACTTCCTCCGTAGTAGCATCCAAATCCTTAGTCAAAGCGGTAGTGAGCTCCACTTGACGCTTCAGCTTGTAATGTCCTGGCGCACACACTGGCTCCACATGAATGTAGGTAGATCCACTTGCTCGTTGAGGGAAATGAGCATACTCCGTGTGATCCAAATCATCACGAAAACGAGAACGTGTAACAAGATAGGCTTGGCGTGCAGCATCACGAATCCCACTGTCAAAGCTTGCTCTTGCGGTAATGGCTTGATGAATCTTCTCCACCTTGTGGATTCCTAACAGAACGCGGGGCAAAGAGGCGCACTTCAACATACCACTTGGACGAGTCATCTTCAATCACTTGAGTGCCAAGATACTCCGGTCGTCTCTCATATCCCAACTCTTGAAGCATCTCCCAAAGCATGGTTGGAAATCCTCGAACATTCTCTCCATCAGAACTATGCACCAAGACCTCACGAAAGGGTGGAAGATTGGGCTGCTCTTTTACTTCTTGCTCCTCTGGATCATCATCACCATCATCATCTCCATCATCATCACCTACTTGATTAGGCTCCTCTTGATACTCTTCCTCCTCCTCATCCTCGACGGGATCCTCTTCTTCTTCCTCTTGGAGAATGGGCTCTTCCTCTTGCACAATCAACTCTTCAACAATCACCTCCTTGTCCACTTCACACTCAGACGACGGCGTCGGAGAAGGCAGCTCGTGGGAATGGTTGCCACCACTACGCTTGCGGGCGGTCAGCTTGTTACGGGCCATCTAAAAGAGATGTAAACAAAAGTTTAGCAAAATCTTGGAAACAGAAATGCCTTAAAAGAAAATATATCAAGAGAAAGAATAGGCAAGAAGAGAGAACAATAGAAAAGAATCAGAAAAGAAGTGTAAAATTTCCAAATGCATTTTTAGTTTTAAAATCAAATTAATCCTTAAGGGCGACCATTCTATCTAGGCTTGCGTCCTATGGTCAACACGGCTCTGATACCACTTTGTCACACCCGGTTTTTATATAACCGCACATGTATGCCAGGATCAAGTCTCATACATGTAGTGACTCAAGTAAATAATCAAGAACAGTGCATATTTAAGTATTACACCCTTACTTAAACAAATGACTCAAAGTTCTCAAACGACTCGAAGACTCGATAACGCTAGCGGAAGACTTCTAAACTCCATCACTCCACAGGGACGTCGACCGGAGCTCCACAAGCTAGGTGTAGTCACCATAGTCGCCATCATAGAAGAATTCACCTCCATCTTCTGAGCAGCATTTCATGTTTATGGGGGAGATAGCAAGTGTGAGTACATATCGTACTCCGCAAGTGGGGGAAAAATATGACATGCAAGACAATATTCAAGAAAAGCTATACACTGGTTTATTTGCATAAATGCCAAACTGTACTTAAGACACATTTTCAAAAGCAACCTATATTACTAATTGAAAAATTGCAAGAAACAAATAAAGAATTCATGATAGTGCACCACCAAGATAGTATTAACCTAGAATAAACAATAACATATAAATAACGAGTGCTTCACCTAGAATGTCACAATAAAACCTTGGTGCTTCACCTAGAATGACACCATACAAATAAAAACACTAGTGCTTCACCTAGAAGGTCACTAGTCCAACCTAAGTTCCATGTTGCTAAAAAGATTCCCATCATATTGTTAGGTTGAGATGAACCATTAATCAAAATTAGTTAGATTAGGTGTATGACTCTCCAAAAACATGGCTAAGCATTTACTACCAACACATAGACAAAGCACTCAACGGGCGACAAGGAGTAATAAGGAACATGGAATAGACTCATGGGATTCAGTATTAAACAAGCATGCATGTTTGCAAACAAAACATTTCAAACATAGGATCAATATGGTCAAGGACACTTGCCTTTCACTTGCTGCTCAGTGGTGACCTCGAACTCTTGATCTTGGAAGTTCACGAACTCGTCTCCTATTTAACGCATCCAAAGGAGAAGCACACAAACAAACAAAATAAGAAACAGTACATCAAACAGTACTAAACTAGAGCAAAAATAGTACCAAAAGATAGTACTCGTTCCTACGATCACGTGAGTGCAAGAATCGCTAAAAACGGAGTTATGAGTAAAAAGTTATGCTAGTTTGAAGTTTTAGGATTAAAACAGAAAAACAGAAACGTTTAAGGGTTAATTTGTGAATACAGAATGGTTTGAGGACTTATTTGTAAACATGAAAAAGTTCAGGGACTAAAGTGTAAAAGTTAGGGACAAAAATATAATTTATAGGAGTTTTCTGTAAAAGTACAATACTTAAATAAAATTTTATAAAAGGTTGAGGGCTTAACTGCAAAACTACCTTTTCTGGAAAATTATTTTCTAAAATAAGAAAAATCTGTGGACCGGTTTCATAGACTCGGTCAATGAGTCCACGGTGGACCGATTATGAAGGGGTACGGGGTTCTAATCTTGGCTGTAGATCTGAGATTGGATGGCTGAGGTTGATTGGGAGATATCAGCGGTGGCCGGCGACGACCGGCGGCGCTGCACGGCGGCGACTTGCTGGAGTTGGCCGGATCGGCACTCCGGTGACCCAAACCTCACCGCGATTACTCGAGAAGGGAGAGAAAAAGATCGCGAGCTCACCTAGGGCTGCGGCTTGCAGTGCAACAGCGTGTAGACGACGTACGACGACAAGGAGCAGCGGCGGTTGGTCGGCGTTGTCGAGGAAGCGGCTACGGCGTCGGGTTCACGTCGAGGACCTCCGAGATCGACTTCTCGGCGTCTCGCGAAGCTTCACGGCGACTCGGCGACGTCGGAGGCGGCTCCTGGCCGCTTCTCGTCGAGCTCCGGTCGTCGGCAAAGGCAGCAGCGGCGCGCTAGGGTTTGGGTGCTCGGGCGATGCGGCGGCTTGAGACGAGAGAAAGAGAGGGCGGCCGCGGCTTGGTTTTATAGGGCGGAGCGGGGTTCTCGTGCGAAGCTCGGAGTCAGAGTCCGGGCGCGGCACGGCTGTTGGCGGTTCTTATGCGATAAAATTAAATTCATTAATTCCGCAAGCGCACGGATCACCATTGTAGCATTTCACCTTGGAGTATTCCAGGGTTATCGTAATTATATTTCCGCAGGGAAGTAGAGCAAAAGGGAGCTGAATAGTTGCAATGCATTGGATAATTTGGAGAAAGAAATAATGTATCAACTTGAGACGGGGGTAAGATAGGCATGATATATATGGGTGGCACACACATCCTCAAATCCAAGGTAATAAATAAAAGAAAACTGTAGTATACATTTGGGAGAGCAACGAGATAGAGTTAAGGCTACCTATATGTTCATCTATTATTTACTCTTCCTAGTAATCTAGTTTACAAAGGTTATCTATTCTAGCTAAGCTCATACACATACAAGTCATGTCGTTTCGGGGCACACACGTGCTAGTTAACCGATGAAGCTAGTTCAAACTTAGGGAACCGTATGCTATAATTAAGACCCTGCTGAGTCCAACCCGGACGTGGTGGATTACAGAGACCGGTGCAGCTGTCACATACACTCGCGGCTACCATCCTCCGTGGGGCTGGGTGCCAAACGTGCATAGGCAAAGATCTAAACGCCACGCTTACAACCCGCCTAGAGGAACTACTCTTGACCAACGGAGCAGTCCTATCTAAGAATGAACAAGCACAGATTTAACACGACGTCATCTCCGACGACGGCACTCTCTCGTACTCGCTATTCCAACAATCACGAATCCCACAACAAGACTTCTACGAGCACTTACTTAACAGAATAAATAAACTAAATAGAAAAGAATTACTAAAAGAAATAAATAAAGATAAAACTTATTATATATTAAGTAAAAATAATATCTCGAAAGTAAGATACAAAGAACTATACCGAACTCCGAGAAGACTCCGGAAGCCCGAGAGAGCTCTCACTCTACTCTACTCTACTCTAACTCCCAAAGCTACTACTCAACTAAACTAATGAACACTTGGATGAAGTGTGATGGTGCGAGTTGCTTCGGAGGCCGAGGGGTCCAATTTATAGCTTGTGAAGGCGGTGGGAGCACCCTGGCCGAAGCTGGAGAGGCGGTGGCGACAAAGTCGGCCGGCCGGCCTAGGGGGGTGGCCGGCCGGCCGTCCCCTGTGGCGGTTGGCCACCGTCTTTTGCCTCGACGCTCCAGATCACTTCCTGATGGCGGTCTGAAGGTCGGTTGCTTGCTGGGGTCGGCAGAATTGAAGTGAGGGCCAAGTAAAGGCCCAAATGGCCCACCTTCTAGAATGGCGGTGGAATTCTGCCGGGCTGGGCTTGAATTATGCGTTGAAGATTAGTTGCCAGCCCTCTAGAAGAAGTCTGGGGCCTGCGCCCACCAGGTGGGGCCGGCCGGCCTGTGGTGGGGCCGGCCGGCCAGGGGTTTTCCTTGGCTGGGCCCACTTTTCTCCATTATTCACTCCTGCATCCAAATATCCACCAAAACCTGTGGAGTAGCATTATTCCTAACTACTATGCACAAAATCTTGGTGTTATGCATTTATTTACCGGTAGGGTGGCGGTCAAATCATGGTTTAACGACCGCCAACAACCTCCCCAAGCTTAAACTTTGCTCGTCCCGAGCAAACTCAACTCAGGGTACCGGCGGATCAGGAGTTACAAAAAAGCGCCCCATGGGTAATAAAGATGCAACAACATACTCCCTAAACAGTGGTAAGTTTACGAGAGCACAAAATATTCATGAGTGTTGCAAAAAATTGTGGGGCTTATATGTCACACCTTGTCATGCAGCATTGAAGACTAGAACGGCATTTTCGGACAAGTACACAATTCTAGCAGGTATGCATCCAGAGTTTTTATGTGCTGCAAGGTAAGGTGCAAAAATTCTCCTTTGTTTTTGGCAGGCACTTCTCTTACCTACCAATGTGAGTCTTATTCCTACAAGCTTCACTCATTCTACCTTCTACCAAATGAGGCTTTGTATGTGGAGCTTGGTAAGGAATGCACAAATGTCATGCATATATTGTAAAGCTAAAGAATGAGTCTCAATCAACATGGCAACTCCATATATTTTGGTCATAAGAGATGATGTGATGGAGGGGGAGAAAATGAACTCACACTTGTGGAAGGGGGTTTTGAAAAACATTGGTCCTTTATTTTGCTCAAGATGTTTATGATAAGAACCATATAGCCATTGACTTTTGTCATGCAACCATGGAGTTTTTTTTCTTTTTTTGACTACTCCATGGTGCAAGGGGCCATAAATTTTGAATGGTTCAAGGAAACTTTTTTTTTAAAATATTCTTGAGCATTTTGGATGGACCAAAAGTTTTGCAAACTCTGAAAAATGTTTGGTTGATTTATCCAAACATTCCCCTCTTTATTTGGTGGAGAGAAATTTTCGAAAACACACGCGAAGGAATTATGACCAAAATTAGGAGTGCTTAGTTTCAAGAGTACATCAAACCTTAACAAAACTCAATACATAAACAAATGGCTATGAGTGGGGCTGTCTCGAATATTATGATATGGCTCTGGTAGGTAAATAAATCCTCACACTAGAGAAGTGTGCCCAAAACAGAAGGGTTTTAGGTACTTGCAGCAATTCAAGAAAAACATCTCTGGATGAAACCATACTAAGAGATTGCCACAAATCCTAATCATGCCATATCACAATCCACAATGCTCAGACTTGGTGTAACAAATGCAACCCACGGAAATAAGCAAGACTCATGATGTGATCATGCTCAAGTAAAAATAACACATATGTCAGGAGTAGAGGTTGCATCTATGCGACACATGGGAAGCTAATTTGTAACTCGATCATCATTTCCCTTAAGTGCAGCATAACACCAAGATTCTAGCATTTATTCGAAACAGGGAGTTTATTTATTTATTAAGAAAGTTAGAAATACTTACCTGGGGGTCCTCCCCAAGCTTGAGTCTTTGCAAGACTCGAGCTAGTGTTGAACTCCTTCTTGGGGGCCCTCCCCAAGCTTGAGTCTTTGCAAGACTTAAGCTTGATTCAGGCTCTTCCTCCTCCTTCTTGACCTGCAAAAAAAAAGTGAGGATGATACAAGTGGCTAGCCCCTAATGAGCATCGCCGGGAATCCTATTATTTTTGTTGTTTTTAAATTTTCTACTTTTTATTTTGTTTTTATGGTTTATGGAAAGAAAAACAAGTGCTAGGCCTAGCTAGGATAACGATTGGGATGGCCTCCCCAATCGGAGGGCTCTCATTTTTACGTCTTCGAGCTAGACGTTCTCCATGTCTTCAACTTGTTTGGACCTCGCTCGCTGGAGAATCTGGCGAGGTAGAGGTTCCTTCTTTCTTCCGCCACGCTTTGGTTGTCTTCTTTGTGCTTGTGGCGGCGACCTTTTCTTCATTAGGCGCCTTTGTTGTGCTCTCATCGGTCGATACCGTAGCTGCCTTCTTCTTCCTTGAGCGCCTTGCTCTCCTCTTCTTAGGCGATTGTGACTCGCCTACTCCTTCTTGCGGGAGAGGAGTAAGAGGGGCTTGAGGTGTGTTTGGCGGCTGAGGCATCCTCCTTGGAGTCCTCCAATATTTTGCTAGCCTTCTTGCATTCTCTCTTTCCAGATAGTCTCTCATGTATGCAATGAGCTTGTCTGGCTGTGGCATGGGTGGAGTAATCTCAATCTTCTCCACTCTCCTTGGGTCCTTTCCATATATGACCCTCACTTGCTTGCATTGTTCAACCTTAGGCTTGAAGCTGAACGTCTCTTCCCTGCCGTTGAAGTCCAAGTGGATCTCCCCTGCCCCCACGTCGATGTTGGCATTGGTGGTGCTCAAGAACGGCCTCCCAAGGATGAGAGGAGTCTTGACATCCACCTCCATGTCAAGCACAACGAAATCGACGGGGACGAAGAAGTTTCTGATCTGTACAGGCACGTCTTCGGCAATACCCGCAGGATGGCGAACCGATTGATCCGCAAGTTGCAAGCACATGGCCGTTGGTGATAACGGGCGGTTTAGCCTGTCGTACACCGTCTTGGGCATGACGCTCACACTTGCTCCTAAATCGCAGAGCGCCTGTGAGAAGTGCTGGCTGCCGATCGAACATGGGATGGTTGGACATCCCGGATCCTTCTTCTTTTCCGGAAGAATGTTCAAAATGGCCGCACTGCACTCTTCGGTAAGCTTCACTACCTCCATTGCTGGAATGGGGCGCTTGTTGTTGAGGATGTCCCGGAAATACCTAGTGTAAGTAGGTACTTGCATAGCATCAAGCAGCGGAATATGCACATATATATGCCGGATTGCCTCAACAAATTTATCAAAGCGCTCATCCACGGTGAGCTTCTTCCTGCGGTCGGGGTAAGGCAAGCCTGTAGTGTCAAAATATTCATGAGGGGCTGCCTTAGGTGGAGCTTGCTCAACAGGAGGATCTGTCGTTGGTTCCTCCTCGGCGCTCTCCTTCTCGGCATCTTCCTTTTCAGGGACCTTCTTTTCTGAAACCTTTTTGCCGGCCTTCTCCTTGGGGGCTGCGTTTGGTGTCTTCCTCTCTGCATCCTTTACGACGAAAGTGCTGCACGTCAGGACGCCATCCGACTACAGCTATTCCCATTCTCTCTGTTGGGGAAGGCTCTTCAGTGGTTCTACGCGAACCAAGAGTCCCTCGACACGTGGACGGCATGCTCCAATGCCTTCCTCGCCAAGTTCTTCCCGCCGGGCAAGACGACTGCCCTGCGGAACAAGATATCGGGCTTCCAACAGCTCGCAGACGGACCGCGGAAGCCTGGGACAGGATGCAGGAGTACGTTCTCTCGTGCCCACACCATGGCATGGAGGAATGGCTCCTCATACAGAGTTTCTACCACGGTTTGAGGCCGTCCGCTCGAGAACACCTCGACGCCGCAGCAGGCGGCTCCTTCTTCTCCCTTAGCGTGAAGAACGCTAAGAAGTTGATAGAGAAGGTGGCGGCCAACCAGACTCATGGTGAACGCCAAGCGGCGAGCACCAAGACCCGTGGTGTGCACCAAGTGGAGACGATGGACATGCTCGCCATCAAGCTCGACCAGCTACTCCGCAAGGTGGAGTCTCCACAGGACCTGCAAGTTGCGGATTCCCGCATGACATGTGAGGAATGCGGCAACGTTGGGCATATGGGCATCAATTGCCCAAATGTGAGAGAGGAATGCAATTTCCTCAACAATGGCAGTGGGTTCCGCTCCCAGGACAACTACGGCTGGAACTCCAGACCTGACCTCTCCTTCAACAAAAATCAGGGAGGTAACAATGGTAATCTTTCCCGTTATGAGCCCTCTATCAAGGAACTAGTTCTCGGCCAGGTCAAGATCAATGACAGTATTAGTAAGAAGTTTCTTACTACGGACAAGGCTTTAGAGAGCATAGATGCCAAGCTAGAGTCGTTCAGCACTGCTCTGCAAAATCAGCTAAGCCATAACAAAATGCTAGAAACACAAATAGCGCAGATAGCTTCAGCTGTGCAGTCTCCTCATGCGGGTAAACTTCCTGGGCAACCAGAAGTTAATCCCAAGGAGAGTGTGAATGCAATAACCATCAGGTGTGAAGAGAGCGACTTGGATGCCGCACTCCCCAGGGATGTGATCAGAAAAGATCCCGGATGGCCAACCATTCCGTGTTTGGTCAACGACCGGTGTTTCGCTCAGGCATTATGTGACTTAGGGGCGAGCGTGAGCATTATGCCGAAGGCGATATACGATGGGTTAAACCATCCATTATCTCCAACGATCATGAAGCTCCAGCTTGCAGACGGGTCACTACGCCTGCCCTTAGGGATTGTCGAAGAAGTTCCCGTACAGATCAGAAATCTCTTTGTCCCCGTCGATTTCGTTGTGCTTGATATGGAAGTGGATGTCAAGACCCCTCTCATCCTTGGGAGGCCGTTCTTGAGCACCACCAACGCCAACATCGACGTGGGGGCAGGAGAGATCCACTTGGACTTCAACGGCAGGGAAGAGACGTTCAGCTTCAAGCCAAAGGTTGAACAATGCAAGCAAGTGAGGGTCATATACGGAAAGAACCCAAGGAGAGTGGAGAAGATTGAGATTACTCCACCCATGCCACAGCCAGACAAGCTCATTGCATACATGAGAGACTATCTGGAAAGAGAGAATGCAAGAAGGCTAGCAAAATATTGGAGGACTCCAAGGAGGATGCCTCAGCCGCCAAACACACCTCAAGCCCCTCTTACTCCTCTCCCGCAAGAAGGAGTAGGCGAGTCACAATCGCCTAAGAAGAGGAGAGCGAGGCGCTCAAGGAAGAAGAAGGCAGCTACGGTATCGACCGATGAGAGTACAACAAAGGCGCCTAATGAAGAAAAGGTCGCCGCCACAAGCACAAAGAAGACAACCAAAGTGTGGCGGAAGAAAGAAGGAACCTCTACCTCGCCAGATTCTCCAGCGAGCGAGGTCCAAACAAGTTGAAGACATGGAGAACGTCTAGCTCGAAGACGTAAAAATGAGAGTCCTCCGATTGGGGAGGCCATCCCAATCGTTATCCTAGCTAGGCCTAGCACTTGTTTTTCTTTTCATAAACCATAAAAACAAAATAAAAAGTAGAAAATTTAAAAACAACAAAAATAATAGGATTCCCGGCGATGCTCATTAGGGGCTAGCCACTTGTATCATCCTCACTCTTTTTTGCAGATCAAAGAGGAGGAGGAAGAGCCTGAATCAAGCTTAAGTCTTGCAAAGACTCAAGCTTGGGGAGGGCCCCCAAGATGGAATTCAACACTAGCTCGAGTCTTGCAAAGACTCAAGCTTGGGGAGGACCCCCAGGTAAGTATTTCTAATTTTCTTAATAAATAAATAAACTCCCTGTTTCGAATAAATGCTAGAATCTTGGTGTTATGCTGCACTTAAGGGAAATGATGATCGAGTTACAAATTAGCTTCCCATGTGTCGCATAGATGCAACCTCTACTCCTGACATATGTGTTATTTTTGCTTGAGCATGATCACATCATGAGTCTTTTTATTCCCGTGGGTTGCAGTTGTTACACCAAGTCTGAGCATTGTGGATTGTGATATGGCATGATTAGGATTTGTGGCAATCTCTTAGTATGGTTTCATCCAGAGATGTTTTTCTTGAATTGCTGCAAGTACCTAAAACCCTTCTGTTTTGGGCACACTTCTCTTAGTGTGAGGATTTATTTACCTACCAGAGCCATATCATAATATTCGAGACAGCCCCACTCATAGCCATTTGTTTATGTATTGAGTTTTGTTAAGGTTTGATGTACTCTTGAAACTAAGCACTCCTAGTTTTGGTCATAATTCCTTCGCGTGTGTTTTCGAAAATTTCTTTCCACCAAATAAAGAGGGGAATGTTTGGATAAATCAACCAAACATTTTTCAGAGTTTGCAAAACTTTTGGTCCATCCAAAATGCTCAAGAATATTTCAGAAATAAAAGTTTCCTTGAACCATTCAAAATTTATGGCCCCTTGCACCATGGAGTAGTCAAAAAAAAAAAAAACTCCATGGTTGCATGACAAAAGTCAATGGCTATATGGTTCTTATCATAAACATCTTGAGCAAAATAAAGGACCAATGTTTTTCAAAACCCCCTTCCACAAGTGTGAGTTCATTTTCTCCCCCTCCATCACATCATCTCTTATGACCAAAATATATGGAGTTGCCATGTTGATTGAGACTCATTCTTTAGCTTTACAATATATGCATGACATTTGTGCATTCCTTACCAAGCTCCACATACAAAGCCTCATTTGGTAGAAGGTAGGATGAGTGAAGCTCGTAGGAATAAGACTCACATTGGTAGGTAAGAGAAATGCCTGCCAAAAACAAAGGAGAATTTTTACACCTTACCTTGCAGCACATAAAAACTCTGGATGCATACCTGCTAGAATTGTTTACTTGTCCGAAAATGCCGTTCTAGTCTTCAATGCTGCATGACAAGGTGTGACATATAAGCCCCACGATTTTTGCAACACTCATGAATATTTTGTGCTCTCGTAAACTTACCACTGTTTAGGGAGTATGTTGTTGCATCTTTATTACCCATGGGGCGCTTCTTTGTAACTCCTGATCCGCCGGTACCCTGAGTTGAGTTTGCTCGGGACGAGCAAAGTTTAAGCTTGGGGAGGTTGTTGGCGGTCGTTAAACCATGATTTGACCGCCACCCTACCGGTAAATAAATACATAACACCAAGATTTTGTGCATAGTAGTTAGGAATAATGCTACTCCACAGGTTTTGGTGGATATTTGGATGCAGGAGTGAATAATAGAGAAAAGTGGGCCCAGCCAGGGAAAACCCCTGGCCGGCCGGCCCCACCACAGGCCGGTCGGCCCCACCTGGTGGCCGCAGGCCCCAGACTTCTTCCAGAGGGCTGGCAAATAATCTTCAACGCATAATTCAAGCCCAGCCCGGCAGAATTCCACCGCCATTCTAGAAGGTGGGCCATTTGGGCCTTTACTTGGCCCTCACTTCAATTCTGCCGACCCCAGCAAGTAGCCGACCTTCAGACCGCCATTAGGAAGTGATCTGGAGCGTCCACGCGCAAGACGGTGGCCAACCGCCACAGGGGACGGCCGGCCGGCCACCCCCCTAGGCCGGCCGGCCGACTTTGTCGCCACCGCCTCTCCAGCTTCGGCCAGGGTGCTCCCACCGCCTTCACAAGCTATAAATTGGACCCCTCGGCCTCCAAAGCAACTCGCACCATCACACTTCATCCAAGTGTTCATTAGTTTAGTTGAGTAGTAGCTTTGGGAGTTAGAGTAGAGTAGAGTAGAGTGAGAGCTCTCTCGGGCTTCCGGAGTCTTCTCGGAGTTCGGTATAGTTCTTTGTATCTTACTTTCAAGATATTATTTTTATTTAATATATAATTAGTTTTATCTTTATTTGTTTCTTTTAGTAATTCTTTTCTATTTAGTTTATTTATTCTGTTAAGTAAGTGCTCGTAGAAGTCTTGTTGTGGGATTCGTGATTGTTGGAATAGCGAGTATGAGAGAGTGCCGTCGTCGGAGATGACGTCAAATCTGTGCTTGTTCATTCTTAGATAGGACTGCTCCGTTGATCAAGAGTAGTTCCTCTAGGCGGGTTGTAAGCATGGAGCTTAGAGCTTGGCCTATGCACGTTTGGCACCCAACCCCACGGAGGATGGTAGCCGCGAGTGTATGTGACAGCTGCACCGGTGTTGGTATTTCTTACACCACGAATAAATCCGCAAGCGCACGGAATACCGTTGTAGCACTTCACCCGGGAGTATTCCAAGGTATCGTATTTGTTTTCCCCAAGGAACGGTGATAATCTGCAGCAGGGTTAGTTTTACCCAAGGACACACAAGAATGGCAGTAGTATAGGATTGAGAGGATGAATAAAGATCTAGCTGTCCCGCAGGACGATCGCACTCTAGTTCTACTCGTTTACTTCGGGCACTGGTATAGACCTGGTCTGCCAAGTCACGCCAGCCTGTAGCTCTACGACGAACCCGAACGTGGAGGATTACAAGGGACGGACAGGGCTGTCACCACCTGCCGCCTACCTCTACAAACCGTGGGGCACGCTGCAAACAAAGGTAACCTCTAGCCTAGGCACCACACCTATGCCGTCGATTACTACTCTAACCCCGGTCCTGGTACCAATCTGGAAGGCTAGAGCACCCCTCGCGGAGCGATGATCCCGTAAACAAGTATAACAAGAATAACGACTAGTATGTAAAGCTCGCTAGATCAATAACACCACGAATACTAATCTTACGAATAAGAACAACGATCGTTCTATGAACGAGCGACGAACGAACGACGAACGATGAACGAACTAAGAACGAACGACGAACGATGAACGAACGACGAACGAACGAAGAACGAACGAAGAACGAAGAACGAACGACGAACGAACGAAGAACGAAAGATGAACTATTAATAAGATAAATATCCGCCAAGGGTACAAGATAAGGAAATAACCAAAGGAAGCTATCCCTCTCCTTGATCCTTGCCCTCTCCTCTATTCTACTACTGTACAAGAGGCCCTTGGCCTGGATGGGAGTGGAATGACTTGTGTCTTGTGATGTGCTTTGGAGGAGGGGGGTACCCCTTTATTTATAGCCCAAGAAGGGCGGCAACTTGAGGTGGTTCCTTAGGTCGGTGGCATTGATTGCAGGTGGAACCGACCTCTGGAAGGCGGTGGCGAACCGACATAACAAGATGGGCCAGGGGGGCCTCCACCACAGGTCGGCCGACCTAGGGTTTGGGGTCGGCCGACCCCTGGTGGGCCCCTCTGGGCCTGGTCTTCCTCATGCTGCTTCTCTGGGCTGTGTTGTCCTCTGATCCACCTGCTGTGGGTGGAGTTGAAGCCAGGATATTTGGATTTTGGGCTTCAAGAGAGGAATTCTTTATTCCGGGGAAAATTGGTGTTTCCAACTTGGGCCTTTTATGCTTCCTTTTCCCCGTTTTCCTATGAATTGCAGCTGCACTCACAAATTCACCAAGACTCGTGGAAATCATTAGTTTAAAGACCTAAGTCTACCTTTGGTGATTGTTTCATTATAAAAAGCGCAGCTAGTTGACGGGTAAATATTGGGTCTAAGAGCCGTCAACAACCGGTCTCTGTAATCCACCACGTCCGGGTTGGACTCAGCAGGGTCTTAATTATAGCATACGGTTCCCTAGGTTTGAACTAGCTTCATCGGTTAACCTAGCACGTGTGTGCCCCGAAACGACATGACTTGTATGTGTATGAGCTTAGCTAGAATAGATAACCTTTGTAGACTAGATTACTAGGAAGAGTAAATAATAGATGAACATACAGGTAGCCTTAACTCTATCTCGTTGCTCTCCCAAATGTATACTACAGTTTTCTTTTATTTATTACCTTGGATTTGAGGATGTGTGTGCCACCCATATATATCATGCCTATCTTACCCCCGTCTCAAGTATAGTTGATACATTATTTCTTTCTCCAAATTATCCAATGCATTGCAACTATTCAGCTCCCTTTTGCTCTACTTCCCTGCGGAAATATAAATACGATAACCCTGGAATACTCCAAGGTGAAATGCTACAATGGTGATCCGTGCGCTTGCGAAATTAATGAATTTAATTTTATCGCATAAGAACCGCCAACAACAACCTTGATCAAGATGTGCATGTGTGTATATGGTGGTGGTGAGGTGGAAGAACTATATGATCCTTTTTATTTGTTCCCTCTCTCTCTATTTGGATTTTTTTGAGGAGGACATGGCTATCTTTCTTTCTTTCTTTTTCTCAACATTTTTCTTTCTTCCCCCATTTTTTTTCATCATGCTCTACTTTCGTATGAGCAGGGGATTATTCTTTTTCTTTTGCATAGCCATGTCTCCAATGATACATTTTGAGAGAGAGAGAGAGGTAATATTAGTTTTTTTTTGAGTATTTATTTTGGTGGAAAGTGTGGTGGTATTGCTTAACTTCCAGTGTAGAAGTTTAGCATGCGAGGTTGAGTGTACTTGATCTTGATCAATGAGAGTATGACAAGCTTCTCACTGGGGTCACGCAATTTTGATAAAGCTCAATGTAATGACAAGCAGCATATGTGTAAGGTTTGCAATGTAAGAACGACATATGGCTTTGGTAGGAATTTTGATCATTGAGGAACTTTATCATTTTTGCATTTTATAAAATAAAACTCCGGAAGTCAAGTCTTACTTTGAACAAGATCATGGCAGCTCTATTTGTACCATATCAAATCTCACAACAACTTAGACTTAGATTTAGCACTATGCAGCTCACAAGTTTCAAGTTCTAGGTAAGCATAAGCCAAAAATCAAAAAACTTAGGAGAGCACTAAGTTGTGACTAGGTACAAACGAGAGATAAAACAGAGCAACTATCATCATCTCAACATAAGGAAGGCTAAACACTCTTACTCGCATATAAAGAGAAACTACGAAAAACTAGAAACCACACTAAAGACTATTTTTGTTCTTTTTAGTTTTGTCATTTTTATTTTATTTTTAGATTTATTATTTTTTGTATTTTTCATAAGAGGTGCAAGGACAAGCAAACAAGAAAGAAAAGAAACAAGTTGCGATACATGAGACCTGAGGGGGGGGGGGGGTATGGCATCCCCCCAAGCTTGCTCTTGCACATGGGTGGTGTCGAGAATCGAACCCGGTGTGGCGAAAGTAAGCCAAAAGATCGGCTTGGCCCTGCTGCGTCATGTTGGTGAGGTTTGTGAGCTGGGCATTTGTGTTTTCTTGCCACTGGTGGGTCTGCAGTACGTGTTGGTTGAGGGTGTACTCAATGTCCTCTCCTCGAGTCTCGATGCGTCCTATTTCCTCGGTAAGCGCATTCATCTGCTGCTCAAGATATGGATCACGAGCTGCAGACTAACGCCGCCTCCGGTCGTTGGTGAGTAGGACGTCGACTCGGAGGAGATTTCCTCCTACTGCGCGCGGGGAGGGTGCGTCCAAGGAGCTTGGCCCGCACCCTGCTGCGACGATCCGCCGGCCTCAAATGGTGGTGGAGTGGTGTATCCACCGGGACCGTACCCGGCGTGACCGTAGCCTGGCCTATATGCATAGGCCATGGGCTGCGGTGCGGGCATCCCGGTGTCGGCGAGTGGCTCCGGCCTGCGCGTCCTCCTGCGAGAAGAAGTGCTCCTGCGTGTGACTTCCAGTTCTTGGAGATTGGTGGTTAGATTTTGACAGTCATACAAACGGAGTCCCCGGTTAGGTAACGGGAATTCATTTGTCTAACCGATATAATAAAACATGAGAGAATTATTTGGACCATGCTTAAGTGTATGACCTTGAACAAGATAATCCTCGGTGATAAGAGAGCGGGGTGCATCAATATAAGCAACATTAGCATCATGCAAAGCACCAATCGTCCAGTCATTCTCAAATTTTCTAACCACTGAGCAATCATGAAAACAACAGGAGCAATCTTTATTTTCTCAACCATAGCGTAAAGAATTTTCAAATCATCCTCGCGCACAATCCTAATATCACTTCTAGGAAACAAGGTAATGCCAAGCCACATGTGCAAAAAGCGCAAGGTAGGGTGATGGATATGATTAGTTCGGGGCTTCTCAAAAGTAGGAAGTGCATAAATTCTTTGCCAAAATGCTAACTTTGAGTAACCCAAAATTGAACTATCAACATCAATGGTGCAGCGAGTATTAAAGCCGAGGCATTAACTAAGATTTTTCCATGTCAAATGATACTCCTCCCGAAAAAAACCGAAAGGTAATACCGTCGTCTACCACGTGTAGGGTGCATAAAAACTGTAGTGTAAGTAAGCGGGAACCCTGCTCGGATACACATGCAAACTTATCCGACCCTATTGCTTTAAATACTCGAGAAAATTCAGCATCCATACCAATCTTTTGCAGCAGTTCCGTATCAAATGCTCGCGTAGGAGCAAATGTACGGAGTCGGAGGGCTTCGTAGGCGCTTCGCTCGTCGTCATCCACCAAGTCGAGGTCGGTGTCGACGAGGAGACGATGCTTGGTGTTGGCTTGATCATCCGCTGCGGCTTCATGTTGAGGGCTTGACACTTGCTCGGTGGCGGTGCGGGCGCGAGTGCGAGGTCGAGATGAGCCCGAGCTTGAGCTCCCGGACCGGAACAGCGAGGCGACGGCCTTCCCGGCACGCTTCATGCTGCAGCGAGGTTGAGCAAGAATGCAAGAACGAAAACTCCGAACGGGTTATGAGAGTGAAAACCAATCGATGAAACCGTCGGTGTTCTTGCGAGCAAGAAAACGCAACTCGAAAAAATCGAACCAACTAAAAACAGAAAATCAGACTAAGAGAGAAATATTTTTGCAGAATTTTGAGGCAAGAACCAAATGAGCACAATGGAAAACTTGAGAGCAATGGAGTGGAGTGTGTTGAGGACAAAAATGAGAGTGTGAGAGGGAGAGAGCTTGTGGCCGGCCACCTCCTCTTATAATCAAAGCACGACGGCCATTTTTGAAAAGAGGAGAGGACATGTGACCGTTGGGGCAAAGGGGAGCGCGCCCAACGGCCACATTGAGTCGGCCGACCTGCCATGTGGGGTCGGCCGACCCCTTGTTGGGTCCACCTGGTCTCCCTCCTGGCCCACAACCCTGTTGACGGCCATTAAATCATAAAATGACCGTCAACTTATCGGCGAATAAAAGGTATGCACCAATGTTTTATGCATTAAACTAATAAAGTTCCACAAGTTTTGGATGTGATCTTGTTTTGCAAGGTACATAGGAATATTGGTGCAATTGTGCTTATACTCATGGATAAAAAGCAAATATACAAAAAGCACAAGATAAACAAGGTCCTGTTCGGACATCTCGACGACATTCGACGCAAAAACTAAGGAATGACTTGGACATCAAGAAATAATTATTCAAATCACAAATTTGATCCCTCCATGTCAAAGCCCTCGTCAAGATAGTCAAAATGGGCTTTTGGATCACCCAATTCAGAGTTCGGGAGCAGGAGTTATGCCTCGCGCAAGATTGGAGGAAAATCAGAAAAAAGCTGGCCGGCCGGCCCAACTTAATCTCCAACCGCCTCAATCTTCCTCCAGTCGGTTCCAGAGTCGGTGACAAGCCACTTGACGCGCCGGCCAAGCCAGGGGACGTCGGCAAGAAGGGAATATTCCACGAAATGCTCCAAGACCTTCTCCACTCTCCCAAGGCAACTCCACTATAAATAGAGGACCCCTCCCCTCACTCCAACCTGCACCATCACACTTGAGAAGAGAAGATCCAATGTAGGATCACGCTCTTTCTCATGGAAGATCATTCCACTTGTGTAGTTTAGAGTAGGCTAGTTGGTCATGGGAGTTAGAGTAGAAGTGAGAGCTTCCCTCGGAGTTCCGGAGTTTTCTTCGGATATTGGGTAAAGCTCTCTTGTATCTTTTCTTTTTGATATTAGTTAATATAATTATTTTTCCTATTTATTTATTTTCTCATTTATTTATTTTAGTTTTTCTTTTAGTTTACATTTATTTATTTAAGTGATAATTATAGAGAAATTCTTGTGTTGGTTCCACGTCTGTGTATGATAGGTCTATCTGCATGGGTTGTTTGCACCGCAAATGCTTACACAATCCACATAGATTTGTTATGCATGGTTGGCTTGCCCTTTTACGTTGGAGTAAGTTATCTAGGATAGTTGCTTGTATGGTTCAAGGAATTATTCTTAGGCGTGAGTGTGCACCCAACCCCACGGAGGATGGTAGCCGCGAGTGTATGTGACAGCTACACCGGTCTCTGTAATACACCACGTCCGGGTTGGACAGGTAGGGCCTAGACGCGGTCCGTTGTCTGGATACGTTGAACTTAGTTTCCGAGTTGCGTGTCTTGGCGGCGGCCGTGCCCCGATGCACTTGAATGTATCTGTAATGAAAGCTTAAGTAAATGTCACACCTGTTTTAATAAGGCCAAAACAGGTACCTACTTGTGTGCCAGGATCAAGTTTCACACAAGTAGTGACTTCATAAATGGTAAACAAAGTACATCCATATCCGAATTATTACATAGTATCATTATTACAAAAGGACCCTTGGGTCTGAAAGAAAATTACATTTATTGCAGCGGAAGAATAAACAACTAGCGTAGGCGCCCAAGACTCCAAGACTCCACAGGCAATCGACCGGTGAATCACCCGCCTAGTACTCCGCTCCGTCGTCTTCAGGATACTCCCCTTCTCCTATAGCTGAATGAATTGTGGGGAAGCCGTGAGTACATAGAGTACTCAGCAAGTGGGGGAAAAGATGACATGAAGGCAAGACAAGGAAGGCTATAGGGTTTGTTGCAGAAAGCAAGCTTTATTTTACAAGGTTTTAAATGCAGCCTATTTATTTACTAAGTGAAGAGGCCAAACCAAGAACCCATAGGTGAGACAACCAACCCAAACAAACCATCTCCAAGCCAACTTCCAACCACCATCTAATCATGCGAGGATCCCAGGCCGCTCTTGACCGTGAGCACGGCTGTCATGACAGTTTTACTTCTCTGCAGAGGTCGCGCCACTTTACCCACAAGTCGTGATTTCGTCCCCTGTCGCCAGGTGACTAGAAACCTCCCTGATGCCCGTGCTGATCAAGCACTTACACACTACCGAGGTGTGCGGCTAGGAGATCACTACGAGGCCTTTCCGAAGGGTCTTCCAGCGTGCACACGCCCACTAAGGTTCCGCCCCCGTCCATAAGTGATAGCCCTCAAACTAGCAGCTCATCGCCCCAGAAGCCCCCTCCTGAGCCGTTCAGATCCAAGGGCAGTCCTCGTGACTCCCATTCCCCGCTCCGCCATTCGCACGCACAACACTGGAAGAACACCTAATTACTTAGCCAAGCTGCTCCCATAACAGTCTTGTGATGGCACTGTAATCCCGGGGTTGCCGCTCCACGAACCGGTCCTTAGGGTCTAGACAAGCAAACCACCATCCCAACCATGTGCCCACGGCACAAACAATCACATCCCGCTTGTCTAGAACCTACCTCATACTATAACATCATAACCCAGCATTCCCAACATGTGTGTAAAAGTAGAGATTAACAAGTTAATAAGCAACCCAACCAGGACTCAAGCATGCTAAGCAACATCTACCCATACTATAACATACTAGTTTAAGGCGACAAGGAAAAGTAAAACAAGACTAGTAAACCCTCCAATATAGGTATCCCATCAAGTTGACACAAGCATGCATGTTTATAAACAAAACATTTGCAAAAGTAGGCACAAAGTGCATCAAGGACACTTGCCTTAATAAGAGCTTCATATGCAAGTAATAGTGTTGCAGCACAGTGATTGCAATCCTTGGTCTTCAATATGTTGATATCCTCTTGATTGATCTTGATATGTGCGCCCTCTATTAAACCGTACAACGGAAGAACAAGCTTGCACGAGCAAAGCAAGCACACAATCAATATATCATGCATAGTTCTGAACAGAAGAGAGCTATGGTTGGATAGGGCAGGTTATGATGAAAATTTAGGCGCAAGAATCACCTAAATCGGAGTAATGGTTGAAAAGATATGCAAGTTCAAAGTTACATGGACTAAAACAGGAATTACAGAAACGTATGTGCACTGAACATGTGCGTGTTCCCGTTGATTCGATGCATTTTTGAGGATAAGGTTTCCACAGTACCGTGCGCAACATTGTGGAACATAACGAACACATGATGATTGTGGCACGGGATCACCTGAAAATGAGATCGAATGGTTGGATCTCAATGCGGTTGTTCTGCGACAGCTGATGGTGGCATGGTGTTCCTGGCCGATTCCTGCAGTATCTTGGGGAATCCTTCGGGGAAGTTGTAGTAGATTTGCTGGAACACAATTGGGAATTGATTATGCATCAAAAACTGCAAGGGATTGGATGGAATACGGAGAGAATTACCATCAGGCGCGCTGGATGGATCCAGAACAGGTAGCAGTGGTCATTGCGAATCAGATCCCGGTTGATTCAGGTCAGATCTTGGCATGCTCTTTTGATATGTTGTAGAGGACTTCATGGCGCATCTCTGGGCAAAATTTGGCGGCGTTTGGATGGGTGGATCATCGGGAACGTGGATGCCAATCTGCGGCAGCGCGGCTGGACGAGAAGGCGGCGGCAGCCTTGCGGCGTGGTTAGGGTTTGAGGGTTGAGGGTGGGCGTGGGGGAGAGCAGGTGGGACGTGGGGAGGGGCTCAAATATATATAGAGGGGGTGGTCTAGGGTTTGGGAGAGGTTTTGGGCTTGGCCCATAGGGGAGAGAGGCGTGGGAAGGTGGGCCTTGGCCCAAACGGCATTGAAATGAAGGGATAGATGTGAGGGGATGGCGGGCTGCCCTAGTATTCAGCCCAAGAGGGTTTGAGGAGGTAGGGAGGTCGTGGGGGGGGGGTCAAGAATTGTTAGAAGAGGTGGGGACGGTGTGCCAATGAAAGGAAAAGCGATAATAGGCATGAACGTGCATTAATCGAGCGTCAAATGCTGATTTTCTCTCCTTTTCTATGAAAGCGGTAGGTGAAAAGGAATGTGGATGGGATCATATCTTGAGTGTAGCTTGAACAATGTGGACAAAGTCATGTCCACATACAAGAATGTCAAGATGACGAGAGGTGACATTATGAAGGGATGTAGCACGACACATGGGGTCAGAACTAATATAGATAGAGGTGAGGCGTGTGATTAAGTTGGCGATTGGAACCACAAGGGTTGTCGGAAGATCTTGACAAGCCAAGTGAAGAGAAGGAAAAGACGGACTCGATTGTAGGTTTAGGATCTCCCCATTTTTTTTTAATATTCTTTAAAACATTTGAATAAAATTCATTGATTTTAAGATAAAAACATTGGCACGTTAAAATCCAAGAAAACATCTAGAGTTATCTAAACTTTTAAAATCCAAATCAATTCCTTTCCAAAGAAGAAATTCTCTAAGGGAAAAAGGTCCTTCATGATAAAATAAATCCTTTTTAGAAATTCATTTAATTTATAATTTATTTTAGAAAATTGATTGTCTTCTAAGCAAGCTAAATTAATTTTTAAATATTAAATAACATAAAATAAATCCTTTTCAATTTGCCAAACCATATAAATCTTTAAAATAAAATAAATCCATTTCAAAACAAATATTCAAAAATGAATAAAACCATTTGAAAATTTGAGAAAATTGGTGCTTAAAACTGAAAAATGGTTCACATCCCAAATTGAAATTTTGGGGTGTGACAGTAAATAGTTGTAACCCCTAGGCGGATACCCTTCTTCTCGTTGTCCTCCCAGTTGACTAGTACTATCTCTTTATCTTCATATGGAATCCTTATGTGTGTTTGCCACCCTATCATCACTCATCTTTACCCCTGCTTTGGTTTAGTTTGCAAGTTATAAATAATAGATGTTTCTTTGTCAATTCACGATATTCTTATCCCTGCTTCCCTGTGGAAAATATAAATACGATAACCTTGGAATACTCCCGGGTGAAATGCTACAATGGTGTTCCGTGCGCTTGCGGAAATTGAATTAAATCTTTTTGCGTAAGAAACGCCAACAAGCATTTCTGGCGCCGTTGCCGGGGAAGCAATGGTTTAAGATATCTTTGATTGACATCGACTATCTGTTATGTTAATTTGCTGCTAGACTAAGCATCCACCTGCATTTTGTTTGAGCATATCACCATCACATCTGCATTGTTTTTCTTTTCAAACCATCTGCATGTTTAATTCCCCTCCATCCCACCCCGCTGCATTAAAAAAAAAAAAAAACTCGAGTGCCCAATCATAGGCCTCGGGCTTTAAAAAAAAAAAAAAGAAGAGAACCCGAGCGCCCAATCATAGGTGTGGGATTTTGAAAAAAAATAAAAAAATAAAATCCGAGTGCCCAATCATAGGCCCGGAATTTGTTTCAAAAAAATAAAAATAAAAAAATATATATATATATAGAAAGGCTGGATTTTTATGACAGGAAGAAGGAAACATACGTGGCGGATCCAAGATATTCAATGCAGAAATCTAAAAGCTCAGCCTTGCATTCAATTGCAAAGGCTAAGCTTGGGGAGGAACCGCCAGGTAAGCACCGTATTTATTTCTTGTTTTTCTTGTCATATATCCTCTCCTTTCATAAAAAAAATAAAAAATAAAAAAATAATAAAAAATAATAGTAATGCTGCCTGAATCGTTCCATGCTTTGTGAATGCAAAGATACTTTGAGTTGCTCTCTGATGAAAATATGCTGCATCTTTTTGACCATACCCCTTGCTCTTGAAGTTTCTTTTCTTACATGGGTGTTGGTTGAGCTATTAGTCATAAATCAATCGCCTGCGTCTCTTTCTGTTGGTTGGGTGAAGATCACTTCTGTGCCTCTGTTCTCCATTGAGATTATGCCCGGTGGCCGTTCAACCAACAGAAAAATACATGCCTCTATGATGCTTTCATGACAGAAGGAGAGAACATGCTCTGCTCTCCTCACATAGTTGATCGAATTAGACGTGGTGTCTAGGTCGATTGATGGACCTATAGAGACGTGTCAAGGATAGACGAATGGTTTTGTACTAACCAATGCAGGATCTTTATGAGGGCAATCAAAAGTCCATCAGGCAACATGAAAGGCATACAATTCAAGAAGAAACCAACAAGGCGGACCCAGTGCTTCCAAATGAAAGATTTAATCGCTTAGCTTTGCACATAGTTGCAAGAGCTAAGCTTGGGGAGGGACCGCCAGGTAAGTACTTCTGTATACGATATTATACTCTTCTTGAATTGTGCCCTTTCCTTAAAAAAAAAACCAAAAATATTAGGTTCTCGGCAAAGCCCAATAGGGGCTAGCCACCTATATCACCCTCATTCTTTTTGCAGACACAAGAAGAATGGAGGAAGCGGCCTATTCAAGCTTAAGTCTTGCGAAGACTCAAGCTTGGGGGGACCCCCAGGTAAGTATCCCTATCGATCAATAAAATACTCCCTGTTTCGAATAAAATGCTAGAATATTGGTGAATGCTGCACTTAAAGGAAATGATGATTAGTTACATGATAGCTCCCCTTGTGTCGCATTGATGCAACCTCTACTCCTGACATGTGTGTTATTTATACTCGAGCATAGTCACATCACTAGTATTGCTACATTTTTGTGGGTTGCATACATCACACCAAGTCTAAGCATTGTGGATTATGATATGGCATGATTAGGACTTGTTGCAATTTCTTAGTATGGTGAAAGTCCAGAGATGTTTTCATTTTAATTGCTGCAAGTACCTAAAACCCTTTCGTTTTGGAACACTTCTCTTGTGAGAATTTATTTACCTACCAGAGGCATATCATGAAAAATATTCGAAAAAGCCCCACTCATAGCCATTTGCTCATGCGTTGAGTTTAGTTAAGGTTTAAATACTTTTGAGAGTAAGCACTCCTTTTTTTTTCCCGGTCATAAACTCCTTCGCGTGTGTTGTTCTTTTCTTTCCACCCAAAGGGGATGTTTGGAAAATCAACCAAAGCATCTTCCTACATTTGCAAAACTTTTGGTCCATCCAAAACAGGGGCTCAAGAATATTTCAAAATGTTTTTACGGACCATGCAAAGTTATAGCCTCATGCACCATGGAGTATATCAAAAAAAAAAAAAACTCCATAGTTGCATCTCAAAATAAAAGGCTATATGGTTCTTATCATAAACATCTTGAGCAAAATAAAGGACCAAAGTTTTCAAAACCTCCTTTCCATAAGTGTGAGTTCATCTTCTCCCCCTTCATCACATTTTTCCCTATGACCGGAGTATAAGGAGTTGCTATGTCTCTTGAGATTTATTCTTTAGCTTTACAATATACGCATGATAAATGTGCATTTCCTTACCAAGCTCCACATACAAGCCCAATATGGTAGAAGGTAGGAATGAGTGAAGCTTTGTAGGATAGCCTCATATTAAGGAGAGGGGAACTGTGAACCAAAACAAAGGAGAAATTTTATTTTTTACCTTGTCTTGCAGCACATAAAAACTCTGGACGTACACCTGCTAAAAATTGTTTGACTCGTCCAAAAGTGCTATTCTAATCTTCAACGCTATATGACAAGGTGAAGCAAACACGCCCCACACATGTGCAACACTCGTGAATATTTCGTGCTCTTGTATACTTACCACCATTTAGGGAGTACGTTGTTGCATTTTTATTACCCATGGGGCGCTTTCTTTGTAACTACTGATCCGCCGATACTTAAGTTTTGAGTTTGCTCGGGACGAGCAAAGTTTAAGCTTGGGGAGGTGTTGACGGCCATTAAATCATAAAATGACCATCAACTTATCAGCGAATAAGAGGTATGCACCAATGTTTTATGCATTAAACTAATAAAGTTCCACAAGTTTTGGATGTGATCTTCTTTTGCAAGGTACATAGGAATATTGGTGCAATTGTGCTTATACTCATGGATAAAAAGAAAATATACAAAAAGCACAAGATAAACAAGGTCCTGTTCGGACATCTCGATGACATTCGACGCAAGAAATAAGGAATGACTTGGACATCAAGAAATAATTATTCAAATCACAAATTTGATCCCTCCATGTCAAAGCCCTCGTCAAGATAGTCAAAATGGGCTTTTGGATCACCCAATTCGGAGTTCGGGAGCAGGAGTTATGCCTCGCGCAAGATTGGAGGAAAATCAGAAAAAAGCTGGCCGGCCGGCCCAAACACCTGGCCAGCCGGCCCAACTTAATCTCCAACCGCCTCAATCTTCCTCCAGTCGGTTCCAGAGTCGGTGACAAGCCACTTGACGCGCCGGCCAAGCCAGGGGATGTCGGCAAGAAGGGAATATTCCACGAAATGCTCCAAGACCTTCTCCACTCTCCCAAGGCAACTCCACTATAAATAGAGGACCCCTCCCCTCACTCCAACCTGCACCATCACACTTGAGAAGAGAAGATCCAATGTAGAGTCACGCTCTTTCTCATGGAAGATCATTCCACTTGTGTAGTTTAGAGTAGGCTAGTTGGTCATGGGAGTTAGAGTAGAAGTGAGAGCTTCCCTCGGAGTTCCGGAGTTTTCTTCGGATATTGGGTAAAGCTCTCTTGTATCTTTTCTTTTTGATATTAGTTAATATAATTATTTTTCCTATTTATTTATTTTCTCATTTATTTATTTTAGTTTTTCTTTTAGTTTACATTTATTTATTTAAGTGATAATTATAGAGAAATTCTTGTGTTGGTTCCACGTCTGTGTATGATAGGTCTATCTGCATGGGTTGTTTGCACCGCAAATGCTTACACAATCCACATAGATTTGTTATGCATGGTTGGCTTGCTCTTTTACGTTGGAGTAAGTTATCTAGGATAGTTGCTTGTATGGTTCAAGGAATTATTCCTAGGCGTGAGTGTGCACCCAACCCCACGGAGGATGGTAGCCGCGAGTGTATGTGACAGCTACACCGGTCTCTGTAATCCACCACGTCCGGGTTGGACAGGTAGGGCCTAGACGCGGTCCGTTGCCTGGATACGTTGAACTTAGTTTCTGAGTTGCGTGTCTTGGCGGCGGCCGTGCCCCGATGCACTTGAATGTATCTGTAATGAAAGCTTAAGTAAATAGTTGTAACCCCTAGGCGGATACCCTTCTTCTCGTTGTCCTCCCAGTTGACTAGTACTATCTCTTTATCTTCATATGGAATCCTTATGTGTGTTTGCCACCCTATCATCACTCATCTTTACCCCTGCTTTGGTTTAGTTTGCAAGTTATAAATAATAGATGTTTCTTTGTCAATTCACGATATTCTTATCCCTGCTTCCCTGTGGAAAATATAAATACGATAACCTTGGAATACTCCCGGGTGAAATGCTACAATGGTGTTCCGTGCGCTTGCGGAAATTGAATTAAATCTTTTTGCGTAAGAAACGCCAACAAGCCCCCAATGGCCATATTGATAATGACCATGGTTGCTATGTCTAGAATTTCCTCAAAATTATTTGCTCAAAAAGATTTCCAAATAAAAGGTTGCCTCAAATTCAAAATTTTTCAAAAACAAAAAAAAGGAAATGTTGGAGAAAAAGTTCCAACATGCAGAATTGTTTTTGGTTTTTATAAAGCGATACAAGTGTTGTCCAAAATTTTCTATGGAAGATGAGAAAATTTGGACGCAAAACTTTCTTTTTGGACATTTTGAATTTTAAATGCATGGCGAGGAAAAAAATCAAATATGCTGGCGGAAAAATTCAAATAAAATTTTGGTGGAGGAAAATAAATAAGCATGGTGGTTTGGAAAAATGCAAATGCAAAAGTGGTGGAAAAAGTCAAAAAGAAAAGTGCGAATCAAACCAAATGATAATGCCGGTTTTCCTGACGGCCAGGGCCGTGTCGTTTAAAGTCCGACAGGCTAAGACTTCTCCAACGGGTTTAGCTTGGTGGCGCGGGCCCTGTCCTTGGAGATGAGGACGTGGAGGGCTGCGCCTTGACTTGCCACACTTGTTTCATCTTTGGTGGTGTAGGTGGATTCTCGGACTTTGGGATAGGTTTCTTGGCCCATAATCCCGGCCTCTTGGTCGCAGGTTTCTTTGGTTGAAACTGCGATGGATTTTCAATCTTGGCTAAGCTCTTCCATTGAGCAATGAGGCTGTCCGTTTTCCTGGCTGTCACTTCAACTTCTTGGATATGAGAGGTGTTTGGCCCATACTTGACCTTGATCATCGAGCATTGTTCTTTCCGAGGTTGAAACTCGAACTTTTCCTCCTTCCCGTTGATGTAGAGGCGGATTTCTCCAACTCCAACATCAATCTGAGCCTTCGCGGTGCTAAGGAAGGGACGTCCCAAGATGAGGGGCGTTTCCTTGTCAATGTCCATGTCAAGCACCACAAAGTTCACTGGGATGATGTGGCCTCTTATGAATACCGGCACGTCCTCCGCAATCCCCATTGGAAAGCGAAAGGATGAGTCGGCCAATTGTAGCCGCATCGCCGCTGGTGTGAGGAATCTGTAATTTAGTTGCTCGAAGATGGCCTTGGGCACAATGCTCACGCTAGCCCCAAGATCGCATAGGGCGTAGTTGAAGTGGTATGTCCCAATAGAACATGATGTTGGCAGTAAAAATGTGCTTTCTACTGCTTCACACACGCGACCTGAGAGATTTGCTTGACTCTGTTCAGGACCAAGCTTGGAACGTGGTGAATTCCGGAGCGTGCCAGTCGATTTTCCCTGCAAATCGACAAAGACAAGGAACACGTAAAATTCCTAGGCTATCGGCCCTGGACAGGCCGACGCGTAACCGCAGCCGAAAAGGATTAAATAATAAATAAATAAGAGATTTTTATAATTGCTCGGCTGTCGGCTAGAAACGAATCGGCATGTTCATGAATGTAAGTACTTCGCACGATAATTAAAGCAAGCAATACATGCATTGAAATCGACAATCGACAACTGATAACATAGCATGTAATATATAAATAATCATCGGCAAGTAAAGCAAATCGGCATCGACAAACAGTTCAAATCTTCTACTTGGGCAAGAATAAAAGAGCATTTAAAAAGCACAAGTATAGATTTGAACGTGGTAAACAATCGGCTAAACACCCCGAAAGAATTATTAAACTAATAAGATTAACCATATCGACAAACTGCTTATTGCTTCCCCTAGGACAAGTCTAACTAGGCGACATGGCACAGGACTAGATCAAACTGTACCACACAATCGGCAGAGATAGAATCGATCAATCTGAACTCATTCAATAATGACTCGAATAACTAGATTAAACAGGGAATCGACATCAGCAATCGGCTACAAGATCACGACTATGACAAGTCAACTAACCGCAACAAAGAACTGGACTAGGTCTTATACAATTCCAAGTAGTCGATGCGTAATATCAAGATCAATCTAAATTACGGATAACTAGCAAACATATCAATTTCTAATTATGGACAGGTCGACATAATAGAGATCGACATGCTTACCTGACAAAATCCAAGTCTAAACCGGAGCCCCAATGAGCGCCGATGTCGACGAAAATCCCGTCGAGAAGTTGAGGCGATGCACCGAAAAGTGATTGTATTGATGATTAGCCCTTTTACAATACTCACGGGTCCATATTTATATCCCCGACGCAAGACTCCTACTTGATTACAACTCGGTCAACCCTTTCTAAAACCAGAAAAAGGAAAAGAAACCTAAAAAGAAAACCAGACCTACACGTGCACACGCACGTTTTTCCTTCGGCCCCATGATCTCTGGTGGGCCAACATTTTGCACACGAAAGCCCTTTAGCCCGGCGCACACACCATAGGCACTGACAATGGGCCCAAGGCCAAAATCTAGTGTTAACATATGCCCCCCAAGCGGGGGTATGGATCTCCATGCGTCGGATCGCTTCCTCATTTCTCGCGCCTCCTCGTTTCTCGTGCCTCCTCGTTTCTTGCGCCGTCTTCAACGCACCTGCCGCATCACGTCCCATCTTATAAATAGGAGGCATTCACGCCTCTCTTCTACCTTCCGCCGGTGCGCCCATTCGCATCCCATCTTCTCTCTCTTCATCCACTCCGGCGACCATCTCTCAAGAACGCGAAGGCTTCACGGGTTCGCATCCGCATCGCTCCCCGTCATCGCAATAGCGCAGCTTACCGCCACTTCTACCGCCGTTCCCGAGGTAACAATCCCCTGCTCCATCCTTGTTCTTAAATATTTCGATCTGTTCTTGTGATGCACTGTAGCTTTCTTTCATTCTCGCGATCCATCTTCACTTCCTTTGACTCTTTCGCCTGATTAGATTCATTTTTTCACCATTTAGGAACTGCAAAACCAGATCTTGTTCCCCACAGAACTTGCCACACATTGTTTCTTAGGACCTATGGGCAATCCAGATCCAATAGATTTTATTTGCAGTGAAACCCTTAGGATGCCTTTTAAGAGATCACCAGTCACACTAGAAACATCGGCAAGCAGTTTCAGGCCCTGGCCTTCTGCTATCTCCGGCTGGCACGAGTGGTTCCTCCGAGTTAAAGCCGCCAAACTGGGAACATGGGATACCGTCGGCATGTCTCACTGTTTAGAGCTATCCCTTGCCGATATGAAGAAGAATGAGCCAATGCTATCGGCAGCCTGTTACTTTTGGTCCGACACAGCAAATGCCTTTCTTTTTTGCCATGGACCGATGACACCCACCCTAATGGACGTCAAGATGCTTGCCGATTTGGATATAACCACTCGTGGGTCACCACAGCCTGAAAGTAAAACCTCAACATAGATTTGATGTCAGAAACATCGGCGGATGGAAGAAGTATATCTCCACTTTTCAAGGCACAGGACCAGTAACAGATAGAGAACACGCAGCCTTCCTGATGATGTGGCTCGAGCACTTTTTCTTCTGTGGAGCCCAACTCAACCCTGTATCCAATCTGCAGAACTTGGCTGAACGATTAGCTGCTGGCACTCAAATACCCATCGGCAAATATCTTCTTGGTGCTCTCTATTCTTCACTTCACCAAGTTGCCGATAAGCTTTGGCATGATACCCCCGTCGGCAATATTGGTGGTCCATGGTGGTTTCTTCAGATGTGGCTTACTTTGCACTCATACAAGGCCATGGAACTTCAAGATCTGCACTTGTACAGCTTTCAACACCCAATCAAGTCGGACATCGGTGCACCTCGCTGGGAGAAGTTTTAGTGTCGATAGATGGCCTTGGAATGGATGCCGATCACTTGGCTTCATATTTCAAAGCCTTCTACAGAGGCATCAATAATGATCACCTTGAATGGTTCCCTTATGGAAATCCTGGGATCATGCAACACTTTGAGAACCCCTTCACCTTCAGAGCTGATAACCCCCTCCAAACAGCAACATCGGCAACCATCTTTGTGACTTGCATCAAACCCTGCATATTGCCGACAGGACTGAATGGATCGGGCCAATCAAACCCATCATATGAATTCTACAACCCTTCGTTCGCTGCAAGGCAGATGGGTCTCGGCCAGCTTCCTCCTAGCCTCTTTTATGTCGATAAGGCCAAAGCTCGTGCCACCATTGAATCGGCTCTGGAGTACTCTTGGTTATTTGGCCTGACTGATAACCTGCACATTGGTCACATCGACAATCTGATCCTGACTCCTTCCTGCATAAGACTCTTCAGACAGTGGTGGGCAGAATGGTCAAGACACCATCAATATACCAACACAGCATCTTTCGTATCCAATCTCCAGCTCTCTGACCCAATAGGAGAGGTAATTTAATCTCAATTTATAATCTTTCTTATCGACATATCATCAACCATAACTCTCTATTTCTTCTTCTTTGCACCCACCATGAGCAATAGCGGAATCGGCATTTTGTACGTACCTGCAAATCCAGATCCCGTTCTTGGCTCCGACGCACCAACACCAGCCCAAGTCATTACAGGCCAATCTTCTGGGACAAAACGAAAAGGCCCTCGTACCAAGATCGCAGCCAAGCGTCACAAAGCCCTTCTGAAGCAACCAAGCATCACACTGATGTTGGTGGTTCTTATGCGTAAAATTAAATTCATTAATTCCGCAAGCGCACGGAGGACCATTGTAGCATTTCACCTTGGAGTATTCCAGGGTTATCGTATTTATATTTCCGCAGGGAAGTAGAGCAAAAGGGTACTGAATAATAGCAATGCATTGGATAATTTGGAGAAGAAATAATGTATCAACATTACTTGAGACAGGGGTAAGATAGGCACGATATAATTGGGTGGCACACACCTTCAAATCCTAAGTGATAAGATAAATAAAACCGTAGTATACATTTGGGAGAGCAACGAGATAGAGTTAAGACTTCCTATATGTTCATCTATTATTTACTCTTCCTAGCAGTCAAGTCTACAAAGATTATCTACTCTAGCTAAGCTTACACACATACAAGTCATGTCGTTTCGGGGCACACAAGTGCTAGGCCAACGAATGTTGCTAGTTCAAGCCTAGGGAACCGTATGCCATAATTAAGACCCTGCTGAGTCCAATCTGGACGTGGTGGATTACAGAGACTGGTGCAGCTGTCACATACACTCGCGGCTACCATCCTCCGTGTGGCTGGGTGCCAAACGTGCATAGGCCAAGCTCTAAGCTCCATGCTAACAACCCGCCTAGAGGAACTACTCTTGATCAACGGAGCAGCCCTATCTAAGAATAAACAAGCACAGATTTCACCGGACGTCATCTCCGACGAGGGCACTCTCTCGTACTTGTCTACTCCAACAATCACGAATCCCGCAACAAGACTTCTACGAGCACTTACTTAACAGAATAAATAAAATAAATAGAAAAGAACTACTAAAAGAAATAAATAAAGATAAAACTAAATATAATTATATTAAAAGAATATTTCTGCTAGAGTTAGGATACAAAGAGCTATACCAAAACTCCGAGAAGACTCCGGAAGCCCGAGAGAGCTCTCACTCTACTCTACTCTACTCTAACTCCCAAAGTAACTACTAAACAAGAAATGAAGACACTTGGATGAAGTGTGATGGTCCGAATTGCTTCTGCAGCCGGCCAGGGGTATATATAGCCTCTCCAGGACCCAGGGGACTAAATAGCCGAAGCTGGAGAGGCGATGGCGCCGACCTTGGCCGGCCGGCCAGGTAGGGAGGCCGGCCGGCCGTCCCTTTGGTCGGTTTGTCACTGACTTGCTCCTGGACGCTCCTGATTGCTCCCTGAAGGCGGTCCGAAGGTCGGCTACTTCATGGGGGCGGCAGAATTGCTGTGGGGGTCAAGTTAAGGCCCAAATGGCCCACCTCTTTTAAGTCAGCGCAAATCCGCTGGGTTGGGCCTTAAATTGTGCGTGATGGACTTGATTCCAGCCCACTGGAGGAAGCCCGGGGCCTGTGGCCACCAGGTGGGGCCGGCCGGCCAGGGTTTTCCCCTAGCTGGGCCCACTTTCATCCAATATTTCCTCCTGCATCCAAATATTCACCAAAACTTGTGGAGTAGCATTAATCCTATCTACTATGCACAGAATCTTGGTGTAATGCTTTTATTTACCGATAGGGTGGCGGTCAAAACATGGTTTAACGATCGCCAACAACTTCTCCAAGCTTAAACTTTGCTCGTCCCGAGCAAACTCAACTCGGGGTACCGGCGGATCAGGAGTTACAAAGAAGCGCCCCATGGGTAATAAAGATGCAATAACATACTCCCTAAACAGTGGTAAGTTTACAAGAGCACAAAATATTTATGAGTGTTGCAAAAATCGTGGGGCTTATACGTCACACCTTGTTATGCAGCATTGAAGACTAGAACGGCACTTTTGGACAAGTAAACAATTCTAGTAGGTATGCATCCAGAGTTTTTATGTGCTGCAAGGTAAGGTGTAAAAATTCACCTTCGTTTTGGCGGGCACTTCTCTTACCAGCCTTATGTGAGTCTATTCCTACAAGCTTCACTCATCCTACCTTCTACCAAATGAGGCTTTGTATGTGGAGCTTGGTAAGGAATGTCATGCATATATTGTAAAGCTAAAGAATGAGTCTCAATCAACATAGCAACTCCTTATATTTTGGTCATAGGAAACGATGTGATGGAGGGGGAGAAAATGAACTCACACTTGTGGAAGGGGTTTTGAAAAACATTGGTCCTTTATTTTGCTCAAGATGTTTATGATAAGAACCATATAGCCTTGACTTGTGTCATGCAAGCATGGAGGTTTTTTTTTACGACTACTCCATGGTGGAAAGGGCTATAAATTGCATTCAAAGAAACATTTTGAAATATTCTTGAGCTTTTGGATGGACCAATAGTTTTGCAAATTTTGAAAAATGTTTGGTTGATTTGTCCAAACATTCCCTTTTTATTTGGTGGAGAGAAATTTTTGAAAACACACGCGAAGGGATTATGACCAAAATTAGGAGTGCTTAGTTTCGAGAGCACATCAAACTTTAACAAAACTCAATACATAAACAAATGGCTATGAGTGGGGCTGTTTCGAATATTATGATATGGATCTGGTAGGTAAATAAATCCTCACACTAAGAGAAGTGTGCCAAAACAGAAGGATTTTAGGTACTTGCAGCAATTCAAGAAAAACATCTCTGGATGGAACCATACTAAGAAATTGCAACAAGTCCTAATTATGCCATATCACAATCCACAATGCTCAGACTTAGTGTAACAAATGCAACACACGGAAACAAGCAAGACTCATGATGTGATCATGCTCAAGTAAAAATAACACATATGTCAGGAGTAGAGGTTGCATCTATGCGACACATGGGAAGCTAATTTGTAACTCGATCATCATTTCTCTTAAGTGTAGCACAACACCAAGATTCTAGCATTTATTCGAAACAGGGAGTTTATTATTTATTAAGAAAAAGTTAGGAGTACTTACCTGGGGGTCCTCCCCAAGCCTTTGCAAGACTCGAGCTAGTGTTGAACTCCTTCTTACCTGTCGGCCCTCCCCAAGCTTGAGTCTTTGCAAGACTTAAACATGATTTAGCCACTTCCTCCTCCTTCTTGGTCTGCAAAAAAGAGTGAGGATGATACAAGTGGCTAGCCCCTAATGGGCATTGCCGGGAATCCTACTATTTTTGTTGTTTTAAATTTTTCTACTATCTATTTTATTTTTATTGTTTATGAAAGAAAAAGAAATGCTAGGCCTAGCTAGGATAACGATTGGGATGGCCTTCCCAATCGGAGGGCTCTCATTTTTACGTCTTTGAGCGAGACGTTCTTCGTGTCTTTTCAACTCCTTTGGACCTCGCTCGCTGGAGAATCTGACGAGACGGAGGTTCCTTCTTTCTTCCGCCACACTTTTGTTTGTGGCGGCGACCTTTTCCTTGCTAGGCGCCTTTGTTGTACTCTCCTCGATCGATTCCTTAGCTACCTTTTTCTTTCTTGAGCGTCTGGCTCTCCTCTTCTTAGGCGATTGTGACTCGCCTACTTCTTCTCACGGTGGAGGAGCAAGAGGGGCTTGTGGTGCTTTTGGCGGCTGAGGCATTCTCCTTGGAGTTCTCCAATAATTTGCTGGCCTTCTTGCATTCTCTCTTGCCAGATAACTTCTCATGTATGCAATGAGCTTGTCTGGCTGTGGCGTGGGTGGAGTGATCTCAATCTTCTCCACTTCCCTTGGGTCCTTTCCATACATGACCCTCGCTTGCATTGCTCAACCTTTGGTTTGAAGTTGAACGTCTCTTCCCTGCCGTTGAAATCCAAGCGGATTTCTCCTGCTCCCACGTTGATGTTGGCGTTGGTGGCGCTCAAGAATGGCCTCCCAAGGATGAGAGGGATTTTGACATCCACTTCCATGTCAAGGACAACGAAGTCGACGGGGACGAAGAGATTCCTAATCTGCACAGAAACTTCTTCGACAACCCCCAGGGGCAGGCGTAGTGACCCGTCTGCAAGCTGGAGCTTCATGGTTGTTGGGGATATTGGATGGTTTAATCCATCGTATATCGCCTTCGGCATGACGCTCACACTTGCTCCTAGATCACACAGCGCCCGAGAGAAGCACCGGTCGTTGACCAAACACAGGATTGTTGGCCATCCGGGATCTCTCCTGATCACATCCTTGGGAAGCGTGATGTCTGTTGACGGTTCTTAGACCGAGATTTTGACCGTCAATTAGGTCTATAAATAAGGAAGAACTAACACTTGTTACTTGCATTTTGTTATCAAATAACCTAGTCCCACGTGTACCTCTAGGTTTGGATGTGCAGGTGGAAAACAGGGATTTCCAGGTGTAAACATGCCCCGAGGCGACGATTCCAACACTTCTATCAAACGACGCTCGCCGCGGGAATATAATTCAAGGATTAAAGGCCCAGAACCTATCAGAATATCAACTGAGGCCACACACCTGTAAAAGAGGCTTAAAGCCCAAGGGGAGCCAACATGCCAAAGCCCAGCCCAGGAGGGGCCAGGGCCAGGTCGGCCGACCCCCAACCCTAGGGTCGGCCGACCTGACAGGGAGGCCCCCTGGGTCCACCTTTCTAAGGCGGTTCACAACCGACTTCAGGAGGTCGGTTCCACCTGCAATCAATGCCCAGAATATCTAGAACCGCCTCAACTCCACCGCCTTTGGAAGGCTATAAATAAAGGGGTACCCCCCCTCCTTTGAAGACACACAACACAAGAGGCTCATTCCCTCCTCCACACATCCAGAGCTAGGGGCTCTCTAGTTAGGCTTAGGCTGAGTAGTTGGGCTGCCTTTTTGGCTCCCAAGTCCCTTGGAGAGTTTGGGGTATATTCCCTTGTATCCTTTTACTCTCTTTGTAAGACTTATTTATTTATCAATGGAATATCATCGCTCTTGTAGTAGTTATGTGCTTATGCTAGTTCATCGTTCATCCTTGATCTTGGATGAACGTTCTTCGTTCGTTCGTGTTCATTCATCATTCGTTCATCATTTATCGATGTTCGTTCATGATCGTTCATCGTTCGTTCGTCGTTCGTTCATACTCGATCATCGGTTAACGATGATCGTTCTTCATCGTTCGTCGTTCGTCGCTCGTTCTTGAGCGACGAACGCTTATGCATAACGTAGTGCTAGCTTTGATCCTTTGTCTAAGTAATCGCTCGCTAGATCTAGTTGTTCCTTTTGCTTAGTCATCGGGTCCATTGTCTTGCAAGAGTGCTCTAGGTTTATCGCCTTGCGAGGTGCCTCGAGGGATCTAGAGTTGTGGTTAGTTACGCTAGCATGGTGCTAGGGCTTCCTTTCCACCCTTGGATGCGTGTTCGTGCCCCACGGTTTGTAGAGGTAGGCAGCAGGTGGTGAGAGCCCTGTCCGTCCCTTGTAATCATTCACGTTCGGGTATGGCGTAGGAGTATATATGAAATGTCTGGAGATTAGGGCAGACCCTGATCGCTGGATCTCCCGATGATGGCTTGACAGTAGAACAGCTTAGTCTTGGCTTGTGTGCAGCTTAGGCTATAGGTAGATGCTACGCACACTACTTGATGATGTACATTAGGAGTAGCAGTTCTTCCTTCTTAACCTTAGTCTAGGTTAGAGTTGCCTCTCGCCCTTTTATCAGAGAGTGGAAATGCCTGCTGTGTGTGTCACACTATCCTCTATCCATTTATTGCCTTACCCCTGCATTTGGATATTGGTTATGATCTATCATCTGTAACACCATGAGTATAAGTACACACTTGTCAACTACGTCTTCCTTTGGGAAAATATAAATAACGATACCCTAAAATACTCTCGGGTGAAATGCTACAACGGGTTATCCGTGCGCTTGCGGATTATCTTTTATGATTAAATACTAATAATACATTTCTGGCACTTGTTGCTAGTTGTGGATTATTATGTATCCTAAGCAAGTAACTTAACCCCAGGTATTTCTGGCGCTGAACCGGGAATATTCACCCTAGGCCTAACCAGCCTAAGGTGGTGCTTTCTGTTTGGTGTAAGAAATACCAACAAGCATTTCTGGCGCCGTTGCCGGGGAAGACAATTATTGACAAGTGTACAATGATTACTCATGATTACACTTGATGTGATTTAACCACTGCCTATTGCAGGCTAACCTTGATCTGTTTTCTCTCTTTGATGTGAAAACAGGATAGTGTATGCGTGGATTCAACTTGCCGGAAAACTTTGTTGATAATCCAGGGTCGCTTGTAAGGAAAGTCCGACCCCGCATCGACTCTAACTCACAAGCAACACTCCCGACAGACGAACCCACATCATCCGCACCATCAACACTCATTGACATGGCTGATCAAAGGACCCTCCGTAAATACTCTGCTCCCTCCGTTGCCAATGTTCCCGTTGGGCCCAATGTCAACGCCGGTGACGCAGGGTTTGAAGTCAAATCAAGCCTAATCACTATGGTGCAGGCCATTCCCTTTTGTGGAAAGGCCACGGAGGACGCCAACATTCATCTCCAGCAATTCCTTGAGATATGCAACACATCGGCAACCGCCGGAGTCACCCAAGAAGCTATCAGACTCCGTCTGTTTCCCTCTCTCTCCTTGGGAAGGCGAAACAATGGTTCTATGCCAATCGTGCCAACATTGACACTTGGGATCGCTGTTCTACTGCGTTTCTCGCAAAGTTTTTCCCGTTGGGCAGAACCAGTGCCCTTCGTGGAAGAATTTCAAGCTTCCAGCAAGCCAACAATGAAACCATCGCCGAGGCGTGGGATAGGCTCCAAGATTATATATCCGCCTGCCCACACCACGGGATGGAAGAATGGCTCATTCTTCAACATTTCTACAACGGGCTGACACCAACAACCCGTGGACATATGGATGCCGCTGCTGGAGGAGCCTTCTTCTCAATGACCGTTGCTCAAGCTAAAGAACTTATTGAGAAGATGGTCTCCAATCAAGGGTGGAGCGTGTTGGCGGCAAAATGTGGCTTCTACTGCTTCACACACGTGGCCTGAGAGATTTGCTTCACTCTGTTCAGGACCAAGCTTGGAACGCGGTGAATTCCGGAGCGTGCCAGTCGAATTCCTGGGCTATCGGCCCCAGACAGGCCGATGCGTAACCGCAGCCGATGTTAGTAAATAAAAGATAATAAAATAAATGCTCGGCTGTCGGCTAGAAACGAATCGACATGTCGCAAAAAGTAAATACTCGCGCGATAACTAAGAACATGCAATAGAATCGGCAATCGGCAAAGCATGCAATCGACAAAACAGCTATCGGCAAATATCGTGGTATGGGGAATCGACATCGACAAATATGGTTCAAACTATCACTTGAACAGGAACAATAGGATATTTAAAAGCACATAAGCATAGATTTGAACGTGGTAAACAATCGGCTAAACACCCTGAAAGAACGGTTAAACCAGTAGCAACTAACTATACCCATAATCTAACGATCGCTTCACCGAGGACACGTCAACTAAGTGAAAGTAAAATAGGACACGTCAAACTGTTCTACACGATCGACAAACACGGGTATAATCGGCAACTACCAATCCCAGGTACTTATCAAATTAAATCTAACTCTTAGCAACTGTTTCGTCGTGGACACGTCAACTAAGCGAAGTAGACAGGACAAGTCAAACTGAATACCCAGTCGCTAAGAACAGATCTAATCGACTAAGCACCTTAACCGTGACTCGAATAACTAGATCAAACAGGGAATCGGCATCAGCAATCGGCAACAAGGTTACGGCTAGGACAAGTCAACTAACCGTAACAAAGAACTGGACTAGGTCTTAAACAATTCTAAGTAGTCGATGCATGATAAAGAACCCTAGATCGATCTAAATTACCGGATAACAAACAGCCACATCAATCTTAATCATGGACAAGTCGACATAATGAAGATCGATGCGCTTACCTGACGAAATCCAAGTCGAAACCGGAGCCCCGATGGACGCCGATGTCGACGGAGATCTCGTCGAGAAATTGTGGCGATGCGCCGAAAAGTGATTGTATTGATTGATCTCTTTTTTACAAGCACCTGGGTTTATATTTATACACCCGAGGCAACCGACTTGGAAACAAACACGACTCCTACCTGACCAAGACTCGGTCAATTCTTTCTAAATCTAGGATAAGAATTAAAAAAGGACACACAAACCCACACGTGCACGCGCATCTTCGCGATTTCTTCAACTTCATGATCACCTGTGGGCCACCACCTTACGCACAAAATCTTTTTTACACCCGGCGCGTATACCATAGGTATGGACAATGGGCCCAAGCCAAAATTTGGTGTCAACACATGCCCCCCCAAGCCGGGGTATGGAATCTCCTTGCGCCGGATTGCTTCCCTATTTCTCGTGCCTCCTCGTCTCTTGCGCTGTATTTGCCAATATATACCTCTGCCTTCACTTTCTTATTTTAATGCAAGCTTCTAGATGACACTTCACGTGAAAACTGTGCATCTGACATAATGAACTGTACCTCTGTCTTCACATGGCGTGCATCCTTTCGAAAGACAAATCGTACCAATCACTTTAATTGCAACAGGTCTTTTACTATTCCACGATCTTATCTCCTTCCACATCCCGGCCTATAAAAAGGACCAGCTTCCCTCACCAGAATCATCAACGCAATGGCCAGCAAGAAAAATCCCTTTCACAAAGCCTGAACAATGCATTCCAATATGCAAGATAGCAACCACAATCCTCTCTTGCCTTCTCGCATCTTTACTCTAGCCTTCCATACTTCTTCAGTTTTCCTCCAATCTCTTCCACCCGACGCTATCCCTCTTGAGCTAGATCCCAAGAACGGCGGCTCCTCTTCAGACTACGAGGAAGAACTCATGTTCTTCGTCAGACAAGTTTCCTTCTCAGGGATAATATCTTCTTCGACATGATGAGGTCATGAACTTGCTCCTTTCCTAATGCCCCTGAGCATTGACCCATCTCACCCTGCACCAACATCCGGCGGATACTCCAACATCCTTCAAAGGGAGAAACTTCCATCTCCTACCGTAGTTGGCAGAACCCGCAGTGTGTATTCTTGGTGCAAGAATCTGTACCCTCGTAATTCTTGATATAACGGCTTGTAAACATTAAGTATTCTGTAATATATATATCTGCTTCCATCTCCTTTATATATTTTTCTAAGGGCGATACCAGTAGCATCGGCCATCTCAAAGGCGACGCTTTCAACGTCGGCTCCGATGGAAATTCAAACGAACACTTAAGAACCCACCCAAATGCTAGGGTAGTATTTCTTCAGATACTTTCCATTAAGCGCTCCGCCAAATTCTTCCCCATCCAGTTCCTTCAAAATATAAGCATTACCGGGCACGTATCGGCTAATTATATAAGGACCTTCCCATTAGATGACCACTTGCCGAAATGATTATCTCGTACATCAATCGGCAACTTGACCTTCCACACCAGATCTCCTTCATCAAATTGCTTAGTCACCACCTTCTTATTATAATGCCGAGCCACCCGTGCTTTATTGTCTTGAATCTTCTTCAACGCAACCAACCGCTGCTGATTGACATCTTCTAATTCATCCATCATGAGACCATGATACTGCTCTGCCGTTAATTGATTCTGCAAATCAATTCTTCTTGACCCTGCCTTGACTTCCCATGGTAAAACAGCTTCATGCCCATAAACCAACTGATATGGCGTTACTTGCACCGACCCATGACGAGACATTCGATATGCCCATAACGAATCGGCTAACGAAGTATGCCACTTCCTCGGCTGATCACTAATCTTACGCTTAATCAACTTGATCAAGGATTTGTTTGAAGCTTCACCTTGACCATTTGCTTGGGCGTAATATGGTGACAAATTCAACAATTTAATACCCATATCATCGGCAAATTCTCTGAACTCTTCAGAAATAAAGATAGAACCTTGATCTGTAGTGATAGTCTGAGGAATACCAAATCTGTAGATTATGTGCTCTTTAACAAAAGCAATCACATCCCTCGAGGCCACACTTCTGTAAGGTACTGCTTCAACCCACTTGGTAAAATAATCTGTAGCTGCCAATATATATTTGTATCCCTTACTAGATGAAGGATGAATCTCACCAATCATGTCGATTCCCCATCCTCTAAACGGCCACGGCTTGACAATAGGGTTCATTGCCGATGCTGAAGCTCTCTGAATCGATCCATACCTCTGACAATCCTGGCAACCTTTATAATATTCAAAACAATCTTCGAGCATGGTAGGCCAGAAATATCCACCTCTTCTAATCAACCACTTCATCTTGTATGCCGATTGATGAGTCCCGCAAATCCCATCATGAACTTCCATCAGCATCTTTCTGGCTTCATCGGCATTCAGACACTTCAACAGAATTCCTTCCAAAGTCCTGTAATAAAGCTGATCATCTACTAATACATACTTTACTGCTTGGTACCGTAGCTTTCTGGACGTCTTTTGGGCTGGATCTCTCAAATAATTCATGATCTCGATCCTCCAATCCTGCAAATCGACATCGGCTTCATTGTCAACAGAACCCACAATATGCCGATACCAGATGCATGTTGAGCCAAGTCATTAGCTTCAGAGTTCATTTGTCGAGGAACATGGCTAATTGTGATATGCTTGAAACTCCTCATTAGATCCTGACACCTCTGATAATAACTCCGAAGCACTTCATCTTTGCATTCAAATTCACCTTTCAATTGCCCCGCAATCAGCAAAGACTCCCCGCAATCAACTTCAACAAAATCAGCATTGGCTTCCTTCAACAGTTGCAGCCCTTTCAACACAGCTTCATATTCAACTTGATTATTAGTATGAGCTTCAACTGTAAACGAAAACTCAAACCTGGACCCTTTAGGAGTGACAATAACAATGCCGATACAACATCCATGCTTGCAAATCGATCCGTCAAAAAGTAAGCGCCATGGAACTGGCTCCACCACACTTTCATCATGCCCCCCATGCTGAACTATCAAATCTGCAAATACCTGAGCCTTCACAGCTTTAGCAGACTCATATTTAAGATCAAACTCTGCAATTGCTAACATCCACTTCCCAAGCCTACCCTTCAATACTGGAGCGGACAAGATGTATCTGACGACATCGGATCGACAAACAATAGTGCATTCTTCGGATAACAAATAATGTCTCAATTTAGTGCAAGAGAAATAAAGGCATAAACATAACCTTTCAATTTCAGAATATCTGGTTTCTGCATCCACCAATCGTCGACTGAGATAAAAGATAATCCTCTCATCGCCATCTTGTACTTGCGTCAATGCCGAACCAATACACTTGTCATCGGCAGATAAATATAACTTGAAAGGAATACCTGGTTTAGGTGGCATCAACACAGGTGGTGAAATTAAATATTCTTTGATGTCATCAAGGGCCTTATGATGTTGGGCTTCCCATCGAAATTCCTGATCTGCTTTTAACTTCAGTAATGGAGTAAAAGCATTAATCTTCCCGAAAGATTAGAGATAAATCTCCTTACAAAATTATCTTGCCGATCAGAGACTGTTCTTTTTTACTGGTGGGAGGTTTAATCTTCTTGATTGACTCCATGCTCTTGGGACCAATTTCAATCCCCCTCTCATGAACAATAAAGCCCAGAAATTGACCTGCCGATACACCAAAGGCACACTTGTGTGGATTCATCTTCAAGCCATATTTTCTGGTCCTCTCCAGCACTTCATGTAAATCAGCAATATGATTTTCGATTGATTTAGATTTCACCATCACATCATCAATATAAATCTCCACCAATCGGCAGATCAGATCATGATAGATGAAATTCATTGCCCTCTGATATGTAGCACCAGTATTCTTCAAACCAAAAGTCATGACAACCCACTCAAACAATCCCAAGGCTCCTGGACACCTAAAAGCAGTCTTCATAATATCTTCTTCCGCCATGAAAATCTGATTATATCCTGCATTTCCATCCATGAAGCTCAAAATCTTGTGTCCAGCAGCAGAATCGATCAGTACATCTGCCATCGGCATCGGGTACTCATCTTTGGGTGTGGCCTTATTCAAATCTCTGACATCAATGCAAACCCGCATCTTTCCATTTTTCTTGATCACTGGGACAATACTGGACACCCACTCTGCATATCGACATGGTCGGATAAACTTGGCATCATACAACTTTGTAATTTCTTCCTTGACAGCATCATAAATCTTCGGATCAATTCTTCTATTATGTTGTTTAAACGGCCGATACCCAGGCTTAATAGGCAATCGGTGTTCAACAATATCTCGACTCAGGCCAGGCATCTCGGAATAATCCCAAGCAAAACAATCTTTATATTCCTTCAATAATGCTATCAACTTTTCTCTAAACTCTTTACAAATCTTTTTACTAATAAACGTCGGCCGAGGCTTATCACCATCTCCAATATCAACTTCCTCTAACTCATCGGCCGATACAAAACCATGACCAAGCTTTCCTTCCTCTCTTTCGTCGATCAGCTGATTGTCGATTGCTTCTTCCTTCTCAGCTTCCATCAGCCGATCAACGTCCGGGCTCTGTAATTGCTACAGCAACCGTGGGGTTGCCGATCCCTCCGTGATGCATACGCCTTCATCGGTAACGTCCAAGGCTTCACCTTCCCAGTAAGTTCCTGATATGCACGGCAAGTTTTCCACCATCGTCGGCAAAAAATCTGCAGTTGCCACACTCACCGATCTATCAGCTTGAATATTCTCCACCTTGTCGCCGACCCACTGGATAAGGAGCTGATGCATTGTGGAAGGGATACAGCAATTAGCATGAATCCAATCCCTACCCAGCAGTACGGCATACGATCCTTTGCCTTTAATTACGAAGAAAGTCGTCGGCAAGGTCCTGCTTCCAATAGTAACCTCAATATTGGTTACTCCTTTAACCTCAGAACTCCTGCCCCCATAATCCCTCAAGGTCATGTTGGTCTTTGTCAGCTCTTCAGGCAATTTGCCGATCTCCTTGTAAGTCACCATCGGCAAAACATTGACAGCAGCACCACCATCGACCATCAGCTTGCTCATCGGCTTACCATTGATGAAACCATTAAGGTATAAAGCCTTCAAATGGAGATGATCGACACCAGACGGCTTTTCAAACACTGCTTGCTGCGGACCCAACATCAACTCGGCAGAAGCTTCTTCTTCCGTTTCATCAATACTCAAAGAACTAAATTCTCGTGGCAGCATTAATACCATATTGACAGGTGCTTCGACTTCGTGTACCTGGGATTTGACTTTTGGTCTCCACACCTTCTTGGTCTTAGGCCTCTTGTCATAGTCATCCTTCGGGTTCACCTCCTTGTTCAGCTCTCGGCAACGTGTCCTTTGTACTCTTCTCTTCTGTGTCTTGGTAAAAATACCACTCGGACACCATTGGCCTATTCAGTAAACTCACCCTGATAATCTTCTTCATAATCTTCAACTTGATTAACAGGCCCAAGTCTTTATTGCACAGAAACCCTTGATATAAGCCTCCCTTCAAAGCAATCACGTCCCCCAAAACGATCATGCTGTCTCCTCATAGGGAACCTGCTCGTAGTGCCAGCTTCTTTGTATAAATCTCCAGATCGCCTGCTACAACCTGGGCAACCTTCAATTGGTGGCAATTTCATACCTTGCTCCCAACAATACTGGAAGAAAGGACAATTCCAGTGTGGGTCAAAATCATCATCGCTAGATCTCCTGTCCTCCCTCTCCCTTTTCCTCGAGCACTTGCCGATCAATCCAGTAGATCCTCCAATCATGTTGACTGGAAAAGGATGTTCATCAATCTTCATCGACTTCTGACCAGAAAACTTGATACGATCGCTCTCAATTGCTGATTGGATCTGTTGCCTGAACACCTTGCACTCATTGGTATGATGAGAGGGAGTATTATGCCACTTGCACCACTTGATCTTCTTCAATTCCTTGGCTGAATGCAACATGTGATTAGGTGGGAGTTGAATAAGCTTCTCTTATAACAGCAGATCAAATATCTTATCGGCTTTATTGATATCAAAATCATATTTCTTTTCCTCTGCCTTCTGTTTGACCCACGGACAGAGAACAGACTTCCTATTCCTGGTCCATTCAGCAAGAGCAACTTCATTCTCATCATCAGAATCAGGCGAATAATCAGCATAAGCCGCCTGAAACTATCTGCCATGCATATTCTGGATGCGTCCTTCATGAATCGACGCCTTCTGAAAGAGCTGTGCTAAACCATCGACTTCCTGAGGCGCAAACTTGTCTCTAATCTGAGGCAGCAAACCCTGGTAAGCAATCTCAGCTTTGCCGATCCGTCAAATTCAGGTATAAAACACCTGTCACGTGTGATTCTGAACCTCTGCACAAAATCGGCAACTGACTCTCCAGCCTTCTGACGAACAGCTGTCAGATCTGATATGCTCAACTCCGTCACGCCAGTAAAGAAATAGGAGTGGAACTTCTTCTCTAAATCGGCCCAATTCCGCACGGACCCCGCAGGAAGCGAAGTGAACCATGAGAATGCCGATCCAGACAAGGATAGAGGAAACAAGCGAATTTTCAACGCATCTCGAGCCGATGCCTCTCCCAACTGCGCCAAATATCGGCTGATATACTCCACTGTAGAGACATTATCTTGCCCAAAAAATTTACAAAACTCTGGCAACTTGTATCGGTGTGGCAAGGCAACTTGTTCCATCCACTCTGGATATGGACGTCGATACATAAAGCTTTGCTCCTTGGGCTTGAGATCAAAACTGCTCCTTCATGACTTCAGCCAACCTGGCGACTATATCTTCTAACCTATTCTTTCCTTGCCCCCCAGCCAATTGAGATGGCTGGTTTAACTGTGACTGAACCTGGGCAGGCTGCTCCCTATTATAATGCTCACTGTAATCTGCCACCCTATGATAACCTTGCGGTACTTCTTGATAAAACAATGCAGAGTTGACATTGGGAACCACATGATACCTTGTTTGAGAGGTCTGACCAATGGCTCAGAGGTCCCACCTACTTCCCTCTGCGTGGACATCGGCGCATCAATAAGATTTGGTGCCGATACCCGAGCTGTTCCTGCAGCCAAAGCTTGAGCACTTGGAGACCACAACTCTGGCGGCATACCATATGGTTGCTTTTGCCGATCAGCACTTGTTTCTTCTTGAGTTGTAAGTTGACCACTAGGATGTGTAGGGCGCACTGGAGTAGTAGCTGGTGCAGTAAATGACGGCCCCACAAATCCAGGTTCCAACTGTATGGTACCATCGGCAATTGCCTTGAGCATGTTGTACAAAGTATTGACAAGTACTCCTGATTGGTTAATGAAAGCATTGTGAACCGCAGCATTCACAACTTCATCCAGCAGAGCTCGATCCGGCAACTTCGCAGCCTTTATTGCAGCCAATTCCTCTGCTCTCAGCACTACTGGCGAAGCTAACGTTGATGTAATTTTGCCACGTGTCATCTTGATCGTTTCAAAGTATTTCATCTGACACTCGTACAGATAACTCTGATATGTCTTTTTCTGATCCAAAGACATCTTCTCCCAAGCACCCAACTCATTGTTGCTGGTTATCTCAGAAGAATCTTTATCATCTCGAACAACTGGTGCGGGAATCTAGACCTGCTGACCTTTACCATCAGCGAGCAACGAACCATCATCAGCAATAGCCTGAACGAACGCCATCTGCTTCTAAGAACTTGATCGGTCCCACCAGGCGTGCCAAAAAGTGTGTTGGCGGCAACATGTGGCTTTCTACTGCTTCGCACACGTGGCCTGAGAGATTTGCTTCACTCTGTTCAGGACCAAGCTTGTAACGCGGTGAATTTCGGAGCGTGCCAGTCGATTTTCCCTGCAAATCGATAAAGACAAGAAAAGCGTGTAAAATTCCTGGGCTGTCGGCCCCAGACAGGCCGATGCGTAACCGCAGCCGATGTTAGTAAATAAAAGATAATAAAATAAATGCTCGGCTGTTGGCTAGAAACGAATCGACATGTCGCAAAAAGTAAATACTCGCGCGATAACTAAGAACATGCAATAGAATCGGCAATCGGCAAAGCATGCAATCGGCAAAACAGCTATCGGCAAATATCATGGTAAGGCGAATCAACATCGACAAATATGGTTCAAACTATCACTTGAATAGGAACAATAGGATATTTAAAAGCACACAAGCATAGATTTGAACGTGGTAAACAATCGGTTAAACTCCCCGAAAGAACGGTTTAAACCAGTAGCAACTAACTATACCCATAATCTAACAATCGCTTCACCGAGGACACGTCAACTAAGTGAAGTAAAACAGGACACGTCAAACTGTTCTACACGATCGACAAACACGGGTATAATCGGCAACTACCAATCTCAGGTACTTAGCACATTAAATCTAACTCTTAGCAACTGTTTCGCCGAGGACACGTCAACTAAGCGAAGTAGACAGGACAAGTCAAACTGAATACCCAGTCGCTAAGAACATATCTAATCGACTAAGCACCTTAACCGTGACTCGAATAACTAGATCAAACAGGAAATCGACATCAGCAATCGGCAACAAGGTTGCGGCTAGGACAAGTCAACTAACCGTAACAAAGAACTGGACTAGGTCTTAAACAATTCCAAGTAGTGGATGCATGATAAAGAACCCTAGATCGATCTAAATTACCGGATAACTAGCAGCCACATCAGTCTTAATCATGGACAAGTCGACATAATGAAGATCGATGCGCGTACCTGACGAAATCCAAGTCGAAACCGGAGCCCCAATGGATGCCAATGTCGACGGAGATCTCGTCGAGAAATTGTGGCGATGCGCCAAAAAGTGATTGTATTGATTGATCTCTTTTTTACAAGCACCTGGGTTTATATTTATACACCCGAGGCAACCGACTTGGAAACAAACACGACTCCTACCTGACCATGACTTGGTCAATTCTTTCTAAATCTAGGAAAAGAATTAAAAAAGGACACACAAACCCACACGTGCACGCACGTCTTCGCGATTTCTTCAACTTCATGATCACCTGTGGGCCACCACCTTACGCACAAAATCTTTTTTACACCCAGCGCGTATACCATAGGTATTGACAATGGGCCCAAGCCAAAATTTGGTGTCAACAGAGCGATGAACGTCTCCAACCACGCTCTAAGGTGTACACCCTATCAAGGAGGTGGACTTATTGTCCGCCAAGCTCGACCTCGTCATGTATCGCTTGGACGACTTCAACACACATGGTAGTGTTCGTTCACTTGACTCACGCATTACGTGTGAGGAATGTGGCAACACAGGCCATATAGGGAAGGATTGCCCCAACCATACCCATGAAGAAGTATTCTACATGAACAACAACAATGGGTATCGTCAAGTGGAGGTCAAGGTTTTAACCAAAACCGCCAATCTTATCAAGGAGGTAACAATTTCTCTGGTTTTAATAATAATCAGCCTTCTTTGAAAGATTTGGTTTATGGCCAAGCTAAAATCAACGAATCAATCAACAAAAAGCTTGCTGCCAATGATCAGAATTTAGAGAGTTTAAATTCAAAAATAGAAGGTCTTTCTTCCGCTTTCAAAAATCAGTTGAGCTTTAATAAAATGATAGAAACTCAAATAGCTCAGCTTGCTGCTCTTGTTCCTCCTGCTAGTTCTGGGCAGATTCCTGGGCAACCAAAATCTCCCATTGAGAAAGTTAATGTTATCACTGCGAGAGGAGAAATGTTCTCTCGTAGGACTAACCATGCAGGGGAGAACAGGAAAATAAGAGAACCTTCTACCATAAGAAATGATCCAGGCTTTCCAGTAATTTCTTGTTTAATCAAGAGATTCCACTTCGACTACGCACTGTGTGACCTTGGGGCCAGCGTTAGCATTATGCCCAAGGCAATCTTCGAGCAATTAAAATACAGATTCCTCACACCAACGGCGATGCGGTTACAATTGGCCGACTCATCCTTTCGCTTTCCAATGGGGATTGCGGAAGATGTGCCGGTATTCATAAGAGGCCACATCGTCCCGGTGAACTTCGTGGTGCTTGACATGGATATTGACAAGGAAACGCCCCTCATCTTGGGACGTCCCTTCCTTAGCACCACGAAGGCCCAAATTGATGTTGGAGTTGGAGAAATCCGCCTCTACATCAATGGGAAGGAGGAGAAGTTCGAGTTTCAACCTCGAAAAGAACAATGCTCGATGATCAAGGTCAAGTATGGGCCAAACACCTCCAACATTCAAGAAGTTGAAGTGACAGCCCGGAAGACGGACAGCCTCATTGCCCTATGGAAGAGCTTGGCAAAGATTGAAAATCCATCGCAGTTTCAACCAAAGAAACCTGCGACCATGAGGCTCGGATTATGGGCTAAGAAACCCGTCCCAAAGTCCTAGAAGCCACCTACACCGCCAAAGATGAAACAAGTGTGGCAAGTCAAGGCGCAGCCCTCCACGTCCTCATCTCCAAGGACGGGCTCCGCGCCACCAAGCTAAACCCCTTGGAGAAGTCTTAGCCTGTCGGACTTTCAACGACACGGCCCTGGCCGTCAGGAAAACCGGCATTATCATTTGGTTTGATTCGCCTTTTCTTTTGAATTTTTCCACCACATTTGCATTTGGATTTTTCTTCCAAAACCACCTTGCATATTTATTTCCTCCACCAAAAATTTATTTGAATTTTTCCGCCAGCATATTTGATTTTTCCCTCGCCATGCATATAAAACTCAAAATTTTCAAAAACACTTTTGCGTTCAAAATGTCTCATCTTTGGATGAAATTTTTGGACCACCCTTGTATCACCATGAAAAAGCCAAAAATATTTTTGCATGTTGAAATTTTTCATCAACATGTCGATTTTTGAATTTTTTGAAAAATTTTGAATTCGAGGCAACCTTTTATTTGGAAATCTTTTTGAGCAAATAATTTTGAGGAATTTCTGGACATAGCAACCGTGGTCATCACCAATATGGCCGTTGGGGGCTGTGGGCCAAAGAGGGAAGCAAGTGGGGCCAGGGTGGGGTCGGCCGACCCCACCAGTCAGGTCGGCCGACCCAGGGGAGCAACGGCTCCTTCCCACCTTTGCCCCAACGGTCACTTACACCTCCCAACATTCAAAAACGGCTACTATGGCCGTATATAAGAAGGGGGTGGCCGGCCATTGCTCTCTCCCTCTCATTCACTCTCATTTCCACTCCTCAACTCACTTCACTCCATTGCTCTCAAGGTTTTCATTGAGCTCACTTGGTTCTTGCCTCAAAATTCTGCAAAAATATTTCTCTCTTGGTTTTCTTTGCAGTTTTGATTTGGTTTGATTTTCCGAGTTGCATTTTCTCGCTTGCAAGAGCACTGACGGTTCGTCGATTGGTTTTCACTCTCATAACCCGTTTGGAGTTTTTGTTCTTGCGTTCTTGCTCAACCTCACTGCAGCATGAAGCGCGTCGGGAAGGCCATCGCCTCGCTGTTCCGGTCCGGGAGCTCAAGCTCGGGCTTATCTCGACCTCGCACTCGCGCCCGCAGCGCCACCGAGCAAGTGCCAAGTCCTCAACATGAAGCCGCAGCGGAGCCTCAAGCCAACACCGAGCATCGTCTTCTCGTCGACACCGACCTCGACTTGGTGGGCGACGATGAGATGAGCGCCTACGAAGCCCTCCGACTCCGTACATTTGCTCCTACGCGAGCATTTGATACGGGACTGCTGCAAAAGATTGGTATGGATGCTGAATTTTCTCAAGTATTTAAAGCAATAGGGTGGGATAAGTTTGCATGTGTATATGAGCAGGGTTCCCGCTTACATACACTACAGTTTTCATGCACCCTACGCGTGGTAGATGATGGTATTACCTTTCGGTTTTTCCGGGAGGAATATCATTTGACATGGAAAAATCTTAGTCAATGCCTCGGCTTTAATACTCGCTGCACCATTGATGTTCATAGTTCGATTTCGGGTTACTCAAAGTTAGCTTTTTGGCAAAGAATTTCTGCATCTCCTACTTGTGAGAAACCCCGAGCTAATCATATCCATCATCCTACCTTGCGCTTGTTGCATATGTGGCTTGGCATTACCATGTTTCCTAGAAGTGATATTAGGATTGTGCGCGAGGATGATCTGAAAATTCTTTATGCTATGGTTGAGAAAATAAAGATTGCTCCTGTTATTTTTATGATCGCTCAGTGGTTAGATATTTTAGAATGACTGGACCGATTGAGTGCACCTCATTGATTACGCGTATTGCTACGGGTGTTGGTGCTTTGCATGATGCTAATGTTGCATATATTGATATACCCCGCTCTCTTATCACCGAGGATTATCTTATTCAAGGTCATATACTTAAGCATGGTCCAAATAATTCTGTCATATTTTATTATGTCAGTCATACAAATGAATTCCCGTTACCTAACGGGGACTTCGTTTGTATGACTGTCAAAAGCTAACCACACCTCTCGAAAAAGAGGAAGCTGCACGCAGGAGTACATCTTCTCGCAGGAGGACGCGCAGGCCGGAGCCACCCGCCGACACCGGGATGCCCGCACCGCAGCCCATGGCCTATGCATATGGGTCGGGCTATGGTCACACCGGGTATGGTCCTGGTGGGTACACGACTCCACCACCGTTTGAGGCCGGCGGCTCGTCACAGCAGGGTGCGGGGCATGGCCAATGGACGCACGCCCCACGTGCACAATGGGAGGAAATCTCCTCCGAGTCGACGTCCTACTCACCGAGGGCCGGTGGGCGGCGTTCGTCTGCAGCTCATGATCCATATCTTGAGCAGCAAGTAAATGCGCTTACCGAGCAAATGGGACGCATCGAGACTCGAGAAGAGGACGTTGAGCACAGTCTCAACCAGCACGTCCTGCAGACCCACCAGTGGCAAGAAAACACAAACGCCCAGCTCACCAACCTCACCAACATGACGCAGCAGGGCCAAGCCGATCTTTTGACTTACTTTCGCCACACCGGGTTCGATCCTCGACGCCACCCATGAGCAAGAACAAGCTTGGTGGGGTGCCATACCCCCCGCTAACGTATCATGTATCGCAACTTGTATCCTTTTGTTTCTTTTGTTTGCTTGTTCTTGCACCTCTCATAAAAAAATAAAAAAAATGATAAAACTGAAATAAAATAAAAAAATGACAAAACTAAAAAGAACAAAAATAGTCTTTAGTGTGGTTGCTAGTTTTTCGTAGTTTCTCTTTATATGCGAGTATGAGTGTTTAGCCTTCCTTATGTTGAGATGACGAATAGTTGCCCTGTTTTATCTCTTCTTTGTACCTAGTCACAACTTAGTGCTCTCCCAAGTTTTGAGATTTTTGGCTTATGCTTACCTAGAACTTGAAACTTGTGGGCTGCATAGTGCTTGAGCTAAGTCTAAGTTGTTGTGAGCATGATATGGTACAAATAGGGCTGCTATGATCTTGTTCAAAGTACGACTTGACTTCCGGAGTTTTATTTTACAAAATACAAAAAAATTGATAAAGTTCCTCAATGATAAAAATTCCTACCAAAGCCATATGTTGTTCGTACAAAACCTTACTGTTGGTATTTCTTACACCAAACAGAAAACACCACCTTAGGCTGGTTAGGCCTAGAGTGAATATTCCCGGTTCGGCGCCAGAAATACCTGGGGTTAAGTTACTTGCTTAGGATACATAATAATCCACAACTAGCAACGAGTGCTAGAAATGTATTATTAGTATTTAATCATAAAAGATAATCCGCAAGCGCACGGATAACCCGTTGTAGCATTTCACCCGAGAGTATTCCAGGGTATCGTTAGTTATATTTTCCCAAAGGAAGACGTGGTTGACAAGTGTGTACTTATACTCATGGTGTTACAAATGATAGATCATAACCAATATCCAAATGCAGGGGTAAGGCAGTGAATGGATAGAAGATAGTGCGACACACACAGCAGGCATTTCCACTCTCTGATAAAAGGCGAGAGGCGGCTCTAAGCTAGACTAATGGTTAAGTAAGAAGAACTGCTACTCCTAATGTACATCGTCAAGTAGCGTGCGTAGCATCTACCTATAGCCTAAGCTGCACACAAGCCAAGACTAAGCTGTTCTACTGCCAAGCCATCATCGGGAGATCCAGCGATCAGAGTCTGCCCCAATCTCTGGACATTTCATATATACTCCTACGCCATACCCGAACGTGGAGGATTACAAGGGACGGACAGGGCTGTCACCACCTGCCGCCTACCTCTACAAACCGTGGGGCACGAACACGCATCCAAGGGTGGAAAGGAAGCCCTAGCACCATGCTAGCTTAACTAACCGCAACTCTAGATCCCTCGAGGCACCTCGCAAGGCGATAAACCTAGAGCACTCTTGCAAGACAATGGACCTGATGACTAAGCAAAAGGAACAACTAGGTCTAGCAAGCGATTACTTAGACAAAGGATCAAAGCTAGCACTACGTTAAGCATAGGCGTCCGTCGCTCAAGAACGAGCGACGAACGATGAACAATGAAGAACGATCATCGTTAACCGATGATCGAGTATGAACGAACGGCGAACAAACGATGAACGATCATGAACGAACATCGACGAACGATGAACGAACGATGAACGAACATGAACGAACGAAGAACGTTTATCCAATATCAAGGATGAACGATGAACTAGCATAAGCACATAACTACTACAAGAACGATGATATTCCATTGATAAGAGAATAAGTCTTACAAAGAGAGTAAAAGGATACAAGGGAATTTACCCCAAAACTCTCCAAGGGACTTGGGAGCCAAAAGGGCAGCCCAACTACTCAGCCTAAGCCTAACTAGAGAGCCCCTAGCTCTAGATGTGTGGAGGAGGGAATGAGCCTCTTGTGTTGTGTGTCCTCTAAGGGGAGGGGGTACCCCTTTATTTATAGCCCTCAAAGGCGGTGGAATTGAGGCGGTTCCGTAGGTCGGTGGCATTGATTGCAGGTGGAACCGACCTCCTGAAGTCGGTTGCAAACCGCCTTAGAAAGATGGACCCAGGGGGGCCACCTGGCAGGTCGGCCGACCTAGGTATTGGGGTCGGCCGACCTGGCCCTAGCCCCCTGGGCTGGGCTTCGGCAGGTTGCCTCCCCTCGGCCTTTTAGCCTCTTTTCCAGGTGCGTGGCCTCAGTTGATATTCTGGTAGGTTCTGGGCCTTTAATCCCTGAATTATATTCCCGCGGCGAGCGTCGTTTGGTGGACGTGTTGGAATCGTCGCCTTGGGCCTTGTTTACACCTGGAAATCCCTGTTTTCCACCTGCACATCCAAATCTAGAGGTACACGTGGAAATAGGTTATTTGATAACAAAATGCAAGTAACAAGTGTTAGTTCTTCCTTATTTATAGAGCTAATTGACGGTCAAAAACTGGGTCTAAGGACCGTCAACAACTCCCCCAAGCTGTCCTCCTTGCTCGTCCCGAGCAAGAAGTAGGACTTAGGATGTTGATCAGGAGTTGCTACAATGTTTCATATCTCTTAGGTACCATGCACACAACGAAGAATACTCTCCTTTGAGTTGAAAAAGTTGGCATGGTAGCTCACCCTTTACCTTACTCCTTATGGGGCGTATGGCTTTTTCCTTGTCTTGGGTGGTTGAGAGATAGAACGGTTATAACAGAGCACCATTCACTTGTCCATCGTTTGACTTTTATTTTCCGGAGGTTTTCAAAATTTTTGAAATAAAAGCAAAGTTCCTCAAATGATGCTCTCGAATCGCTCAATAAGTGTATATTCCTCACCAAGGCATTATTGTGTTGCCTCTTTGTCATCCTACTTCTAAGGCTTGTATGTGGAGCTCAAGGTAGGGATGATATGAGGCATACTTGCATCACACATATTGCTGAACCAAAAGAGTGGATCCATGGAGAATGCAAGTCATACAACCTTGATCAAGATGTGCATGTGTGTATATGGTGGTGGTGAGGTGGAAGAACTATACTCCTTTTTATTTGTTCCTTCTCTCTCTTTTTGAATTTTTGAGGAGAACATGGCTATCTTTCTTTCCTTTTTTTTTTCTCAACATTTTTCTTTCTTTCCCCCATTTTTTTCATCATGCTCTACTTTTGTATGAGCAGGGGGTTATTCTTTTTCTTTCTTTTGAATAGCCATGTCTCCAATGATATATTTTGAGAGAGAGAGGTAACAATGAGTTTTTGGAGTATTTATTTTTGGGTGGAAAGTGTGGTGGTATTGCTTAACTTCCTGTGTAGAAGTTTAGCATGCGAGGTGGAGTGTACGTGATCTTGATCAATGAGAGTATGACAAGCTTCTCACTAGGGTCACACAATTTTGATAAAGCTCAATGCAATGACAAGCAGCATATGTGTAAGGTTTTGTAACATAAGAACGACATATGGCTTTGGTAGGAATTTTGATCATTGAGGAACTTTATCATTTTTGTATTTTGTGAAATAAAACTCTGGAAGTCAAGTCGTACTTTGAACAAGATCATAGCAGCCCTATTTGTGCCATATCATATCCCACAACAACTTAGACTTAGATCAAGCACTATGCAGCCCACAGGTTTCAAGTTCTAGGTAAGCATAAGCCAAAAATCTCAAAACTTGGGAGAGCACTAAGTTGTGACTAGGTACAAACGAGAGATAAAACAGAGCAACTATTCATCATCTCAACATAAGGAAGGCTAGACACTCATACTCGCATAAAAAGAGAAACTACGAAAAGCTAGAAACCACACTAAAAACTATTTTGTTCTTTTTAGTTTTGTCATTTTATTTTATTTTCAGATTTATCATTTTTTTTGTATTTTTCATATAAGGTGCAAGAACAAGCAAACAAAAGAAATAAAAGGATACAAGTTGCGATACATGATACCTTAGCGGGGGGTATAGCATCCCCCCCAAGCTTGTTCTTGCTCATGGGTGACGTCGAGGATCGAACCCGGTGTGGCGAAAGTAAGCCAACATATCGGCTTGGCCCTGCTGCGTCATGTTGGTGAGGTTGGTGAGCTGGGCACTTGTGTTTTCTTGCCACTGGTGGGTCTGCAGGACGTGTTGGTTGAGAGTGTACTCAACGTCCTCTCCTCGAGTCTCGATGCGTCCCATTTGCTCGGTGAGCGCATTCATTTGCTGCTCGAGATATGGATCACGAGCTGCAGACGAACGCCGCCCACCGGCCCTTTTGGTGAGTAGGACGTCGAATCGGAGGAGATTTCCTCCCATTGCGCGCGGGAAGGGTGCGTCCATTGGGCTTGGCCCGCACCCTGCTGCGACGAGCCGCCGACCTCAAATGGTGGTGGAGTGGTGTAACCACCGGGACCATACCCGGCGTGACCGTAGCTTGGCCCATATGCATAGGCCATGGGCTGCGGTGCGGGCATCCCGGTGTCGGCGGTCGGCTCTGGCCTGCGCGTCCTCCTGCGAGAAGAAGTACTCCTGCGTGTAGCTTCCTCTTTTTCGAGAGGTGTGGTTAGGTTTTTACAGCCATACAAACGAAGTTCCCGGTTAGGTAACGGGAATTCATTTGTATAACCGACATAATAAAATATGAGAGAATTATTTAGACCATGCTTAAGTGTATGACCTTGAATAAGATAATCGTCGGTGATAAGAGAGCGGGGTGTATCAAGATAAGCAACATTAGCATCATGCAAAGCACCAACACCCGCAGCAATACGTGTAATCAACAAGGTGCACTCAATCGGTCCAGTCATTCTAAAATTTTCTAACCACTGAGAAATCATGAACATGACAGGAGCAATCTTTATTTTCTCGACCATAGCATAAAGAATTTTCAAATCATCCTCGCGCACAATCCTTATATCACTTCTAGGAAACAAGGTAATGCCAAGCCACATGTGTAACAAGCGCAAGGTAGGATGATGAATATGATTAGTTCGGGGTTTCTCACAAGTAGGAGATGCAGAAATTCATTGCCAAAAAGCTAACTTTGAGTAACCCGGAATCGAACTATCAACATCAATGGTGCAGCGAGAATCAAAGCCGAGGCATTGACTAAGGATTTTCCATGTCAAATGATATTCCTCCCGGAAAAACCGAAAGGTAATACCGTCATCTACCACGCATAGGGTGCATAAAAACTGTAGTGTAAGTAAGCGGGAACCCTGCTCATCTACACTTGCAAACTTATCCCATCCTATTGCTTTAAATACTCGAGAAAATTCAGCATCCATACCAATCTTTTGCAGCAGTTCCGGATCAAATGCTCGCGTAGGAGCAAATGTACGGAGTCGGAGAGCTTCGTAGGCGCTCATCTCTTCGTCTCCCACCAAGTCAAGGTCGGTGTCGACAAGAAAACGATGCTCGGTGTTGGCTTGTTCCTCCGTTGCGGCTTCATGTTGAGGGCTTGACACTTGTTCGGTGGCGGTGCGGGCGCGAGTGCGAGGTCGAGATGAACCCGAGCCCGTGCTCCCGGACCGGAGCAGCGAGGCGAAAGCCTTGCCGGCGCGCTTCATGCTGCAGCGAGGTCGAGCAAGAACGGAAGAACAAAAACTCCGAACGGGTTGTGAGAGTGAAAACCAATTGATGAAACCGTCGGTGTTCTTGCAAGCGAGAAAACGCAACTCGGAAAACCAAACCAAATCAAAACTGCAAAGCAAACCAAAGGAGAAATATTTTTGCAGAATTTTGAGGCAAGAACTCAATGAGCACAATGGAAAACTTGAGAGCAATGGAGTGAAGTGTGTTGAGGAGTGGAAATGAGAGTGTGAGAGGGAGAGTGCAATGGCCGGCCACCTCTATTTATGCATGAGCCACAACGGCTAGTTTTGAAAAGAGGAGGCGCCAAGTGACCGTTGGGGCAAAGGTGGGAGGGAGCAACGGCTCCCTTGGGTCGGCCGACCTGACAGGTGGGGTCGGCCGACCCCCTCTGGGGCCCACCTGCTTCCCTCTTTGGCCCACAGCCCCCAACGGCCATATTGGTAATGACCACGGTTGCTATGTCCAGAAACTCCTCAAAAAGATTTGCTCAAAAAGATTTCCAAATAAAAGGTTGCCTCGAATTCAAAATTTTTCAAAAAATTCAAAAATCGACATGTTGATGAAAAATTTCAACATGCAAAAATATTTTTGGCTTTTCCATGGTGATACAAGGGTGGTCCAAAAATTTCATCCAAAGATGAGTCATTTTGAACGCAAAAGTGTTTTTGAAAATTTTGAATTTTAAATGCATGGCGAGGGAAAAATTCAAATATGCTGGCGGAAAAATCCAAATAAATTTTTGGTGGAGGAAATAAATATGCAAGGTGGTTTGGAGAAAAATCCAAATGCAAATGTGGTGGAAAAATTCAAAAGGAAAAGAGAATCAAACCGAATGATAATGCCGGTTTTCCTGGCGGCAGGGCCGTGTCGTTTAAAGTCCGACGGGCTAAGACTTCTCCAACGGGTTTAGCTTGGTGGCGCGGACCCGGTCCTTGGAGATGAGGACGTAGAGGGCTGCGCCTTGACTTGCCACACTTGTTTTATCCTTGGTGGTGTAGGTGGCTTCTCGGACTTTGGGACGGGTTTCTTGACCCATAATCCCAGCCTCGTGGTCGCAGGTTTCTTTGGTTGAAACTGCGATGGATTTTCAATCTTTGCCAAGCTCTTCCATAGAGCAATGAGGCTGTCCGTTTTCCTGGCTGTCACTTCAACTTCTTGAATGTTGGAGGTGTTTGGCCCATATTTGACCTTGATCATCGAGCATTGTTCTTTTCGGGGTTGAAACTCGAACTTTTCCTCCTTCCCATTGATGTAGAGGCGGATTTCTCCAACTCCAACATCAATTTGGGCCTTTGTGGTGCTAAGGAAGGGACATCCCAAGATGAGGGGCGTTTCCTTGTCAATATCCATGTCAAGCACCACAAAGTTCACCGGGACGGTGTGGCCTCTTATGAATACCGGCACATCTTCCGCAATCCCCATTGGAAAGCGAAAGGATGAGTCGGCCAATTGTAGCCGCATCGCTGTTGGTGTGAGGAATCTGTACTTTAATTGCTCGAAGATTGCCTTGGGCATAATGCTCACGCTGGCCCCAAGGTCACACAGTGCGTAGTCGAAGTGGAATCTCTTGATTGAACAAGAGATTACTGGAAAGCCTGGATCAGTTTTCATTGTTGAAGGTTCTCCTATTTTCCTGTTCTCCCCTGCATGGTTAGTCCTACGAGAGAACATTTCTCCTCTCGTAGTGATAACATTAACTTTTTCAATGGGAGATTCTGGTTGCCCAGGAATCTGTCCAGAAGTAGCAGAAGGAACAAGAGCAGCAAGCTGAGCTATCTGAGTTTCTATCATTTTATTAAAGCTCAACTGATTTTTGAAAGCAGAAGAAAGACCTTCTATTTTTGAATTTAAACTCTCTAAACTTTGATCATTGGCAGCAAGCTTTTTGTTGATTGATTCGTTGATTTTAGCTTGGCCATAAACCAAATCTTTCAAAGAAGGCTGATTATTATTAAAACCAGAGAAATTGTTACCTCCTTGATAAGATTGGCGGTTTTGGTTAAAACCTTGACCTCCACTTGGACGATACCCATTGTTGTTGTTCATGTAAAATGCTTCTTCATGGGTATGGTTGGGGCAGTCCTTCCCCATATGGCCAGTGTTGCCACATTCCTCACACGTAATGCGTGAGTCAAGTGAACGAACACTACCATGCGTGTTGAAGTCGTCCAAGCGCTTCATGACGAGGTCGAGCTTGGCGGACAATAAGTCCACCTCCTTGATAGGGTGTACGCCTTTAGAGCATGGTTGGAGACGTTCATCGCTCCACCCTTGATTGGAGACCATCTTCTCAATAAGTTCTTTGGCTTGAGCAACGGTCATTGAGAAGAAGGCTCCTCCAGCAGCGGCATCCATATGTCCACAGGTTGTTGGTGTCAACCCGTTGTAGAAATATTGAAGAATGAGCCATTCTTCCATCCCGTGGTGTGGGCAGGCGGATATGTAATCTTGGAGCCTATCCCACGCCTCGGCGATAGTTTCATTGTTGGCTTGCTGGAAGCTTGAAATTCTTCCACGAAGGGCATTGGTTTTGCCCAACGGGAAAAACTTCGCGAGGAACGCGGTAGAACAGCGGTCCCAAGTGTCAATGCTGGCACGATTGGCATAGAACCATTGTTTCGCCTTCCCAAGGAGGGAGAGGGGAAACAAACGAAGTCTGATGGCATCTTGGTTGACTCCGGCGGTTGCTGATGTGTTGCATATCTCAAGGAATTGCTGGAGATGAGTGTTGGCGTCCTCCGTGGCCTTTCCACAAAAGGGAATGGCCTGCACCATAGTGATTAGGCTTGATTTGACTGCAAACCCTGCGTCACCGGCGTTGACATTGGGCCCAACGGGAACATTGGCAACGGAGGGAGCAGAGTAGTCACGGAGGGTCCTTTGATCAGCCATGTCAATAAGTGTTGATGGTGCGGATGAAATGGGTTCGTCTGTCGGGAGCGTTGCTTGTGAGGGAGAGTCGACGCGGGGTCGAACTTTCCTTACAAGCGACTCTGGATTGTCAACGAAGTTTTCCGGCAAGTTGAATCCACGCATACACTATCCTGTTTTCACATCAAAGAGAGAAAACAGATCAAGGTTAGCCTGCAATGGAAATGGTTAATTCCCATCAAGTGTAATCATGAGTAGTCATTGTATACACTTGTCAACAATTGTCTTCCCCGGCAACGGCGCCAGAAATGCTTGTTGGTATTTCTTACACCAAACAGAAAACACCACCTTAGGCTGGTTAGGCCTAGAGTGAATATTCCCGGTTCGGCGCCAGAAATACCTGGGGTTAAGTTACTTGCTTAGGATACATAATAATCCACAACTAGCAACGAGTGCTAGAATGTATTATTAGTATTTAATCATAAAAGATAATCCGCAAGCGCACGGATAACCCGTTGTAGCATTTCACCGAGAGTATTCCAGGGTATCGTTATTTATATTTTCCCAAAGGGAGACGTGGTTGACAAGTGTGTACTTATACTCATGGTGTTACAAATGATAGATCATAACCAATATCCAAATGCAGGGGTAAGGCAGTAAATGGATAGAAGATAGTGCGACACACACAGCAGGCATTTCCACTCTCTGTTAAAAGGCGAGAGGCGGCTCTAAGCTAGACTAATGGTTAAGTAAGAAGAACTGCTACTCCTAATGTACATAGTCAAGTAGCGTGCGTAGCATCTACCTATAGCCTAAGCTGCACACAAGCCAAGACTAAGCTGTTCTACTGCCAAGCCATCATCGGGAGATCCAGCGATCAGAGTCTGCCCCAATTTCCGGACATTTCATATATACTCCTACGCCATACCCGAACGTGGAGGATTACAAGGGACGGACAGGGCTGTCACCACCTGCCGCCTACCTCTACAAACCGTGGGGCACGAACACGCATCCAAGGGTGGAAAGGAAGCCCTAGCACCATGCTAGCGTAACTAACCACAACTCTAGATCCCTCGAGGCACCTCGCAAGGCGATAAACCTAGAGCACTCTTGCAAGACAATGGACCCGATGACTAAGCAAAAGGAACAACTAGGTCTAGCAAGCGATTACTTAGACAAAGGATCAAAGCTAGCACTACGTTAAGCATAGGCGTTCGTCGCTCAAGAACGAGCGACGAACGATGAACAATGAAGAACGATCATCGTTAACCGATGATCGAGTATGAACGAACGACGAACAAACGATGAACGATCATGAACGAACATCGATGAACGATGAACGAATGATGAACGAACATGAACGAACGAAGAAAGTTCATCCAAGATCAAGGATGAACGATGAACTAGCATAAGCACATAACTACTACAAGAACGATGATATTCCATTGATAAGAGAATAAGTCTTACAAAGAGAGTAAAAGGATACAAGGGAATTTACCCCAAAACTCTCCAAGGGACTTGGGAGCCAAAAGGGCAGCCCAACTACTCAGCCTAAGCCTAACTAGAGCCCCTAGCTCTGGATGTGTGGAGGAGGGAATGAGCCTCTGTGTTGTGTGTCCTCTAAGGGGAGGGGGTACCCCTTTATTTATAGCCCTCAAAGGCGGTGGAATTGAGGCGGTTCCGTAGGTCGGTGGCATTGATTGCAGGTGGAACCGACCTCCTGAAGTCGGTTGCAAACCGCCTTAGAAAGATGGACCCAGGGGGGCCACCTGGCAGGTCGGCCGACCTAGGTATTGGGGTCGGCCGACCTGGCCCTGGCCCCCCCTGGGCTGGGCTTCGGTAGGTTGCCTCCCCTCGGCCTTTTAGCCTCTTTTCCAGGTGCGTGGCCTCAGTTGATATTCTGGTAGGTTCTGGGCCTTTAATCCTTGAATTATATTCCCGCGGCGAGCGTCGTTTGGTGGACGTGTTGGAATCGTCGCCTTGGGCCTTGTTTACACCTGGAAATCCCTGTTTTCCACCTGCACATCCAAATCTAGAGGTACACGTGAAAATAGGTTATTTGATAACAAAATGCAAGTAACACGTGTTAGTTCTTCCTTATTTATAGAGCTAATTGACGGTCAAAAACTGGGTCTAAGGACCGTCAACACTTACACATATGCCGCTTGTCATTGCATTGAGCTTTATCAAAATTGTGTGACCCTAGTGAGAAGCTTGTCATACTCTCTTCGATCAAGATCACGTACACTCCTCCTCGCATGCTAAACTTCTACACTGGAAGTTAAGCAATACCACCACACTTTCCACCAAAATAAATACTCCAAAAATTCATTGTTACCTCTCTCTCAAAATGTATCATTGGAGACATGGCTATGCAAAAGAAAGAAAAAGAATAACCCCCTGCTCATACAAAAGTAGAGCATGATGAAAAAATGGGGAAAGAAAGAAAAATGTTGAGAAAAAGAAAGAAAGAAAGATAGCCATGTCCTCCTCAAAATTTCAAAAAGAGAGAGAAGGAACAAATAAAAAGGAGTATAGTTCTTCCACCTCACCACCACCATATACACACATGCACATCTTGATCAAGGTTGTATGACTTGCATTCTCCATGGATCCACTCTTTTGGTTCAGCAATATGTGTGATGCAAGTATGCCTCATATCATCCCTACCTTGAGCTCCACATACAAGCCTTAGAAGTAGGATGACAAAGAGGCAACACAATAATGCCTTGGTGAGGAATATACACTTATTGAGCGATTCGAGAGCATCATTTGAGGAACTTTACTTTTATTTCAAAAATTTTGAAAACCGTTCTATCTCTCAACCGCCCAAGACAAGGAAAAAGCCATACGCCCCATAAGGAGTAAGGTAAAGGGTGAGTTACCATGCCAACTTTTTCAACTCAAAGGAGAGTATTTTGTTGTGTGCATGGTACCTATGAGATATGAAACATTGTAGCAACTCCTGATCAACATCCTAAGTCCTACTTCTTGCTCGGGACGAGCAAGGAGGACAGCTTGGGGGAGTTGTTGACGGTCCTTAGACCCAGTTTTTGACCGTCAATTAGCTCTATAAATAAGGAAGAACTAACACTTGTTACTTGCATTTTGTTATCAAATAACCTATTTCCACGTGTACCTCTAGATTTGGATGTGCAGGTGGAAAACAGGGATTTTCAGGTGTAAACATGCCCCGAGGCGACGATTCCAACACTTCCATCAAACGACGCTCCGCGGGAATATAATTCAAGGATTAAAGGCCCAGAACCTATCAGAATATCAACTGAGGCCACGCACCTGTAAAAGAGGCTTAAAGGCCAAGGGGAGCCAACCTGCCAAAGCCCAGCCCAGGAGGGGCCAGGGCCAGGTCTGCCGACCCCCAACCCTAGGTCGGCTGACCTGACAGGGAGGCCCCCTGGGTCCATCTTTCTATGGCGGTTCACAACCGACTTCAGGAGGTTGGTTCCACCTGCAATCAATGCCCAGAATATTTGGAACCGCCTCAACTCCACCGCCTTTGGAAGGCTATAAATAAAGGGGTACCCCCCTCCTTTGAAGACACACAACACAGGAGGCTCATTCCCTCCTCCACACATCCAGAGCTAGGGGCTCTCTAGTTAGGCTTAGGCTGAGTAGTTGGGCTGCCCTTTTGGCTCCCAAGTCCCTTGGAGAGTTTGGGGTATATTCCCTTGTATCCTTTTACTCTCTTTGTAAGACTTATTATTTATCAATGGAATATCATCGCTCTTGTAGTAGTTATGTGCTTATGCTAGTTCATCGTTCATCCTTGATCTTGGATGAACGTTCTTCGTTCGTTCGTGTTCGTCCATCGTTCGTTCATCGTTCATCGATGTTCGTTCATGATCGTTCATCGTTCGTTCGTCGTTTGTTCATACTCGATCATCGGTTAACGATGATCGTTCTTCATCGTTCGTCGTTCGTCGCTCGTTCTTGAGCGACGAACGCTTATGCATAACGTAGTGCTAGCTTTGATCCTTTGTCTAAGTAATCGCTCGCTAGATCTAGTTGTTCCTTTTGCTTAGTCATCGGGTCCATTGTCTTGCAAGAGTGCTCTAGGTTTATCGCCTTGCGAGGTGCCTCGAGGAATCTAGAGTTGTGGTTAGTTACGCTAGCATGGTGCTAGGGCTTCCTTTCCACCATTGGATGCGTGTTCGTGCCCCACGGTTTGTAGAGGTAGGCGGCAGGTGGTGACAGCCCTGTCCGTCCCTTGTAATCCTCCACGTTCGGGTATGGCGTAGGAGTATATATGAAATGTCCGGAGATTGGGGCAGACTCTGATCGCTGGATCTCCCGATGATGGCTTGGCAGTAGAACAGCTTAGTCTTGGCTTGTGTGCAACTTAGGCTATAGGTAGATGCTACGTATGCTACTTGATGATGTACATTAGGAGTAGCAGTTCTTCTTACTTAACCTTAGTCTAGCTTAGAGTTGCCTCTCGCCCTTTTATCAGAGAGTGGAACTGCCTGCTGTGTGTGTCACACTATCCTCTATCCATTTATTGCCTTACCCCTGCATTTGGATATTGGTTATGGTCTATCATTTGTAACACCATGAGTATAAGTACACACTTGTCGACTACGTCTTCTTTTGGTAAAATATAAATAACGATACCCTGGAATACTCTCGGGTGAAATGCTACAACGGGTTATCCGTGCGCTTGCGGATTATCTTTTATGATTAAATACTAATAATACATTTCTGGCACTCGTTGCTAGTTGTGGATTATTATGTATCCTAAGCAAGTAACTTAACCCCAGGTATTTTGGCGCTGAACCGGGAATATTAACCCTAGGCCTAACCAGTCTAAGGTGGTGTTTTCTGTTTGGTGTAAGAAATACCAACAATGTCCAAGTCGCGTTCTTCACACGTGATGGTTATTGCATTCACACTCTCCTTGGGGTTAACCTCTGGTTGCCCAGGAAGTTTACCCACACGAGGAGACTGAACAGCTGAAGCAATCTGTGCAATTTGCGTTTCTAGCATCTTGTTATGGCTTAGTCGATTTTGCAGAGCAGTGCTGAATGTTCTAGCTTGGCATCTATGCTCTCTAAAGCCTTGTCTGTAGTAAGAAACTTCTTACTAATGCTATCATTGATCTTGACCTGGCCGAGCATTAGATCCTTGATAGAGGGCTCATAGCGGGAAAGATTACCATTGTTACCTCCCTGGTTCTTGTTGGAGGAGAGGTATGGCCTGGAGTTCTAGACGTAGTTGTTTTGGGAGCGGTACCCATTGCCATTGTTGAGGAAATTGCATTCCTCCCTCGCATTTGGGCAGTTGATGCCCATATGCCCTGTGTTGCCGCACTCTTCACAAGTCATGCGGGAGTCCGCAACTTGCAGATCCTGCGGAGAATCCACCTTGCGAAGTAGCTGATCGAGCTTGATGGCGAGCATGTCCATCGTCTCCACTTGGTGTACTCCACGGGTCTTGGTGTTCGTTGGTTGGTGTTCACCACGAGTCTGGTTGGCCGCCACCTTCTCAATCAGCTTCTTAACGTTCTTCACGCTAAGAGAGAAGAAGGAGCCACCTGCGGCGGCGTCGAGGTGCTCTCGAGCGGACGGCCTCAAACCGTGGTAGAAGCTCTGTATAAGGAGCCATTCTTCCATGCCATGGTGGGGGCATGAGAGAACGTACTCCTGCATCCTGTCCCAGGCTTCCGCGGTTGATCGTCTGCGAGCTGTTGGAAGCTCGATATCTTGTTCCGCAGGGCAGTCATCTTGCCCGGCGGGAAGAACTTGGCGAGGAAAGCATTGGAGCATGCCGTCCACGTGTCGAGGGACTCTTGGTTCGCGTAGAACCATTGGAGAGCCTTCCCCAACAGAGAGAATGGGAAGAGCTGCAGTCGGATGGCGTTCTGAGGTGCATCCTTCATGGCGAAGGTGTTGCACGTCATCAAGAACCTCTGGAGGTGAGCATTTGCGTCCTCCGACGGCTTCCCATAGAAGGGACTGGCCAAGATCATGTTGATCAAGGCCGGCTTGAGCTCGTAGTCCCTGTTAGCAATGCGTGGGTTGGGTCCCACGCGGATGTTCTCCGTGGTTGGCGCGGAGAAGTCACTGATCGTCTTCTCGACCGGGTCACCCATGTTGTTGTTCGTTGATGAGGTCGGAGGGTGCTCAACGGTCGGCGAAGGTAATCCTTCAAGAGCCAGAACATTCGATCGAGCGTGGGTGGGAGGAGGGGTTAGCCTAGCCCTCACCCTTCTCAAGAACTGTTCAGGATCTGGGTGGAAGTTTTCTGGTAGGTCGAAACCAGTCATGCACAGTCCTGTTTAATTTTCCACAAGAAGAAAACAGGACAAGCGTAAGCCCGCAAAAGTAAGTGATAATTATTTTTCTCACAAACTCAATGCATTTATTCAGAATCATAGCTGCTACTTCCCCAGCAACGGCGCCAGAAATGCTTGTTGGTGGTTCTTATGCGATAAAATTAAATTCATTAATTCCGCAAGCGCACGGAGGACCATTGTAGCATTTCACCTTGGAGTATTCCAGGGTTATCGTATTTATATTTCTGCAGGGAAGTAGAGCAACGTGATAGGCATGATATAATTGGGTGGCACACACCTTCAAATCCTAAGTGATAAGATAAATAAAAACCGTAGTATACATTTGGGAGAGCAACGTGATAGAGTTAAGACTTCCTATATGTTCATCTATTATTTACTCTTCCTAGCAGTCAAGTGTACAAGATTATCTACTCTAGCTAAGCTTACACACATACAAGTCATGTCGTTTCGGGGCACACACGTGCTAGGCCAACCGATGTTGCTAGTTCAAGCCTAGGGAACCATATGCTATAATTAAGACCCTGCTGAGTCCAACCCGGACGTGGTGGATTACAGAGACCGGTGCAGCTGTCACATACACTCACGGCTACCATCCTCCGTGGGGCTGGGTGCCAAACGTGCACAGGCCAAGCTCTAAGCTCCATGCTTACAACCCGCCTAGAGGAACTACTCTTGATCAACAGAGCAGCCCTATCTAAGAATAAACACGCATAGATTTCACCCGACGTCATCTCCGACGAGGGCACTCTCTCGTACTTGTCTACTCCAACAATCACGAATCCCACAACAAGACTTCTACGAGCACTTACTTAACAGAATAAATAAACTAAATAGAAAAGAACTACTAAAAGAAATAAATAAAGATAAAACTAAATATAATTATATTAAAAGAATATTTCTACAAGAGTAAGGATACAAAGACCTATACCAAAACTCCGAGAAGACTCTGGAAGCCTGAGAGAGCTCTGACTCTACTCTACTCTACTCTAACTCCCAAAGTAACTACTAAACAAGAAATGAAAACACTTGGATGAAGTGTGATCGTGCGAATTGCTTTTGCAGCCGGCCAGGGGTATATATAGCCTCTCCAGGACCCAGGGGACTAAATAGCCGAAGCTGGAGAGACGATGGCGCCGACCTTGGCCGGCCGACAGGTAGGGAGGCCGGCCGGCCGGCCGTCCCTTTGGTCGGTTTGCCACCGACTTGCTCCTAGACGCTCCTGATTGCTCCCTGAAGGCGGTCCGAAGGTCGGCTACTTCATGGGGGCGGCAGAATTGCTGTGGGGGCCAAGTTAAGGCCCAAATGGCCCACCTCTGGTAAGTCGGCGCAAATCCGCTGGGTTGTGCCTTGAATTGTGCGTGATGAACTTGATTCCAGCCCACTGGAGGAAGCCCGGGGCCTGTGGCCACCAGGTGGAGCCGGCCGGCCTAGGGTGGGGCCGGCCGGCCAGGATTTTCCCCTGGCTGGGCTCACTTTCCTCCATTATTTCCTCCTGTATCCAAATATTCACCAAAACTTGTGGAGTAGCATTAATCCTATCTACTATGCACATAATCTTGGTGTTATGCTTTTATTTACCGGTAGGGTGGCGGTCAAAACATGGTTTAACGACCGCCAACAACTGACTCCTCCCAGCAGCCAGTAATCAACTTTTACTTGTAATTATTTAATAATCTAATCAACATCGGCATCTCACCTTTGTTTCATTTTTCAGGACGTTCCCGAAGAAAATCTCGAAGAAGTCCATTCTCCTGAAGCGGATGCCGATGCCCAAGACGAGGCCGTCAACCTCCAAGATGACTCCGCCAACATCCAACAAACATCGGCTCACACTGCTTCAGAAGAAATCAGCATCGACAATCAGCCTTAGGTTTGTTCTCAAAATTTGTCCATCGGCATCCATGCCTTCCTATTGATGAATCTGGGGATACACAAACCACATCTGTTCAGAACATCCCAGAAAGCAACCCTCGGACACTGGAGCATCTTCTTCTCAAGCCGCCCCCGTCGATGCCGATGTCGATCTGTCTCAGGTAATATTCTAATTACTCTTTACTCTTATCAATTCATATCTAATTACCTTTTGCAATTGCAGGCACGTGTGATAGAACCAATCATTGCTAGGCATCACCGACAACCTCTGCCAATCAACATCTGCAATGAGTTGCTCGAGCTGGAAGCCAGGCTTGAGCATGCGACCACAGGAGATCTCACCCGCAACGCAAGTTCTGTCCGTGTCAGATTCGAAGCGCCTTCCAAAACACCTGATGGTCGCCCTCCATCCGGTGGCATATATAGAGGTTCGGCATTTTGACTTCGAGAAAGCTCAAGAGAACATCAATCGCTGATTCAAACAACATCAACTTCTCGCGGAAGCAGAAAAAGCTCTTGATTTCTCCCAGCAGGAATTGGAGAAATACAACTCCATGAAGGCTCAAATTGACAGAAGAAGAGAATCGGCTAAATCAATTAAAGAAAGAAGCCGAGGATCTGCGAGCAGCCCTGCAAGCCAAGGAACAAGAAGTATCGGCATCGGAAGAGAATATAGCCAGGATCAACACGAGCATACTTCAGGAGAAAGAGGTGGTCACGGCCTCCATTGCAGCTTCAGAGCGAGCCTGGAATTCCGTGCCTGCGGAGATCGAGTCTGATGACCATGACAACTATGTTCTTGCCGAAATCGACCAGCTTCGTTCTCATGCATTAGATGTAATCCGCGATTATCTGTATCCTCGTCGCGTCTGATGTAATAGCTTGATGAACATTAAATACTTTGTCTTCCAGCTCTTTTGATCACCATGTAATATATATGTCCACTTTTATCTTGCGTTGTTCCCCCTTTTTTTATTCTAAGGGCGATACCAGTAGCATCGGCCATCTTAAAGGCGACGCTCTTAACGTCGGCTTCGCTGGAAATTCAACCGAACACTTTTAGGAACCCACCCAAATACTAGGGTAGTACTTCTTTAGATACTTTCCATTAAGCGCTCGGCTAAATTCTTCACCATCCAGCTCCTTCAAAATATAAGCATTATCGGGCACGCATCGGCTAATTATATAAGGATCTTCCCAATTAGATGACCACTTGCCAAAACGATTATCTCGCACACCAATCGGCATCTTGACTTTCCAGACTAGATCTCCCTCATCAAATTGTTTAGTCACCACCTTTTTATTATAATGCTGAGCCACCCGTGCTTTATGTTGGTATTTCTTACACCAAACAGAAAACACCACCTTAGGCTGGTTAGGCCTAGAGTGAATATTCCCGGTTCGGCGCCAGAAATACCTGGGGTTAAGTTACTTGCTTAGGATACATAATAATCCATGACTAGCAACGAGTGCTAGAAATGTATTATTAGTACTTAATCATAAAAGATAATCCGCAAGCGCACGGATAACCCGTTGTAGCATTTCACCCGAGAGTATTCCAGGGTATCGTTATTTATATTTTCCCAAAGGAAGACGTGGTTGACAAGTGTGTACTTATACTCATGGTGTTACAAATGATAGATCATAACCAATATCCAAATGCAGGGGTAAGGCAGTAAATGGATAGAGGATAGTGCGACACACACAGCAGGCATTTCCACTCTCTGATAAAAGGCGAGAGGCGGCTCTAAGCTAGACTAAGGTTAAGTAAGAAGAACTGCTACTCCTAATGTACATCGTCAAGTAGCGTGCGTAGCATCTACCTATAGCCTAAGCTGCACACAAGCCAAGACTAAGCTGTTCTACTGCCAAGCCATCATCGGGAGATCCAGCGATCAGAGTCTACCCCAATCTCCGGACATTTCATATATACTCCTACGCCATACCCGAACGTGGAGGATTACAAGGGACGGACAGGGCTGTCACCACCTGCCGCCTACCTCTACAAACCGTGAGGCACGAACACGCATCCAAGGGTGGAAAGGAAGCCCTAGCACCATGCTAGCGTAACTAACCACAACTCTAGATCCCTCGAGGCACCTCGCAAGGCGATAAACCTAGAGCACTCTTGCAAGACAATGGACCCGATGACTAAGCAAAAGGAACAACTAGGTCTAGCAAGCAATTACTTAGACACAGGATCAAGGCTAGCACTACGTTAAGCATAGGCGTTCGTCGCTCAAGAACGAGCGACGAACGATGAACAATGAAGAACGATCATCGTTAACCGATGATCGAGTATGAACGAACGACGAACGAACGATGAACGATCATGAACGAACATCGATGAACGATGAACGAACGATGAACGAACATGAACGAACGAAGAACGTTCATCCAAGATCAAGGATGAACGATGAACTAGCATAAGCACATAACTACTACAAGAACGATGATATTCCATTGATAAGAGAATAAGTCTTACAAAGAGAGTAAAAGGATACAAGGGAATTTACCCCAAAACTCTCCAAGGGACTTGGGAGCCAAAAGGGCAGCCCAACTACTCAGCCTAAGCCTAACTAGAGAGCCCCTAGCTCTGGATGTGTGGAGGAGGGAATGAGCCTCTTGTGTTGTGTGTCTTCTAAGGGGAGGGGGTACCCCTTTATTTATAGCCCTCAAAGGCGGTGGAATTGAGGCGGTTCCGTAGGTCGGTGGCATTGATTGCAGGTGGAACCGACCTCCTGAAGTCGGTTGCAAACCGCCTTAGAAAGATGGACCCAGGGGGCCTCCCTGTCAGGTCGGCCGACCTAGGGTTGGGGGTCGGCCGACCTGGCCCTGGCCCCCCCTGGGCTGGGCTTCGGCAGGTTGCCTCCCCTCGGCCTTTTAGCCTCTTTTCCAGGTGCGTGGCCTCAGTTGATATTCTGGTAGGTTCTGGGCCTTTAATCCTTGAATTATATTCCCGCGGCGAGCGTCGTTTGGTGGACGTGTTGGAATCGTCGCCTTGGGCCTTGTTTACACCTGGAAATCCCTGTTTTCCACCTGCACATCCAAATCTAGAGGTACACGTGGAAATAGGTTATTTGGTAACAAAATGCAAGTAACAACTGTTAGTTCTTCCTTATTTATAGAGCTAATTGACGGTCAAAAACTGGGTCTAAGGACCGTCAACACTTTATTGTCTTGAATTTTCTTCAATGCAACCCACCGTTTCTGATTGACATCTTCGAATTCATCCATCATGAGATCATGATACTGCTCTGAAGTTAACTGATTCTGCAAATCGACTCTTCTAGATCCTGCATCGACCTCCCATGGCAAAATAGCTTCATGTCCATAGACCAAATGATATGACGTTACTTGTACCGATCCATGACGAGACATCCGATATGCCCATAATGAATCGGCCAACGAAGTATACCATTTTCTTGGCTAGTCCTTAATCTTATGCTTAATCAACTTGATCAAAGACTTGTTTGAAGCTTCAGCCTGACCACATTTGCTTGAGCGTAGTATGGTGATGAATTCAACAGTTTAATACCCATACTATCAGCAAAATCCCTGAATTCTTCAGAAATAAAAATAGAACCTTGATCTGTAGTAATAGTCTGAGGAATACCAAATCTGTAGATTATGTGCTCTTTAACAAAAGCAATCACATCCCTCAAGGCTACACTTCTGTAAGGCACTGCTTCAACCCACCTGGTAAAATAATCTGTAGCCGCCAATATGTATTTGTGCCCCTTGCTAGATGAAGGATTAATTTCGCCGATCATGTCGATTCCCCCTCCTCTAAACGGCCACGGCTTAATGATAGGATTCATTGCCAATGCCGGAGCTCTCTGAATCGATCCATATCTCTCTTGGCAGCCTTTATAATACTCAAAACAATCTTCAAGCATGGTAGGCTAAAAATATCCACTTCTTCTGATTAACCACTTCATCTTGTATGCCGACTGATGAGTTCCACAAATCCCATCATGAAGCTCCATCAGCATCTTTCTGGCTTCATCGACATTCAAGCACTTTAACAAGATCCCTTCCAAAGTCCTATAATAAAGCTGATCATCCATCAATACATACTTCATTGCTTTATACAGTAGTTTTCTGGACGTCTTTTAGGCTGGATCTTTTAAATAAGTCATAATCTCAATTCTCCAATCTTGCAAATCGACATCGGCTTCATTATCAACAGAACCTATAATGAGCCGATACCTAGATGCATGTTGAGCTAAGTCATTAGCTTCAAAATTCATTTGTCGAGGAACATGGCTGATTGTGATATGTTTGAAACCCTCCATCAAATCTTTGCATCTCTGATAATAACCCCGAAGCACTTCATCTTTGCACTCATATTCATCATTTAACTGTCCCACAATCAACAAAGAATCCCCAACAACTCCAATAAAATCGGCATTAGCCTCCTTCAACAGTTGCAGCCCTTTTAACACAGCTTCATATTCAACCTGATTATTAGTATGAGCTTCAACTGCGAACCAAAACTCAAACTTGGACCCTTTAGGGGTGACGATGACAATGCCAATGCCACACCCATGTTTCTAAATTGATCCATCAAACAGTAGGCGCCATGGAACTGGCTCCACCATGTCTTCATCATGCCCCCCATGCTGAACTATCAAATCATCGAATACCTGGGCCTTCACAGCTTTAGCAGACTCATATTTAAGATCAAACTCTGCAATTGCTAACATCCACTTCCCAAGTCTGCCCTTCAACACTGGAGCGGACAGAATATATCTGACAACATTGGCTTGACAAACAATAGTGCATTCCTCGGATAACAAATAATGTCTCAATTTAGTACAAGAGAAATAAAGGCATAAGCATAACCTTTCGATTTTATAGAATATCTGGTCTCCGCATCTACCAATCGTCGACTGAGATAAAAGATAATCCTCTCACTGCCATCTTGTACTTGCGTCTTGTCATCGGCAGATAAATATAATTTGAAAGGAATACCTGGCTTAGGCGGCATTAACACTGGTGGAGAAATTAAATAATCCTTGACGTCATCAAGTGCCTTCTGATGTTGGGCTTCCCATCGAAATTCCTGATCTGCTTTTAACTTCAACAATGGAGTAAAAGCATTAATTCTTCCAGAAAGATTAGAAATAAACCTCCTGACAAATTTCATCTTGCCGATCAGAGTCTGCAACTCCTTTTTACTGGTGGGAGGTTTAATCTTCTTGATTGATTCCATAATCTTAGGACCAATTTCAATTCCTCTCTCATGAACAATAAAGCCCAGAAATTGACCTGCTGATACACCAAAGGCACACTTGTGCGGATTCATTTTTAAGCCATACTTCCTGGTCCTCTCCAGCACTTCCCGCAAATCGGCAGTATGATCTTCAATTGATTTAGACTTTACCATCACGTCATCAATATAAATCTCCACCAATTGGCCGATCAAATCATGATAGATGAAATTCATCGCCCTTTGATACGTGGCACCAGCATTCTTTACCCAAAAGTCATAACGACCCACTCAAACAATCCAAGGGCTCCTGGACACCTAAAAGCAGTCTTCATAATATCTTCTTCAGCCATGAAAATCTGATTATACTCTGCATTTCCATCCATGAAGCTCAAAATCTTGTGTCCAGCAGTTGCATCAATCAGTACATCTGCCATCGGCATTGAGTACTCATCCTTGGGTGTAGCCTTATTCAAATCTCTAAAATCAATGCAAACCCGCATCTTCCCATTCTTCTTAGTCACTGGGACAACTGGACACCCACTCTGCATATCGGCATGATCGAATAAACTTGGCATCATACAACCTTGTAATCTCTTCCTTGACAGCATCATAAATCTTTGGATCAATTCTCCTATTAGGCTGCTTAAACGGCTGATACCCAGGTTTGATGGGCAATCTGTGTTGAACAATATCTCGACTCAAACCAGGCATCTCACTATAATCCCAAGCAAAACAATCTTTATATTCTTTTAATAATGCTATCAACTTCTCTCTAAACTCTTTACAAATGAAGTATTGTTGTCGAAATGTTCAATTCATATTTTTGTCAGTATTGTTGGCCCCAACATACCATTTAATGGTATCCAGAAAGAGTACATGTCTGACGACAATAAGGTTAAAACTGCTATTAAGGTCAGAATTAAGAAAAAAACTAGTCTTTGCATTTCCAATGTTTTTTTTTGTGAAATATACCTATATTAAACAATAATTTTGTATTTTCAGGAAGCCTTAATAGAATGTTGTGTGAATCTGTCCGCGAAACGAGTTAATGATTCACGCAAGTAAGAGTTATTAGTTATCTTAATCTTTCTGGTTTATTAAACCGTTTTAGTTTACTGTCCAAAATAGTTCTTGTGTGGAGCAATGAAATACACATGTGTGGTGCAGGTTTCTTAATCGAGACACGCTGGTGTGGAGAGAGAGGACCATTCTGAGGACAACTTGGAAATAATGGGTGAGAATCTCTTCCCTTTTCATAAAAACATATCTCCAATATATTTCACTTATAGTTATGATGTATCTCAACATTTTTTATTGTTGTTTCAAACTGCAGAAATGTTACTCAAACTGTAGGTGACGATTCAGTAAATAGTTCTCCACAACATATTGAGGTACCTCAAGGCCTGTCGGTTGACCTAGATGATTCAGACAGTAATGTTACTCCACAAGCTGGTGAGGAGGTAGATCAATTCCAATCTCCGGACGTCCCTATCACAGACGACTCGACCTTGACCTTCAGGGAACGAGTATTCAAGCAAAAGTGAGCATATATTCGTTTGGCATAGTTGCACCTCCTGAATGCTTCTCTTTCAACAATAATAATGCATATGAATATTTTTTTGTTTTTCTTTTGAAGGACTGTTACTCTCATCCAGTTTTGGGACAAAGAAGATTGCGATGCAGAAGAATATTGCTTGAGTGCATTCAATGGAGAAGATTTGGAGAGAAGTTTCAGTAACGGTGCTCAAGTAGGGAGACTCCCAACTGACTATTTATCTCAGATGCTATCTTATGATGATGGAAAAAATAGGACGGGCTTTGATCGTGGTCACAGGATATTCCTACACACAACTCACAGTAAGTGTGTTTCTTAGGATCTTGATGTGCCCCTAACATAAATAAGATATAACCAACGTGTGAATTGCCTTCTTTTTCAGCAAATGCTTACCCAGGGAGAATTTGGAAAGACTGAATACTCAAATCAATTCACCAAAGTGTTAAGTTTTCTCAAGGAATCAATAGAAAAAATTCGCGAAGCAAAATTAGTAAGCACCCAGCTAGTCATTTTTTTTGCTTTATACTCTTGTGTTAAATCAAATTGTTATGCAATTATGATGTTAACGTGTTTTTATTTTGCAGATATTTCTACCATTTCTGTATAAAAGACACTGGAATGATTATTGTTTGGATATGGAAAACCAAAAGATAGTTATTCTTGACTCGCAATACAATGAATTTGTTCCCCAGCACAAATTTCGAAAAGAAGCTGTGAGTATTCTTCTCTTTTCAAGATGTATGTTTAGATTTTTTTTTTCTCACTTACTAAATGAGAAAACAGCTTCCTTCCCTGTACATGAGACTTGAGACGATTTGGGAGGAGGTGCCAGATTTCACAAATTGGCCTCAAAATTTCTATCCAACACAAACGCATGGCACGAGTGATGATAACCATGGAATCCTTATGATGAAACATATGGAATATTATCATGGTAGTGGATTCAAAGAAGACATTGATGAGGTAAATCCTGTTTTTTTTTTTCTCCCCTATAACCACAAGTCTGCTACTTTGTTTCCCTTACATCTTTGTTCATAATGTATATTGTTTTGCAGGAAAAAGTGGACGAATACAGGGAAGAGTACCTGAAACGCATGCTTGGGCACGAGTGTAATCTCCTCCGTGACATGCTTGGGAGCAGGCTAAAAATGAGTGAGAGAGATCTTTCTTCTATCACTACTACACAAGCTAGCAAGGAGATAGCGGACTTAAGTCAAGTCCAATCCCTAGATGTCCCAAACAAGATGACCTTCAGGAGAAAAATATTTGAAAAAAAGTGAGCTTCCCCTCCTATTTTTTTCTATCTCAATGATAATGCAGTTCAACATATTTATTTTTTGGTTGTGTTGAACTGCAGAGATCTTAGATTCATCCAGGTTGCATGCCGTTTTGCGGAAAATGCAGAAATATATTCTAAAGTTGGGCTCATGGGAGACTTATTGGAGGCTAGTTTCGGAGATCACAAGCAAGTAGATCGAGATGTAATTGACATTTTTGCTAGAATGCGGTCCGAGGGTTTTCCTACCTACATCAATCACGGTAATGTCTTTTAGGGTCTTGTTATACTTCTCTTGTAAGTAATATGTATAGTCCAATAGATTTTAATGGGATTGCATTTTCAGGAACTTGCAATGAGCCAAAACTACGATGAAGAGATCACGATGAAGATGTGCAAGCTTCTCAAGGCATCCCAAAAAGAAATCTGCCAAGCTATATTTGATTTTTACTCTCATGCTATATCCATCTTTTAGTAATTATTGTGTCATTGCTGTTCAGATATTTTTACCATTTCTTACCGGAGGGCACTGGACTCTTACTTGTTTGGACTTGAACAAGAAGGAGATAGACATTCTTGACTCACTAAACGGAGGGCCTAGTTACCACACGTTTGAACACAATGCTGTGAGTGTCTCTCTATTCAGGACATTTTTCTCACTTATTTTCTCTATCACATTACTTGCTGTAATTAACCCAAAAAAACAGCTTATTCGGATATGGACGGAACTTAGGAAGATTTGGAATGAGGTGCCTCAATCCACTACTTGGAAAAAAAATTACCCACAAACACGTCTGCAACAATGCAACGACTGTGGAATCCTCATGATGAAATATACGGAGAACTGGAATGGAAATATATTCATAGGTGCCATCGATCCGGTACTCTCATTCTTTTCCCCCCTGTAAGTGGCACACATCCTACTTTGTTTGAGATACATGTTGATAATTCATTGTTTTGCAGGACAAAGCAAATGAATACAGAGTTGACTACTTAATCGGCATGATTTATCACAAATGTAACAACCTCAGTGTCACACCCGATTTTTATATACATAAATCGGATGCATTCTACATGTATGCCAGGATCTGTTTTATCATACATGTAGCGACAATATAGTGATACAGTTCTATAACGAGTAAAACTGCATTAAAAACAACAAACCAGATAAACATAGCAGCGGAAGAAGACTCCAGGGCGCTCCACAGGCAGTCGACTGGCGGCAACGTGACCTTCTCTGCATCATCTTCAACGTAGTCTTGGCCTCCTCACTGAGCAACAACAATATATATGGAAAAGCAAGAGCGTGAGTACATGCCGTACTCAGCAAGTGGGGGAAAGTATGACATGCAAGGCTATTATCAAGAAAGGCTTAACTCAGTGTTTGCATCTATGCAATCCTAATATAGACACCTACATCAAAAGCATCCTAATTACTAAGTGTGATGAAAACTCCCAAACCAGAAGACAGCTCACCAGGTTCCAACCACCTGGCTACCAACTCATCGGGTTCCCACCACCCGACTACCAACCAACCAAACCATCCAACTAATCATGAATAAGTCCAGGCTTGCTCGTGACCGTGAGCACGGCTGTCAAGACAGTTTTACACTCTGCAGAGGTTGCACCCTTTACCCACAAGTCGTGATTTCATCACCCGTCGGTGACTAAAACCTCCATTATGCCGTATGCACACTTCCTTAGGTGTGCGGCCAGGAGATCACTACGAGGCCTTTACAAAGCGCCTCCAAACCTGGGTGCACCCGCTAAGGTTCCACCGCTAACAGCATATTGGAGTCCATTTTACCTCCGCTGCAGAAGCCCCCTCTGGCGCCACTAAACATCCGAATGGTGCACACAAGGTAAGGAGACAACTAATTAATTGGCCAAGCTGCTCCCATCGCAGTCTTGTGATGGCGCGGATATGCCGGGTTACATGCTCCATGAACCGGTCCTTAGAATCTAAAGCAGGTACAAGCACAAACCAAAGTCTCGTGCACGACGGCACCATACCAAACCAACCATCCTGCTCAGATTCCTATCACCATGTCTCTAACCATTACCAAGCCCATTTAGTTGCATATGTCATTAGTCAAGATTAAGACACTTCCCACCCAAAACATACAGCAGGTCTAAGCATAAATCTACCCATAACCAAGACACTACCCAACTGGCGACAAGGAATAATGAGGAACAGGATAATGACACATAGGATTCAAATTAAACGCGGTGCATCCAAGGAATATTCTACAAGTAATACTAATAGGAGCAAGATGTTCAAGGACACTTGCCTGTTCATATAATGCTGCTCAGTGATCTTCTCTTGCTCTTCATGTTCACGTACCGCTTCTCCACGTCATCGTCGGTTCAAACGAACTATTGATAAAAGAAAAGGCACAAACAAATAAATACAGTACAACAAACAGTACAAACATATCATAAAAACACTATGGTTGGGTAGATTTTGATGAAACGAAGATTTAGGCGCAAGAATCGCCTAAATCGGAATTACCGATAAAAAGATATAAGCGATTCAAGATTATTCCGAAAGCTGTACAGTAACAGGGGCTTAAAGAATTCAGTTTATACATAGAACATGGTATGTTGCGCAAGATGGGGGTCATGCTGATGAGAACATCAGGAACTAGAGTATTTTTATATTGGAAACATAGCAGGCTGCGTGTTCTGAATAGCAAACGAAGAGGTACCCAAAGGTCTGATCGTAGCCATTCCTAGCATATTTAACGAATGAGATGGAACAGGTATACAAAAGCTATCACTGGAGACCAGCTACGGCAGAACGCCATGCTGAGACGGCAAGCTCAAAGAAGACATGCTATCTGTGCTACGGTCTAGGGAACTTGATGAAAGGCAGCACAAAGGAATCAGACCGGCCTAGAGTTCTCACCTAGGGCGTGGTGATGGCAGGAAACGGCGATGATGGCGGATCATGGTTGCCGGTGTTCGTGTCGAGGGCGGCTCCTTGACTGGGAAGCATCGGCATGGAGTGGCAGGCAAGACTCATTCATGAGCTCGCGGTTCCACAGGACATGAAGGAGACGTCGGGGAAGGGCTTGACTTCGTACAGACGTAGATCAAGGAACTCCATCGAAGATCGCCGAGTGTCGGCGGGCAGGAGGTTCCCGGGGTGGAGCGGCGGCGCGAAAGGCCGGGATGCGCTCCTTGCGTATCAGCGCATCCGTGGAAGATGTTCAGGAGGCGAGGTGCGCACGGGTGGTGCAGATCGGCGCTGCAAGGTGGAGCATGGCCGGAGACGGGGACGACGGCGGCGGCGGCGGCACTGTGTCTCGAATTTGGCTATGGTGATTGTTGAGGCAGCGAAAGGGGTGTGGTGAGGCGCTGGGCATCGCTGAGGTAGAGGGGAGGAGAGGGAAAGCCGAAAGCTTGGTTGCCGGAATTGATGGCCGGAGCAATGGTCGTTAATGGCGTGACGATGTTTTATGGAAAGTCAAGGAGGTGCGTGCTGAAGTTTTGGAAACTGCTCTCCTCCTTGCGAACTGAAGTGCAGGATGTGGACGGAATTGCATCCAGGTTAGAAGTTGCACGGAGCCTGCGCACGTTGATTGCGGCGGTTTCTCCAGGAAAACATTAAGGTTACGGCAAGACTGCTTTCAGGTGCGTGATGCAACTATACAGGCGAGGCAGAAAAACAGGTTTTTGTTATGTCCTGCTGGAGGCTTTGTTGCTACGGGGATAATTAAGAGCAGGGAGAGAGGGATGGAAAGAGAACAAAACATGAGAGAAAAACAAGGTCGCCTTCTGTTGGATCATGCATGCATGTCGATCGACTGCTGCATGGCAAGTTAAGATGAGAGTTTGGGGATTATAGAAATCAGTGGAAAATAGATAGAAGAATATTTTAAATGGGGAAAAGAATTTGCATAGGGATTCTCAAGGAATTTGGAAAAAGAAATATGACAAAGAATTATCCAACCATCAAAATTCCTTAACCTATTCTATAAATTTCTAAATTCATTTTTCATTACATAAAACAAAATTATTTTATTTTCAACAAAAACCAAGAGAAAATAAAGAAAAAGACGCACATCCCAAAATATAAATTTTGGGGTGTGACACTCAGCCCGAGTGTTAGAAGCTGGCTTACAGAGATGGTGCAAGATGTAGTCAATGCTTCAGCTGCACCGACCCCATGAGCCGCCTTCATTGTGAGACAAGGAGTCAGATGTCATCCACGCATATGTTCCTGGAGCTTTTGTTTAATAGTCTCGCCGGCGTCATACCGTGCAGCTCATCCTTTTGTTAATGGTTCTGATTAGTGCGATCTAGGGCAAGCCTCTTTTGGTGCTTCCATCCCCTGCTTTAGCTCGAGTTGAGAGTCCAAACCGTCAATGGATTTCCACCTACTTACCTATATGTCTAAGACCATTTAGTTTATGAATGATGAACTTTATTTATGTGTTAAGAGACAAGGATTACTATGCTCTGATGTGCTAAGTGATATTCTCTCATCATAATTGAACTTAGTCCTTTTAAAACTAATTTTCCAATTGAGACAAGGAGAACTTCCAAATCATGCGGATCCCTACTCTGTCAACAAAATTAGGCACCATTTGTATTTTGCAGTTGAAGTTTGAAAGCCAAGATTCAAGCACCGGAGGCAACTTGATTTTAGGTGGTACACCCTAGTCTGGCTTGGTCTACTTGGAGTGGAGTGCTGTCGTGGTGCAGTTACGTGGTCTCATTTGCGTTTTTCGCCTGTAGTGGGCTTACTCCTAGACTCACTAACGAAATTATCTTTATATGGAAATGAAGGAATGTTGAGCAATTAATGGAAATATATTGAGAAATTATCCTAGCCCTTGCTTTCTCCTCCTAGACTGGATAGACAAGAAAATAGAAAAAAAAAGCTTGAGGTGCTGTCGTGGTGGAGTAACATGGTCATCCGGGGACGGGGAGTTAAGTGGTCGACTTATGTGATGCGGTTACGTGGTGACGTCGACTTACGTGACTTACGGTTGATTGTCGGTTAGTGATGCGGTTAAGTCGATTTACGTGACTTACGTGGTCGAGTTACGTGGTTTTTTCCTCCCTCAGCGGTTTTGTCCACTGCTCTCACCCTATCGATTTCCAAGCTTGATGCCATCCTCGATGTGCTCCCCCTTGTGCTTGATTCGCGTCTGGAGAGGCAACGGCGCCAGCACCACGTGGGATGGAGGTTGTGGTGGGAAGCTTGCCCGCGTCGGTGCTTGATGTCTAGGGCGGCGTGGCGGCGAGCATGTGGACGCCAAGGGAGAGGATAAGACATTGTTCACAGCAGGGCCCGCGTAGTTGAGTGGCAAGGCATTTGACATGTGGGCCCTACTGCCATGTGTATGCCACATCAGCCAAACCACCATCCAAAACCGCTTGAGGAGGAAAAACAACCAGTTTCGTGAGTTCTGGGAGGACGGATACCCTGTTTTGTAAACGAGGGAGGAAAATCGAACTTTAGGATAAGTTGAGGGAGGTGAAATGGACTTTTTCCAAGAAAAAATGGCGCTACATAGAAAAATTTGTTGGGCTGGATCTAGGTGTGGGCCACGGCCCACCCAACCCTAGCGCCTCAAAACCACAAATGCATGGCTGAGACTGTCTCAAAAAAAAAAAGAAATGCATGGCTGAGCATTGCTTGGTGTTCGGCGCTAGGGTCTCTCTGGTGACTCGAACTTAGGTCACGGCTGAGCTTTCTCCTCAGATCCGTTCCAGGTTTTTTTCCACAAATCCACACAGTTTCTCACATAGAGTTAAGTTTCCACCTGTCCATTACAATTCGCGACACCACGTCGGAGGCGGAGGTGTGGTGTGGACATTGTTGGCGGCAGAGGAAGATGGGTGATCGGGGGAAGGGAGGGTTGGAGGAGGCGATGATGAAGCTGAACCTTTCGACGGTGGAGAGGAAGGGGATGTAGATGAGTGGGGGCTCGAGGGAGGAAGAATGGCATGCAGTCGGGAAGGCCTTCTCGGAGAATTCTCCGATGGGTGTCGAAGGGATACATCAAACCCTTGGCAAAATCAGTTGGTGTGTGGATCGGGGTATGGAGTGCAAGGAGATGGGTGACAACTTGTTCCTCTTCCACTTCAACCATCCGGCGGCTGTGCCGGACCAGGTCATGCGTTGATGGTTATGGTCTAAGATCAACGATACGGGGATACCGATACGACGCCGATCCAAAAACCGTGGTTTTATAGAGAGTATCGCCGATACAGGTACGGCGGCCTCCTGCGGGTATCGGTGATTCAGAGGTTATGGTGGCGTATGATCGAAGGTGGGTGTTGGAGATGGTGGAGTTCCATCATGTTCCCATTAGGTGGGGAATCTCCCTATGGGAATGATGAATAAGGAGGTGGCAGAGATCATAGGCAATGAGGTGGGTCACTTCTTGTATGTAGATGTAGAGGAGAATGGCATAGATTGAAGGTGCGAATCAATAAACCCTCATCAGGGGCATCACAATGAGATTGAGGAGGAAGATGGAGGGAGATGGTGCCCACTAGAGTACGAATTCCTCCCGGAATTTTGGTACTCGTGCGGCATCATAGGTCACATGGATAAAAATTGTCCTACACCGGCGGAAAGAGGTGCCAAAAATAGTATGGACATTGGCTGCGTGTTCTTGCAAGCACAGATCCGTTCAAGAATTGTGCAATGTGGTCGTGAATCCAGGAGCAATGGCGATTGGCGGAAGGATAAGGAGGAGAGTCTCATGGTAGGGCGGAACACATTTTCGGGGAAACAACTGGTCTCCTCGGAGGGTACTATGAATGATGGGTGTGTATGTGTGTGTGTGTGTGGGGGGGGGGGGGGGGGGGGGGGGGTAGGCACTAAAAAGGTGCAGGTTGATGGGGGGTCATCTGCTGGGGTGGACGTGCATGCCATGCATGGTAATGTTCATCCCACCCCACTGATGTAAAAGGAAAGCGGTAACTGGACTGATGAAGGGGGGAAGAGATTTGCAGGTACGTTTAAGAGAAGACGAAAGAAATCTAAGAGAGAAGTCCTGTATGTAGATACAAGCTGCTGCTTCATGGCATTCAAAAGAGCATGGCCATGGCCCTGAGCAAGAATTCCACACCCATCGATGAACATAGGATATTAACAAACTGTTTAGGACAAGCATCGATGAACAAAGGCAATCTGTAACCACAACTGAACCACAAATAATAGCACGAAACATGAAATGCATTTAGTGGATCTAACAGAGGAGGCAAGGGGAGAGGCTAACCCATTTTTGCCTCTCCAAGGGTAGTGTAGACCATCCACAGAGGAGCCAAAGAGAGAGGCATTATGCCTCGGAGGAGAGAGGATATGTAAAAATGCCATCCCTCTCTCCTCCGACGCATTTGCTACTGCGCGAGTCCAGCGCGAGTCCTTGGCGCCGGCGTCCAACCACCGCCTCCCCATGGCCTCCCCTCCCTCCCGGCCTTCTAGCCCATTGCCATCGGCGCCTCCATTGCCGGCCTCCTTGTCCCTTTTCTCCTCCTCCCCCCTTTCATCTTCGGCGGCCGCACATCTTGTTGGGCTTGGGCTCATGCTGGGACTCAACGTGCCAGAGCGTGCACTCGCCGAACCCGTTGGAGAGATGCTCGAGGAAGTCACCGGAGAAGAGCGCGACTGCGCTACCTTCCGCCTGAAGGAGGAGGAGGACGACACCTGGATCTGTGGCTCGTCAATGGCCTCAAGCATCCGCCCAGCATCGAAGCCCCTGAGCGCAGCTGCTGCCACCCTCGACACCACCAACACCGACTTCCTCCTCGCGACGACGGTGCTGCCGTTGGCGTACAGCGTGGACGCCGCAGCCTGGCGTGCGTACGCGAACGAGGACGAGAGGTATAGGAAGGACCAGAAGCTCTTCTTGCGCGGGCTCTTGGCCATGAGCGACGACGTCGAGTAGGGAACTGCTCTTCCACGGGCCGGCGGCATGTTCGTCGACAGCAACGCATGTTCCTGCTTCGGCGGTGACTCTGGTTGCGGTGCTGTGAGTTGTTTGGCTCGCGAAGACGCAGTGTTCGCAGTCTCTTTGATGGACACCAGGGCCGCCGGTGACCGCCTCATTGTTGGACGACGAGGCCGTGGTGCTAGCCACCGCCTTAATAAACGCTGAGGCTGCCGTTCTCGCCGCCTCCTTGCCCGACGACGAGGCCACAACCTTAGCCGCCGCCTTGACGGATGCCGGTCTCGTCGGCTCCCTGCATGTCGACGTCGTGGCCGCGGGGCTAGCCGCCTCTTCCTCGCCTGCTGCATGGCTTGGTAGTACCTTTGATGGCATTGGACGCCTTCTACATTAGCTGCCGCGCCTACACCGCGGACCATTTCGACATGGACGCCGGCGTAGCTCTGGCCTTGTCCGGTTTTGGTGTGGGCCTTGACACTTGCTAAGTCATACCAGATAAACCATCACCGCCAAGGATGCCAGAAATGCTTTATCGGTAATTCTTATGATAAAAGATAATCCGTAAGCGCACGGATAGAATATCAGTTGTAGCATTTCACCTTGGAGTATTCCAGGGTATCGTTATTTATATTTTCCCAAGGGAAGACGATGGTCAAGATCATACTCGTTGTAACACTTGCAGCTCAAACACTAGTATAGATTGGCTGATTAATGACGAAATTACTGTAGATCTGTCACTATTTTGGCGGGTTTTCCCGTTTCTGGCCGATTTTCGTGGTCAGTCACTAACAAGCCAGATTTTGACGAAAAACCGTCAAAATTGGTGCACCGGATCGTCCCGTGTAGTGCCACGTGGCGCACCATGAAGCGCTCGTCGAGCCAACATATCGGACACCGTGGGGCCCACGGTCAAGTAATTTTCGTCACTGCTCTTGCTGGCCCACATGTCAGGCGCACCGAAGGAGATTGTCAACCCTCCTGTCTACTTTTGCATGGCCCACCCATCTATGATAGAAGCTTTTAAATTTCGGTACTTGGCGCGAATATTCGTAGCGGGAAACTCGATTTGAATGCTGTGCGCCTTGGTCCATCGGAATGAAAACTCGTTTTGGCGGCAGCATTGCCTTGGCCGGCGGCAAAATTACTTCAGAGTTCAGACCGCAAGGTAACCCCCATCCAGGAGGACACCGGTGTCGGCGATGAGTCCATCTTGGCGGAGGCTTAACGCCGGTGAAGAATTACCACCGGCTACAGCTGCTGATCCCACGAAGGTACGGATGTCCTCCACATTCCAAAAAATTATGCGCTACGATGACCTGCCAATTTTTCGCTTATCGGGTTCAAATTTTGTATAGATGGACAGAAGTTGGATTCGTAAATCTAGACGATTTAGTCACGAACATCTTCTGGGGGTCAATGATTTCATGGGATTTGTTCAGGCCACAAAAGGGAGTGATTCAGTCATACTTTGCCCATGCGCTCGGTGCCTGAATCATGAAGAGCTAGATCTTTTTCGAGTGAGAGATCACTTACTAATGTACGGGATGCAAAGCTTGTATGATCGATGGATCTATCATGGGGAACCTTCAGATGGTCCCGAAAGTGAACAGAGTCATGAGGATGATGGATTTCCCGAAAGTGCAGACCATGAGAATGCCGATGGCAATGAAGTCTTCGATGATGATGATGAACTTCCAGATATTTTCGTGACTTGTTCAAGCTGATCTTACAGGTGATGGTGGTGGACCAAGGTTTGAGAGTGTGTTAGATGAGTTACACAAGGAGTTACACGAGGGATCTCGTTATACAAGATTTTCATTTGTGGTGAAGTTGCTTCATATCAGGTCATTCTATCAGATCACCAATGTTGCGTTTACTGCAATGATGAAGTTGTTGTCCTTAGCATTTCCTCATTGCTCTCTTCCAGCATCTTACAATGAAGCAAAGAACTTCCTTAGTTCCCTGGGACTTGGATACACCACAATCCATGTGTGTCCGAATAATTGTATTCTCTTTCGGGGGCAGCATGAGAAACTTGAACAGTGTCCAGTCTGTGGAGCATCAAGATGGAAAGATAAAAATGGAAACAAGCGTATTCCTGAGAAGGTTTTGAGGCATTTTCCAATTATTCCAAGGCTCCAGAGGATGTTTAGTAAGAAGGAATTAGCAGAGGATACACAATGGCACCTCAGGAAGCGACGGCCTATCCATGGTGAAATGAACCATCCAGCTGATGGTGAGGCATGGAAAGACTTCGATAGGAATTTTCCCGAGTTTGCAAATGATCCTCGGAACTTGAGACTCGGCCTTGCCACTGATGGTTTCAATCCATTCAGCCAACTGAGCAGCTCACACAGCATGTGGCCGGTATTTCTTGTGCCGTACAACCTCCCACCATGGGAATGTGTGGAACAGAGCAACTTAATGATGGCCTTGCTCATTCCTGGTCTGAGTTCTCCAGCGAAGGATTTTGATGTGTTCTTGGAGCCTCTCATTGAAGAGTTGATTCAGCTTTGGGAAGGGGTCCTTACTTTTGATGCATCTAGTGGTGCAGAATTTAAACTGCATGCTGCAGTTTTATGGTGCATCCATGATTATCCAGCACTGGCCACGTTGTCTGGGCGAGTGACAAAAGGTTATTATGCTTGTGCGCGCTGTGATAAAAATCCTTGCTCAAAACGGATAAAGAACAAGATATGTTATATCGGGCACCATCGTTTCCTTGGTAACGAGGATCCTTTGAGGGTTAATGCCCAATTTTGTGCGCAAGTACCCATTGAAAAGCCAGGGCAATTTACTACAGAGGAGCTGCTGCAGCAACTAGACAATGTCAAAGATGTTAGACCAGGCATCTCTCGACCACGAAAAAGGAAGAGGGTAGAAGACCAATGTTGGAAACTTAGGTCTTCTCTGTTTGACTTGCCGTACTGGACAAGTTGATACCACATAATCTTGATGTCGTGCACATTGAAAAGAATATATGTGAAGCCCTTCTTGCAACGCTTCTAAACATTTATGGGAAGACCAAGGACACGTTGAATGCTAGGATTGACTTGGAAAATTTGGACATAATGCCACAATTACAGTTGCAGCTTGAGGCTGATCAATACGTCATGCCAAAAGCTCCGTATGCATTGAGTAAAGAAAAACAGAAGAAATTTTGCGAATTTATACAAGCGGTGAAATTTCCAGATGGGTATGCTGCGAGCTTAGTAAGATGTATTGCTGAAGATGGTTGCAAACTCACGAGATTGAAAACACATGATTGCCACATCCTGCTCCAAAGGATCTTGCCAGGTGCCCTCCGAGGTCTCGTGGCTAAACCCATTTATGAGGCAGTTGCGGAACTGGGTTTGTTCCTTCGGAAACTATGTTGCAAACGGCTTAAGTTAAAAGATTTAGAAATCTTGAGAGATAAAATCCCACAAATTTTGTGCAAGCTTGAGAACATTTTCCCTCCTGCATTCTTTGATGTCATGGTACACTTGGCTGTTCATTTACCTGAAGATACAATCCTTAGAGGTCCAGTACAGTATGGGTGGATGTATCCTGTTGAAGGAAAGCTGTGTAAATTAAAGAGCTTTGTGAGAAACAGGGCAAGACCTGAAGGGTCCATTGCAGAAGCATATATTGCCAACGAGTGCTTGACATACTGTTCAAGATACTTTGGTGATGATGTTGACACACGATTCAATCAGGGCAGCAACATAGAGAATTGTTGGTATTTCTTACACCAAACAGAAAACACCACCTTAGGCTGGTTAGGCCTAGGGTGAATATTCCCGTCGGCGCCAGAAATACCTGGGGTTAAGTTACTTGCTTAGGATACATAATAATCCACAACTAGCAACGAGTGCCAGAAATGTATTATTAGTATTTAATCATAAAAGATAATCCGCAAGCGCACGGATAACCCGTTGTAGCATTTCACCCGAGAGTATTCCAGGGTATCGTTATTTATATTTTCCCAAAGGAAGACGTGGTTGACAAGTATGTACTTATACTCACGGCCAATATCCAAATGCAGGGGTAAGGCGATAAATGGATATGAGGATAGTGCGAGAGGCAACTCTAAGCTAGACAAAGATTAAGTAAGAAGAACTGCTACTCCTAATGTACATCATCAAGTAGCGTGCGTGGCATCTACCTATTGCCTAAGCTGCACACAAGCCAAGACTAAGCTGTTCTACTGCCAAGCCATCATCGGGAGATCCAGCGATCAGAGTCTGCCCCAATCTCCGGATATTTCATATATACTCCTACACCATACCCGAACGTGGAGGATTACAACGGACGGACAGGGCTGTTACCACCTGCCGCATCCAAGGGTGGAAAGGAAGCCCTAGCACCATGCTAGCGTAACTAACCACAACTCTCACTACAAGAAATCCGGCATTCTATGACGATTTTCTTGTGATGAAAGACATATTCGTCATAAAGTTTTGATGTTTTATGACGATTTTCATGAGGTAGAATATTTAGTGACAAAAATTCAGTGATCGTCACAGATTTTTTTCATAAAACGTCATAAACCATACCCATGCTAAATTATGACGATTACAGGTCATCATAATTTATCTACAACCAAACGTCACGATATATTGTTCCTATGTTTTCTTTGGTAAAAAAATGACCATGCAATCTTCTCTCAAGTTTGCCCCCCCCCCCCCCCCCCCCCCGTCAGCGAATAACATTGTCTACGTATGGTAGGGCCTGCTTGTCAGTTCTATTAAGAAAGTTAAAAATACTCCTCGGCAGGAACCGAACCGAGGACCTTCTGCCTGAACACCGAAGTACCAACCACTAGGCGCCAGTAACGTGTTTTAACAGATTAAAACTAACCATTTTTTTAGGAAAAAAGATTTTAGACCTCGGCTGCAGGCGCGTGCGGGCGGTAACTAAAACAATTCTGCTGCGGGCGCGAAGCCAAAACTTGAACGAAAAATCTGGCGCCTCCGAGCCCACCTCCTCTCAATTTTAAGGTCAAATGACATTTATGTCCAGATTGTTCTAGAAAGGTTTCCTGCGCACAGAGTATATTTTGGTAAAATGCCATGAGCTCCCCTGCTGTCCGCTTCTTATCCGTTCCTCCCCAACCCTCGCCCGCCCGGCCGCCCGTGCTCCCTCGCTCCGCCCGTCGCTCGCCGCCGCCGCCCTCACGGGGTGCACGACCCCCGCCTGCATCCGAGCCCGCGCCTCCTCCTCGATCGACCGCCTGCCACTACCGGACGCGGAGGCGGACCTGTGCCCACCGCGGAGCTCGCGTACGCGGCCGACGCCGTCCGCGTGGTGGCCGACCTGTGCCCGCCCCGCGGACCTCGCGTGCGCGCCGCCGTCCGCGCGCACGGCCTCCTCGCCAAGCGTGACGCGGGGGATGACCCGGGGCCGGCCGTCTCGAGGAGGTGTGCTGCTGCGCCTGTCTTCCCCTCTCCCGCTGTCAGGCCGCAGTTCAATCTCCTCGATCCGTCCTGACAGCTCCTCGCCGCCCTCGAGCCCGCGCTGCGCTCCCCTTCCCGTCGTCCTCCCCGCCCTATAGCGCGCGGCCGCGGCGAGGTTGCTGGTGGTTGACGACTCCCCCATCGACCGGAAGGTCGTCGATCTGTTGCTCCGGAACCACAAGGGCCGCGCTCCCCGGCAGGCGAAGGAAGGGTACCCGTACTTCCCCGGCCAGGAGGCGACGCTCCGTGGTGACGCCGACTTCTTGCTCGAGGTCAGTGAGAGGAATTCGCCTGAACTACACGACTCGGGGTTGCCTGCATTTGTTATTTGTTTCTTGTAGTAGCTCTATGTGGGAGATTTTGCAGTCTCTGACAATTTAGGGGCCAAATTGTGCCGTCATCATTGATGATTTGGTGCTTACTAGGCATGTAATCCTGATTAATTGGCACCACGCAACTTTTGCATCGAGAATGAAGAGGAAAACGTAGGCTAAAATTTTGTGGATAGAATCGATAGATGTGGTACGAAAAAAGATTCAGCTTGAGGTTTGTTTGCTCAGTCTTTGTAATCAGTATGTTGGTGAAGGCATGATGGACCTGTTTGCAGTGCATGAATTGCATAGTAGTTCGTGAAGTGAATTTACCTTCTATATTGCAGTGTCACTAAAGATAATTTTTCTACGCGCGATTTGTATAACTCTGTCACATTAACCTACTGTATTCAGTTATTTACATTAGCCAGTTGAGACTGATAATACTTGACAAGCGATTAGTGCATTTCTTTTTATTATTCCCCCCCTCTTTTCTTAAGTGTATGGATGAGGCTGGAGTGGATGGAGCTCTCATTGTTCAACCAATTAACCATATGTTTGATCATTCTTTGGTAACCAGGTAAGAGTTTCCTTGCATGCTACCCTTTAACATAGCAATCTGGGCTGGTCATATGATTGTACTGAAGACTGGTTCATTTCATTTTGGCTTTTGTTTTAGTGTGTTGAAGAAATACCCATCCAAATTCATTGGTTGCTGCCTTGCGAATCCTGCAGATGATGGGAGTGGGATTAAACAGCTTGAACATCTAATTGTACAGGTATATTTCTTGGCATTTTCTTGAATGCAAAAGGAATGGTTCAAGCTAATACTTTTGTGTTGCTTCTCACCAGGAAAAGTACCGTGCAGTCCGGTTCAATCCGAACTTATGGCCATCAGGTCAAAAGCTCTGCAAATAGTCTATTTGAATTAGTCAACTATGAATTTCTGTATATACAGCTTCTTGTACATGCTAATTTTGATTCATATTCATCAGTGGCCTGAAACTCAACACGTGTCTCAACTAAACAGATGACTAATGAAGTCGGGAGGTCATTGTTTGCTAAGGTCGGAGAACTTGGAGCGCCAGTTGGAATTACCAGTTGGAGAGGTATGGCACCAGAAGAACAAGACCAACCTGCTAGAAGGACAAGGCAGAGGACAAGGGAGCTATCCACAACAGACCAAAGCTGCCATGAAGCTTCAGCACATGATGAACTGTTTATCGCCAATTGTTCTGCTGAACCAGAGAATCAGATTCAGATTGGCAATGAAGGCAAGTCATTTTATCTACTATCTCCTGTGTAATATGATTTGTACATCTGCATTGCAAATATTTATGATTCCCAATAATGTGAACATATTCATTATTGTCAGGTCAAATAAGTGGCATTATAGATCGGTGGAATAGGGGCCAAAGTCTTGTCAAAGATCAAAATTTCTTCAAACAGCTGGTATTGTGGCAGCAGCACCCAAGAGAAATGGTAGAGCTGATGTATGTAATGTACTGGACCTCATATAATTTGGGTTGTGACTGGACCTCTTCTCAGTTGGTTGTATGTAATGTGTTGACACAAAGGCTGAATGGGCATGTTTTACTACTTTATTTTTTGTATTGTTGGACTGAGTTTTTTTCTCTAAATGATCTGGGCTGAATTTTGCTGCTAAATGGATCAGATGCATCGAAATGGGTTGGGCTGTTGCAGCTAAATGACCTGAGCCTAGTATCAAGACTACAATGGCGCCCAATACCAGCCCAATAATGAAAATTCATAGCAGGCTAGGCCCAACATGGTGACAGCCTACAAGTGAATTGTGACATATTTTGAACAATTTAGTGACAAAAACAATCGTCATAAAGTAATGACGAAGCAAGATTCGTCACTAAAAATTATGACGAAAAAATTGAATTTGTCACAAAGCTTGAATAGAGACGCGTGATATGTGACAATTGAAAATTCGTCACGGATGTGTCACAGGGATTGTTTGGTGACGAATTTTGCATGTTCTGTGACAAAAATGAATCGTCATAGAAGCCTAAGTTTCTTGTAGTGTCTAGATCCCTCGAGGCATCTCGCAAGGCGATAAACCAATAGCACTCTTGCAAGACAATGGACCCGATGACTAAGCAAAAGGAACAACTAGATCTAGCAAGCGATTACTTAGACAAAGGATCAAAGCTAGCACTACATTATGCATAAGCGTTCATCACTCAAGAACGAGCGACGAACGATGAAGAACGATCATCGTTAACCAATGATCGAGTATGAACGAACGACGAACGAACGATGAACGATCATGAACGAACATCGATGAACGATGAACGAACGATGAATGAACATGAACGAACGAAGAACGTTCATCCAAGATCAAGGATGAATGATGAACTAGCATAAGCACATAACTACTACAAGAACGATGATATTCCATTGATAAATAAATAAGTCTTACAAAGAGAGTAAAATGATACAAGGGAATATACCCCAAACTCTCTAAGGGACTTGGGAGCCAAAAGGGCAGCCCACTACTCAGCCTAAGCCTAACTAGAGAGCCTCTAGCTCTGGATATATGGAGGAGGGAATGAGCCTCTTGTGTTGTGTGTCTTGGAAGGAGGGGGTACCCCTCCTTATATAGCCTTTGAAGGTCGGTTGATTTTAGGCGGTTCCCGGCATTAATGGCATTGATTGCAGGGGGAACCGACTTTAGGAGGTCGGTTGTGAACCGCCATAGCAAGGTGGATGTTGGCGGTGCTTATCACTCAAATTTTACTGCCAACACCATTCAATAAAAGCCATCAACCAAGGATAAAATGAACATTCTTTTATGTTAATGGCTCTCTACGAGTTTTGTTGGAGTATCTGAACGCAGGGAGCAATATGGACCAAAATGACAGGAAATGGGGGCCAAAGTCCACCGGCCGGCCCAATCATAGGCCGGCCGGCCAACTCAGGCTCCCGCTGAAGTCCATCTTCCTTCCAGAGGCCTTGTGCAGCTTCCCCACGTGGAATTCAAGGCCCAGTCCAACAAGGAACAACCGTCATTCTAGAACATGGGCTTTTGGGCCTAAACTTGAAGGCCACTCCAATTCTGCCGCCCCCATCAAGTAGCTGACCTCCGAACCGTCATCAGGAGCGAATCTGAGACGTCCACGCAAAAGACGGTGGCGAACCGCCATAATCAATGGCCGGCCGGCCACCCTACTAGGCCGGCCGGCCTACCTTTGCGCCACCGCCACTCCATCTTCGGCTATAAGATGCACACCGACATGAGGACCCTATAAATACCCCCGGCTAGCTTCAGAGCAACTCGCACCTGGAGATACACTTGAGTTAGTCATTAGTGAGTAGCGAAGCGCTGCTGGTAGTGAGTGAGTGAGTGAGAGGCTAGGAGAGTGAGTAGTCCCGGAATGCCGGGACTCTACTTCTTCGGCGCCTCGGGTATGCTCCTCGCCTGGGAGTAGTCGTTCGAGCCTTCCAGGCCGGGTAACATGTAAGGAGATTATCGGTCAGGCAATAAAGTATGGTACTCTTCTCTATTTATTTATGGGTTTCAGGTATGCTTTAAATATTTATTTATTTATTGCATAGACTAGCTTATTTGGAATTCCTCGCTAGTTGTCACGATAGGTGTAAACGTGGTGTTTAGACCTAGAGTTATCCCTGATTTGCTCTTAACCCCATGGAGGATGGTAGCCGCGAGTATGTGTGACAGGCGTACCGGTCTCTGTAATTGTTGGCGGTCGTTAAACCATGATTTGACCGCCAACCTACCGGTAAATAAATGCATAACACCAAGATTTTGTGCATAGTAGTTAGAAATAACACTACTCCACAAGTTTTGGTGAATATTTGGATGCAGGAGTGAATAATGGAGAAAAGAGGGCCCAGCCAGGGAAAATCCCTGGCCGGCCGGCCCCACCCTAGGCCGGCCGGCCCCACCTGGTGGCCACAGGCCTCAGGCTCTCTCCAGTGGGCTGCAAATTAATCCTCAACACGTGATTGAAGGCCAGCCCAACATAATTCCACCGTCATTCTAGAAGGTGGGCCATTTGGGCCTTAACTTGGCCCTTACTTCAATCCTGCCGACCCCACGGACAAACCGACCTTCAGACCGCCTTCAGGAGTGCATCTGGAGCGTTGAGGCAGAAGGCGGTGGCCAACCGCCACAGGGGACGGCCGGCCGGCCACCCCCCTAGGCCGGCCGGCCGGCTTTGGCGGCGCCGCCTCTCCAAAGTCGGCAGAGGAGCTTCAACCGCCTTGGAGACCTATAAAATGGACCCCTCGGCCTCCGAAGCAACGTGCACCATCACACTTCATCCAAGTGTTCATTAGTTTAGTTGAGTAGTAGCTTTGGGAGTTAGAGTAGAGTAGAGTAGAGTGAGAGCTCTCTCGGGCTTCCGGAGTCTTCTCGGAGTTCGGTATAGTTCTTTGTATCTTACTCTTGAGATATTATTTTATTTAATATAATATTTAGTTTTATCTTTATTTATTTCTTTTAGTAGTTCTTTTCTATTTAGTTTATTTATTCTGCCGAGTAAGTGCTCGTAGAAGTCTTGTTGTGGGATTCGTGATTGTTGGAATAGCGAGTACGAGAGAGTGCCGTCGTCGGGGATGACGTCGTGTGAAATCTGTGCTTGTTCATTCTTAGATAGGACTGCTCCGTTGATCAAGAGTAGCTCCTCTAGGCGGGTTGTAAGCGTGGCGCTTAGATCTTTGCCTATGCACGTTTGGCACCCAACCCCACGGAGGATGGTAGCCGCGAGTGTATGTGACAGCTGCACCGGTCTCTGTAATCCACCACGTCCGGGTTGGACTCAGCAGGGTCTTAATTATAGCGGATGGATCCCCAGGGTGAACTAGCAGCATCGGTTGCCCTGGCACTTCCGTGCCCCGAAACGACATGACTTGTATGTGTATGAGCTTAGCTAGAGTAAATAACCTTTGTAGAATGGATTACTAGGAAGAGTAAATAATAGATAAACATACAGGTAGCCTTAACTCTGTCTCGTTGCTCTCCCAAATGTATACTACGTTTTTATTTCATTACCTTGGATTTGAGGATGTGTGTGCCACCCATATCTATCATGCCTATCTTACCCCCGTCTCAAGTATAGTTGATACATTATTTCTTTCTCCAAATTATCCAATGCATAGCTATTATTCAGCTTTCTTTTGCTCTACTTCCCTGCGGAAATATAAATACGATAACCCTGGAATACTCCAAGGTGAAATGCTACAATGGTGATCCGTGCGCTTGCGGAATTAATGAATTTAATTTTATCGCATAAGAACCGCCAACAAGCATTTCTGGCGCCGTTGCCGGGGAAGTAGCAGCTAGAAACTGAATAAATGCATTGAAGTTTGTGAGAAGAATAATTATCACTTACTTTTGCGGGCTTACCCTTGTCCTGTCTTTCTTTGTTGTGGAAATTTGAAACAGGACTGTGCATGACTGGTTTCGACCTACCAGAAAACTTCCACTCAGATCCAGAGCAGTTCTTGAGGAAAGTTCGAGCAAGAATCACCAAACAGATCCACAAGAACGCTCTGGCTCTCGAATCATCTCCTCCATCGGTTGTCAGGGCCTCCTCAACGAACAACACCATGGCCGACCCCGTTGTTGAGAAGACGATCAATGACTTCTCCGCGCCAACTACGGAGAACATTCGTGTGGGTCCCAACCCGCGCCTCACCAACAAGGACTACGAGCTCAAGCCAGCCTTGATCAACATGATCTTGGCTAGTCCTTTCTGTGGGAAGCCGTCGGAGGATGCAAACGCTCACCTCCAAAGGTTCCTGATGACGTGCAACACTTTCGTCATAAAGGATGCACCTCAGGACGCCATCCGACTACAGCTTTTCCCATTCTCTCTGTTGGGGAAGGCTCTTCAGTGGTTCTACGCGAACCAAGAGTCCCTCGACACGTGGACGGCATGCTCCAATGCCTTCCTCGCCAAGTTCTTCCCGCCGGGCAAGACGACTGCCCTGCGAAACAAGATATCGGGCTTCCAACAGCTCGCAGATGAGTCGACCGCAGAAGCCTGGGACAGGATGCAGGAGTACGTTCTCTCATGCCCACACCATGGCATGGAGGAATGGCTCCTCATACAGAGTTTCTACCACGGTTTGAGGCCGTCCGCTCGAGAGCACCTCGACGCCGCAGCAGGCGGCTCCTTCTTCTCCCTTAGCGTGAAGAACGCTAAGAAGTTGATTGAGAAGGTGGCGGCCAACCAGACTCATGGTGAACGCCAAGCGGCGAGCACCAAGACCCGTGGAGTACACCAAGTGGAGACAATGGACATGCTCGCCATCAAGCTCGATCAGCTACTCCGCAAGGTGGAATCTCCACAGGACCTGCAGGTTGCGGATTCCCGCATGACTTGCGAGGAATACGGCAACGTTGGGCATATGGGCATCAATTGCCCAAATATGAGAGAGGAATGCAATTTCCTCAACAATGGCAATGGGTTCCGCTCCCAGAACAACTACGGCTGGAATTCTAGGCCCGACCTCTCCTTCAATAAAAATCAGGGAGGTAACAATGGTAGTCTTTCCCGTTATGAGCCCTCTATCAAGGATCTAGTTCTCGGCCAGGTCAAGATCAATGACAGTATTAGTAAGAAATTTCTTACTACGGACAAAGCCTTGGAGAGCATAGATGCCAAGTTAGAGTCGTTCAGCACTGCTCTGCAGAATCAGCTAAGCCATAACAAGATGCTAGAAACACAAATAGCGCAAATAGCTTCAGCTGTGCAGTCTCCTCGTGCGGGTAAACTTCCTGGGCAACCGGAAGTTAATCCCAAGGAGAGTGTGAATGCAATAACCATCAGGTGTGAAGAAAGCGACTTGGATGCCGCACTCCCCAGGGATGTGATCAGAAAAGATCCCGGATGGCCAACCATTCCGTGCTTGGTCAACGACCGTTGTTTCGCTCGGGCACTATGTGACTTAGGGGCGAGCGTAAGCATCATGCCGAAGGCGATGTACGATGGGTTAAACCATCCCTTATCTCCAACGGCCATGAAGCTTCAACTTGCGGATGGGTCACTACGCCTGCCCTTGGGGATTGTCGAAGAAGTTCCCGTACAGATCAGAAACCTCTTCGTCCCCGTCGACTTTGTTGTGCTTGACATGGAGGTAGATGTCAAGACCCCTCTCATCCTTGGGAGGCCGTTCTTGAGCACCACCAACGCCAACATTGACGTGGGGGCAGGAGAGATACACTTGGACTTCAACGGCAGGGAAGAGACGTTCAGTTTCAAGCCTAAGGTTGAGCAATGCAAGCAAGTACGAGTCATATATGGAAAGAACCCAAGGAGAGTGGAGAAGATTGAAATTACTCCACCCATGCCACAGCCAGACAAGCTCATCGCACATATGAGAGACTATTTGGAAAGAGAGAATGCAAGAAGGCTAGCAAAATATTGGAGGACTCCAAGGAGGATGCCTCAGCCGCCAAACACACCTCAAGCCCCTCTTGCTCCTCCACCGCAAGAAGGAGTGGGCGAATCACAATCGCCTAAGAAGAGGAGAGCGAGGCGCTCAAGAAAGAAGAAGGCAGCTACGGCATCGACCGAGGAGAGTACAACAAAGGCGCCTAATGAAGAAAAGGTCGCCGCCACCAACACAAAGAAGACAACCAAGGTGTGGCGGAAGAAAGAAGGAACCTCTACCTCGCTAGATTCTCCAGCGAGCGAGGTCCAAACAAGTTGAAAAGACATGGAGAACGTCTAGCTCAAAGACGTAAAAATGAGAGCCCTCCGATTGGGGAGGCCATCCCAATCGTTATCCTAGCTAGGCCTAGCGCTCGTTTTTCTTTCCATAAATCATAAAAACAAAAAAAAAAAAAAAATATATATATAGAAAATTTAAAAATAACAAAAATAATAGGATTCCCGGCGATGCTCGTTAGGAGCCAGCCGTTTGTATCATCCTCACTCTTTTTTGCAGATCAAGAAGGAGGAGGGAGAGCCTGAATCAAGCTTAAGTCTTACAAAGACTCAAGCTTGGGGAGGACCCCCAGGTAAGTATTCCTAACTTTCTCAATAAATAAATAAACTCCCTGTTTCGAATAAATGCTAGAATCTTGGTGTTATGCTGCACTTAAAGGAAATGATGATCGAGTTACAAATTAGCTTCCCATGTGTCGCATAGATGCAACCTCTACTCCTGACATACGTGTTATTTTTATTTGAGCATGATCACACCATGAGTCTTGCTTATTTCCGTGGGTTGCATTTGTTACACCAAGTCTGAGCATTGTGGATTGTGATATGGCATGATTAGGACTTGTTGCAATTTCTTAGTATGGTTTCATTCAGAGATGTTTTTCTAGAATTGCTGCAAGTACCTAAAACCCTTCTGTTTTGGCACACTTCTCTTAGTGTGAGGATTTATTAACCTACCAGAGCCATATCATAATATTCGAAACAGCCCCACTCATAGCCATTTGTTTATGCATTGAGTTTCGTTAAGGTTTGATGTACTCTTGAAACTAAGCACTCCTAATTTTGGTCATAATTCCTTCGCGTGTGTTTTCGAAAATTTCTCTCCACCAAATAAAAAGGGGAATGTTTGGATAAATCAACCAAACATTTTTCAGAGTTTGCAAAACTTTTGGTCCATCAAAAATGCTCAAGAATATTTAAAAATGTTTCATTGAACCATTCAAAATTTATGGCCCCTTTGCACCATGGAATAGTAAAAAAAAAAAAAAAAAAAAAAAAAAAAAAAAAAAAAAAAAAAAACTCTATGGTTGCATGACAAAAGCATGGCCATATGGTTCCTATCATAAACATCTTGAGCAAAATAAAAGGACCAATGTTTTCAAAACCCCCTTCCATAAGTGTGAGTTCATTTTCTCCCCCTTCATCACATCATTTCCTATGACCAAAATAAATGGAGTTGCTATGTTGATTGAGACTCATTCTTTAGCTTTACAATATATGCATGACATTTGTGCATTCCTTACCAAGCTCCACAAACAAAGCCTCATTTGGTAGAAGGTAGGATGAGTGAAGCTTGTAGGAATAGAACTCACATTGTAGGTAAGAGAAGTGCCTACCAAAACAAAGGAGAATTTTTGCACCTTACCTTGCAGCACATAAAAACTCTGGATACATACCTGCTAGAATTGTGTACTTGTCCGAAAATGCCGTTCTAGTCTCCAATGCTGCATGACAAGGTGTGACATATAAGCCCCACGATTTTTGCAACACTCATGAATATTTTGTGCTCTCGTAAACTTACCACTGTTTAGGGAGTATGTTGTTGCATCTTTATTACCCATGGGGCGCTTCTTTGTAACTCCTGATCCGCCGGTACCCTGAGTTGAGTTTGCTCGGGACGAGCAAAGTTTAAGCTTGGGGAGGTTGTTGGCGGTCGTTAAACCATGATTTGACCGCCAACCTACCGGTAAATAAATGCATAACACCAAGATTTTGTGCATAGTAGTTAGAAATAACACTACTCCACAAGTTTTGGTGAATATTTGGATGCAGGAGTGAATAATGGAGAAAAGAGGGCCCAGCCAGGGAAAATCCCTGGCCGGCCGGCCCCACCCTAGGCCGGCCGGCCCCACCTGGTGGCCACAGGCCTCAGGCTCTCTCCAGTGGGCTGCAAATTAATCCTCAACACGTGATTGAAGGCCAGCCCAACATAATTCCACCGTCATTCTAGAAGGTGGGCCATTTGGGCCTTAACTTGGCCCTTACTTCAATCCTGCCGACCCCACGGACAAACCGACCTTCAGACCGCCTTCAGGAGTGCATCTGGAGCGTTGAGGCAGAAGGCGGTGGCCAACCGCCACAGGGGACGGCCGGCCGGCCACCCCCCTAGGCCGGCCGGCCGGCTTTGGCGGCGCCGCCTCTCCAAAGTCGGCAGAGGAGCTTCAACCGCCTTGGAGACCTATAAAATGGACCCCTCGGCCTCCGAAGCAACGTGCACCATCACACTTCATCCAAGTGTTCATTAGTTTAGTTGAGTAGTAGCTTTGGGAGTTAGAGTAGAGTAGAGTAGAGTGAGAGCTCTCTCGGGCTTCCGGAGTCTTCTCGGAGTTCGGTATAGTTCTTTGTATCTTACTCTTGAGATATTATTTTATTTAATATAATATTTAGTTTTATCTTTATTTATTTCTTTTAGTAGTTCTTTTCTATTTAGTTTATTTATTCTGCCGAGTAAGTGCTCGTAGAAGTCTTGTTGTGGGATTCGTGATTGTTGGAATAGCGAGTACGAGAGAGTGCCGTCGTCGGGGATGACGTCGTGTGAAATCTGTGCTTGTTCATTCTTAGATAGGACTGCTCCGTTGATCAAGAGTAGCTCCTCTAGGCGGGTTGTAAGCGTGGCGCTTAGATCTTTGCCTATGCACGTTTGGCACCCAACCCCACGGAGGATGGTAGCCGCGAGTGTATGTGACAGCTGCACCGGTCTCTGTAATCCACCACGTCCGGGTTGGACTCAGCAGGGTCTTAATTATAGCGGATGGATCCCCAGGGTGAACTAGCAGCATCGGTTGCCCTGGCACTTCCGTGCCCCGAAACGACATGACTTGTATGTGTATGAGCTTAGCTAGAGTAAATAACCTTTGTAGAATGGATTACTAGGAAGAGTAAATAATAGATAAACATACAGGTAGCCTTAACTCTATCTCGTTGCTCTCCCAAATGTATACTACGTTTTTATTTCATTACCTTGGATTTGAGGATGTGTGTGCCACCCATATCTATCATGCCTATCTTACCCCCGTCTCAAGTATAGTTGATACATTATTTCTTTCTCCAAATTATCCAATGCATAGCTATTATTCAGCTTTCTTTTGCTCTACTTCCCTGCGGAAATATAAATACGATAACCCTGGAATACTCCAAGGTGAAATGCTACAATGGTGATCCGTGCGCTTGCGGAATTAATGAATTTAATTTTATCGCATAAGAACCGCCAACAGTAATCCACCACGTCCGGGTTCATGTCTGTAGGGTTCTCAATAGCAGGCGGATTCCCAAAGTAGTTGAACCTAATTCCCGGGTTGCTGCTTTGGCACGTTTGTGCCCCGAAATAGATAATAGAGAAAGGACCATACCAAGTTGCCCAGCTGCATAGCTCCTTGACATTAGATTACCTGGCCAGAAGACCTTTTTATTTATTGTTGCGCTCTTGCTCCCCTGTGCCACCTTGATCGGATAATTTATCTAGGATAGAGTTGTTAGTACACTGTTTGTTCCCTGTGGATTCGATACCCTTGGAATACTCCTTGTGGTGAAAGCTACACCGGTATCCGTACGCTTGCGGATTAATTTCTGTTAGGCCTTAGGACTGCCAACAAGCTTTCTGGCGCCGTTGCCGGGGAACGGTAAGCTGTGCTAAAACTCGAACCTAGAGTCGTCCGTTTAAGTTTTTTTTTATTTTCTTTTCTTTTTGTATTTTGTTTTGTTTTTCTTTTCTTTTGTTATCATCACACCATGGACGCATCGTCGATCTTCGACGCCTCTGCTCCGAAAGGAGCACTATTGGAGCCTCCACCAGCTTTCAAACCAATCATGGCTTCAAGCTATGAGTTTCGACCAGAGCTGATTGCATTGGTAAAAGGATCTGTGTTCCATGGGGAAGATCATGAAAATCCGTACACACACATACGCCACTTCGAAAGACTCTGCTCCACAGTGGTGACATCAGGTGTCCCGCACGGCAGTTTTAAATGGATATTATTTCCATTCTCTATCACTGGTGAAGCAGAACTCTGGTATGACAGGCATGTGAGTGAAGCAAATGGAGACTGGATTACCCTCAGGAAGCTCTTTTGCCTGAAATATTTCCCTCTCTACAAAGTCATTGCTCTTCGCAGAAGATCATTGCCTTTGAGCAGGGCAGTAATGAGTCATTAGGAGCTGCCTGGGACCGCTTCCTGACTTACACTCACCAAGGGCCAGATCTGGGAATTCCATCTCCGATCCTCCTTCAACACTTTGCAGCAGGACTTACTCCGAATGGTCGTAACTTCTTGGATACAGCCTCAGGAGGATCCTTCCTATACAAGACAGCTAAAGAAGGGTTCGAAGTTAAAGATCCTCAGCAACCTGGACTCCTATGAAGCATGTGCCCCTGAAAAGCCAAAAGAAGAGACACATGCCATAGTTGAGGTACCTTTAGCCAGCCCACCAGAGGAAAAGAAGGAAGAATGTGCAGTGCAACCCCAAACAGAACCTCCTCAACCACAGCCAGCTCCAACGGCAGCACAAGATTTATTCTATGTCTGCCCGTCGAAACCAACATTATTTCAAGACAGCCAAGTTCTCTCCGAAGGTCGAAAACAAGTTGACTCCACACTCCCCCTCTTGCCATATGAAGAGGAGGTGGACCTGTCCAGGTTTGGAGACACAAGATTCTACCCTGCGGAGAAGATGTCGACAGGGCTGAACTTGATGAGCCAGATTTGGAGGATAAAGCAGAGCAAGAAGAAAGGCTACAACAATTGTCTACTATCTTCAGCGAGGATTGGCTCCAAAAGACTGAATGCTCAGGCGAAGTGGTCAAGATAAAACCAAAGCCTGATAGCGTTCTAGTCACATGTAAGCAAGTGCAGCAGATTAAGGCCAGCTACGACTTGAAAGCCAAGATAAATATTCTGTCTAGGCAGCAGGCCCAAATGCTGACAGTTGCACCGTTCAGCCTGATTCCATCAAAGCAAAGGCTGATTTACCAGAACAAATGCTATCAAGCTGAAGGCATTTAGCAAGGATTGGAGGTAGAAGTGAATGGGCAAACCTTGCTCATGAACTTCCACGTTTTCGAGATACCTGACCAAGCCTCTTCCTAATTGGGACCCCAATTGCACCCTTCACGAGGATGAAAAGTGCACAAGAAGAATTGGATGTGCCAATGGGAAAGAAAAGCTTCTCCATCGACTTCAGACGTGCTCTTAACACAAAGGCGGAAGCACAATCTGAAGAGGTGAGTGAATACACGGCCATAGAGGAAGCTGCAGCCGTCGAATTCTTAGAAGCTTCACAGCATGATATCGAGGAAGACGTACAGTACTTCAATGAAGACGAAGATCCTTCCCCATTTGTTCCACTAAACAAGCAAGAAGAAACAGCTCCAACACCCGTAGAGCTCAAGCCACTGCCTCCAGGTCTCAAGTACAGTTTCCTCTTTCAAGATCAAGGGACGCCTGTCATCATCAGTGACAAGCTATCCGAGACGGAAGAGAAGGAACTAGTAGCCGTGCTAGAGAAATATCGATCAGTGATAGGCTACTCACTGGCAGACCTCAAGGGAATCAGCCCAGAATTCTGCACACATCGGATCCCAATGGAGCCTGACCATAAGCCCATTCGTGAGCACCAACGACGTCTGAACAATGCCATGAGAGAAGTAGTAAAGAAAGAAATTTTGAAGCTTCTCAAGGCAGGAATTATCTACCCCGTTCAAGACAGTCAATGGGTCAGCCCGGTTCAGGTAGTGCCAAAGAAGGGAGGGATGACCGTTGTGAAGAACGAAAAGAATGAGCTGATCCCTCAGCGTACAGTGACAGGATGGAGGATGTGCATCGATTACAGGAAGCTTAACAAAGCGACCAGGAAAGATCACTACCCACTCCCGTTCATTGACGAGATGCTCGAACGGTTGGCGAAGCACTCATTCTTCTGCTTCCTCGACGGTTATTCAGGGTACCATCAAATACCTATCCACCCTGATGACCAAGACAAGACCACCTTCACATGTCCATATGGCACCTTCGCCTACCGTCGGATGTCGTTCGGATTGTGCAACGCACCAGCCTCATTTCAAAGGTGCATGATGGCCATCTTCTCCGACCTGGTCGAGAAAATAATGGAAGTATTTATGGATGATTTCTCAGTCTATGGGGAAACATTTGGGCGATGCCTCCAGAATCTCGAGAAGGTACTCCAGAAATGCAAAGAGGCGGATTTGGTTTTGAATTGGGAGAAATGTCACTTTATGGTGACAGAGGGAATTGTCCTAGGACATAAGGTCTCTGCCCGAGGGATTGAAGTTGACAAGGCCAAAGTTGAGGTAATTGAGTCACTTCCACCCCCGAGGAACATAAAAGGGATCCGCAGCTTCTTAGGACATGCCGGTTTCTATAGAAGATTCATCAAGGACTTCTCCAAGAAGGCTCGACCTCTCACCAGTCTTTTGGCTAAGGATGCACCGTTTATCTTTGACAGCAAGTGCATGGAGGCATTCAATGAACTGAAGCAAGCTTTGATAACAGCCCCCATTATCCAGCCACCTGATTGGTCACTCCCATTTGAGATCATGTGCGATGCAAGCGATTATGCCGTAGGGGCAGTGTTGGGGCAAACCAAGGATAAGAAGCATCACGCCATAGCCTATGCTAGTAAGACTCTCACTGGACCACAACTCAATTATGCAACCACTGAGAAAGAGCTACTAGCTGTGGTATATGCCATCGACAAGTTCAGATCGTATTTGGTTGGAGCAAAGGTGATAATATACACAGATCATGCAGCTCTCAAGTACCTTCTGACTAAGAAAGATGCTAAGCCACGCCTTATCCGTTGGATCCTCCTCCTTCAAGAATTTGATTTGGAAATCAGAGACAGAAAAGGAGTAGAGAACACAGTGGCAGATTGTTGGCAGTCCTAAGGCCTAACAGAAATTAATCCGCAAGCGTACGGATACCGGTGTAGCTTTCACCACAAGGAGTATTCCTAGGGTATCGAATCCACAGGGAACGAACAGTATACTAACAACTCTATCCTAGATAAAGTATCCGATCAAGGTGGCACAGGGGAGCAAGAGCGCAACAATAAATAAAAATGTCTTCTGGCCAGGTAATCTAATGTCAAGGAGCTATGCAGCTGGGCAACTTGGTATGGTCCTTTCTCTATTATCTATTTCGGGGCACAAACGTGCCAAAGCAGCAACCTGGGAATTAGGTTCAACTACTTTGGGAATCCGCCTGCTATTGAAAACCCTACAGACATGAACCCGGACGTGGTGGATTACAGAGACCGGTACGCCTGTCACACGTACTCGCGGCTACCATCCTTCGTGGGGTTAAGAGCAAATCAGGGATAACTCTAAGTCTAAACACCACGTTTACACCTATCGTCACAACTAGCGAGGAATTCCAAACAAGCTAGTCTATACAAAAATAAATAAATATTTAAAGCATACCTGAAACCCATAAATAAATAGAGAAGAATACCATACTTTATTGCCCGACCGATAATCTCCTTTGGCCTGGAAGACTCGAACAACTACTCCCAGGCGAGGAGCATACTCGAGGCGACGAAGAAGTAGAGTCCCGGCATTCCGGGACTACTCACTCTCCTAGCCTCTCACTCACTCACTCACTACCAGCAGCGCTTCGCTACTCACTAATGACTAACTCAAGTGTATCTCCAGGTGCGAGTTGCTCTGAAGCTAGCCGGGGGTATTTATAAGGTCCTCATGTCGGTGTGCATCTTGTAGCCGAAGACGGAGTGGCGGTGGCGCAAAGGTAGGCCGGCCGGCCTAGTAGGGTGGCCGGCCAGCCATTGATTATGGCGGTTTGCCACCGTCTTTTGCGTGGACCAGTGGTTAAAAATGCGGAAAACAAAAGCGGGCGGTCAGCCACTGCCTAGCGCCTAGGCCGCTTAAGCGGCGCCTAGGTGTTTTAAGCGTCGGTCATTAAGCGGTGATTATAGATGCAGACAAGGGAAAAAAAGAAAGAAAAGGAGGTTAAGAAGATAAGTTGTTGTTGTTAAGCTTCAAAAAATGTCCCATCAAGCTCAGCAGGGGGCCATGACCCGATGTCGACGGCTTCCGGTAGAGGAGACCACCGGCGGACGGGTGGAGCCAAAGCAGAGGGCGCAGACGGCAGAGGCGGAGCAGATCCGCGGCCAACAACGACGACCGGCGATGGGAAAAAGCGCAGAAAAGCGCTGCTATTTAGCGCTTTTGAATGCTTAAGCGTTTTTACGCTTTTTTCCACTGATTTCGTGAAAGCTGAGCGGTGAGGCACCGCCTAGCGCCTAGGCGCCGCTTAAGCGCCGCTTTTTACCGCTTTTTTAAACACTGGCGTGGACGTCTCAGATTCGCTCCTGATGACGGTTGGGAGGTCGGCTACTTGATGTGGGCGGCAGAATTGGAGTGGCCTTCAAGTTTAGGCCCAAAAGCCCATGTTCTAGAATGACGGTTGTTCCTTGTTGGGCTGGGCCTTGAATTCCACGTGGGGAAGCTGCAAAAGGCCTCTGGAAGGAAGATGGACTTCAGCGGGAGCCTGAGTGGGCCGGCCGGCCTATGGTTGGCCCGGCCGGTGGGCTTCGGCCCCCATTTCCTGTCATTTTGGTCCATATCGCTCCCTGCATTCAAATACTCCAACAAAACTCGTGGAGAGCCATTAACATAAAAGAATGTTCATTTTATCTTTGGTTGATGGCTTTTATTGAATGGTGTTGGCGGTAAAATTTGAGTGATAAGCACCGCCAACATCCTCCCCAGACTTAGATCTTTGCTCGTCCCGAGCAAAAAGATTGAACCAAAGAAAAAGACATCATCAAGGTGATAAGACAAAGATATCTTAACAATTTCTTCAGGCTCACTATGTGGTAGTGGCTAAAACTCACTGTCTTGAGAAGTTGAAAGGTTGAATAGCGAGAAAATCAAAGACCCATCTCAATCCCAAAGATCCCTCGGGTTTCCAAACTCTTCCCTTCTCCCATCATGTCACAAAAATTCTCAAATTCTGAGTCACTCGGAGTGGTGGAAAAACCTGTCCTCTCTCAAAAAGATGCTTTCCTTATTTTCTGATATGGCTTATATCTGGAGTTCGGTAAGGAGAGCATAATCTTTTGCAGGTATTGTAAAATTCAGGAAGAATTCTAGAAAGTGCGTTGCACGTCCTCATAACTCAGTCAAGAAAAAGATGATGCATATGGTAGCGACATGATGACTCACACATTATGGCATAACTCTTCTTTATGCTTTGCCCCGAATAAATAAAGTAGCCATTCTGCCTCTTCATTTTTTTTAGGGGGAACTTTCTCTCTCTTCTTCTTCTTTTTTTTTTTATAAGAGAGAAGAGAGGTTCCCATGATACTTGGGGCAAAGAAGGGCTCCTTTTCATCTTTGATTATGGGGCAATCAGCATACAGATAGAAATTCTTTTGATGAAAATGATCAGTGGATGTTTCATGCCATAAAGTGGAGGGGACGCTTGCATATGGATATGATGTATGACTGAGGTTCTGAGGAGTGCATGCAACTTTAGAGAATTAAGCCTTAATCAAACTCATAGCAAGAAGATTAGCTTTGAGGAGTTATAAAATCTAACTGTATTTGGCTCTAATAGGTTTTCAAGAGAATTTGTGACAATCAGTTTGAAAGGCAAAGTAAGATTCCCGAGAAAATCATGAGAAGATAGAGGTCAAGATTTACGCATATATCAAACCTCACAACAAAATAGACAAGAGCATCCTTAATAAAATTTTTGTGAGCAAGGAGAGATTGCGAAATAAAGTTGTCATAAAACCGACGATGTGAAAGGAAATTTTGTTTGGTTTTATCTTTGGCAATTCTTTTTATTTTATTTATTCCTAAAGAAAACAAAAGGTGAAAACAAATAAAAACAAGGCTCGGTTAAGGTCGGGGCTAGACCGTAGATGATGGACTTTTAAGTTGGGACGAACTCGAGAACATCTACTTCCTCGAGTTCCGGCATGGAGGGTTCTAAAAAGATTTTCAAGCGCTGGCCATTTACTTTAAAGTGCTCCCCATCATCACTTTGGAGAGTGACGGCCCCATGGTTAGATGTTTCTACGACGGTGTAGGGGCCATCCCACTTACTTTTTAATTTACCATGACCAAATAATTTAACGCGGGAGTTAAACATGAGTACCTTATCGCCTGGCGTGAAGTGCTTCTCCCGGATGCGCTTGTCGTGCCACCTCTTCGTCCTCTCCTTGTAGAGCTTGGAGCTGTGGTACGCCTTCTCCCTCCATTCTTCGAGCTCGGCGATTTGTATTTGTCGCTTAATCTGGGCTTGGTCCAAATCCATGTTCCATTTCTTGATCGCCCAGTATGCCTTGAATTCGAGCTCGACGGGCAAATGGCATGTTTTCCCATATACTAGCTGGTATGGGGTCATGCCTATTGGAGTCTTGTATGCTGTTCTGTAAGCCCACAGTGCTTCGTACAGCTTTGACTTCCAATTCTTGCCCATTTGATTGACGGTCTTCTGGAGAATGTTCTTGATTTGTTTGTTGGATGTCTCCGCTTGACCGCTTGTCTGTGGGTGATAGGGGGTTGCTACTCTATGCTCGATGCCGAGTGATTGCAACATTTTTTCGAAGGTCTTGTCAATAAAATGTGAACCCCCATCACTTATTAGCACTCTGGGTGTGCCGAATCTTGGGAAGATGACTTCTTGGAGCATTTTCTTGGAGTGTGTGGAGTCGGCATTCCGACATGGCATAGCTTCGACCCACTTTGAGACGTAGTCCACAGCCACAAGTATATACTCATACCCTTCAGAGTTAGGGAAGGGTCCCATGAAGTCTATGCCCCAAACATCGAAGATGTCGATCTGAAGGTTGTTGGTTAAGGGCATAGCATCGCGGGCATTGATTCCTCCCACTTTCTGACAGCGTGAACATCTTCTCACGTACTCCTTCGTGTCCTCGTACATGGTTGGCCAGTAGAAGCCACTTTGCCATACCTTAGCACTTGTACGAAATGCTCCGTAGTGACCGCCGAAGGCTGATGAATGGCATCTGTCGATGATTTGCATCGCTTCGCAGGCGGGTACGCATCTTCTTAGTAGACCATCGGTGCAGACTTTGTATAGATATGGATCGTCCCAGAGGTAAAATTTGCTGTCCCTGATGATCTTCTTCTTGTCCTCCCCTGGTGGTATGTATCCTGCTACGATATAGTTGACGATATTCGCATACCAAGGATCGGTGCTTGTTACCTTAAGTAACATGTCATCTCTCAGATAGTCGTTGATGGGCAACCCGTTGGGGTCTTCCGTCTGCAGTCGTGAGAGATGGTCTGCCACTGTGTTCTCTACTCCTTTCCTATCTTTGATTTCTAGATCAAATTCTTGAAGGAGGAGGATCCAACGGATAAGGCGTGGCTTTGCATCTTTCTTAGTCAGAAGGTACTTGAGAGCTGCATGATCTGTGTATATTATCACCTTTGCTCCAACCAAATACGATCTGAACTTGTCGATGGCATAGACCACAGCTAGTAGCTCTTTCTCAGTGGTTGCATAATTGAGTTGTGGTCCAGTGAGAGTCTTCCTAGCATAGGCTATGGCGTGATGCTTCTTATCCTTGGTTTGCCCCAACACTGCCCCTACGGCATAGTCGCTTGCATCACACATGATTTCGAATGGGAGTGACCAATCGGGCGGCTGGATAATGGGGGCTGTTATCAAAGCTTGCTTCAGTTCATTGAATGCCTCCATGCACTTGCTGTCGAAGACAAACGGTGCATCCTTAGCCAAAAGACTGGTGAGAGGTCGAGCCTTCTTGGAGAAGTCCTTGATGAATCTTCTATAGAAACCGGCATGTCCTAAGAAGCTGCGGATCCCTTTTATGTTCCTCGGGGGTGGAAGTGACTCAATTACCTCAACTTTGGCCCTGTCAACTTCAATTCCTCGGGCAGAGACCTTATGTCCTAGGACAATTCCCTCTGTCACCATAAAGTGACATTTCTCCCAATTCAAAACCAAATCCGCCTCTTTGCATTTCTGGAGTACCTTCTCGAGATTCTGGAGGCATCGCCCGAATGTTTCCCCATAGACTGAGAAATCATCCATAAATACTTCCATTATCTTCTCGACCAGGTCGGAGAAGATGGCCATCATGCACCTTTGGAATGAGGCTGGTGCGTTGCACAATCCGAACGACATCCGACGGTAGGCGAAGGTGCCATATGGACATGTGAAGGTGGTCTTGTCTTGGTCATCAGGGTGGATAGGTATTTGATGGTACCCTGAATAACCGTCGAGGAAGCAGAAGAATGAGTGCTTCGCCAACCGTTCGAGCATCTCGTCAATGAACGGGAGTGGGTAGTGATCTTTCCTGGTCGCTTTGTTAAGCTTCCTGTAATCGATGCACATCCTCCATCCTGTCACTGTACGCTGAGGGATCAGCTCATTCTTTTCGTTCTTCACAACGGTCATCCCTCCCTTCTTTGGCACTACCTGAACCGGGCTGACCCATTGACTGTCTTGAACGGGGTAGATAATCCCTGCCTTGAGAAGCTTCAAAATTTCTTTCTTTACTACTTCTCTCGTGGCATTGTTCAGACGTCGTTGGTGCTCACGAACGGGCTTATGGTCAGGCTCCATTGGGATCCGATGTGTGCAGAATTCTGGGCTGATTCCCTTGAGGTCTGCCAGTGAGTAGCCTATCACTGATCGATATTTCTCTAGCACGGCTACTAGTTCCTTCTCTTCCGTCTCGGATAGCTTGTCACTGATGATGACAGGCGTCCCTTGATCTTGAAAGAGGAAACTGTACTTGAGACCTGGAGGCAGCGGCTTGAGCTCTACGGGTGTTGGAGCTGTCTCTTCTTGCCTGTTTAGTGGAACAAATGGGGAAGGATCTTCGTCTTCATTGAAGTACTGTACGTCTTCCTCGATATCATGCTGTGAAGCTTCTAAGAATTCGACGGCTGCAGCTTCCTCTATGGCCGTGTATTCACTCACCTCTTCAGATTGTGCTTCCGCCTTTGTGTTAAGAGCACGTCTGAAGTCGATGGAGAAGCTTTTCTTTCCCATTGGCACATCCAATTCTTCTTGTGCACTTTTCATCCTCGTGAGGGGTGCAATTGGGGTCCCAATTAGGAAGAGGCTTTGGTCAGGTATCTCGAAAACGTGGAAGTTCATGAGCAAGGTTTGCCCATTCACTTCTACCTCCAATCCTTGCCAAATGCCTTCAGCTTGATAGCATTTGTTCTGGTAAATCAGCCTTTTCTTTGATGGAATCAGGCTGAACGGTGCAACTGTCAGCATTTGGGCCTGCTGCCTAGACAGAATATTTATCTTGGCTTTCAAGTCGTAGCTGGCCTTAATCTGCTGCACTTGCTTACATGTGACTAGAACGCTATCAGGCTCTGGATCTATCTTGACCACTTCGCCTGAGCATTCAGTCTCTTGGAGCCAATCCTCGCTGAAGATAGCAGACAATTGTTGTAGCCTTTCTTCTTGCTCTGCTTTATCCTCCAAATCTGGCTCATCAAGTTCAGCCCTGTCGACATGACAATTCTTCTCCGCAGGGTAGAATCTTGTGTCTCCAAACCTGGACAGGTCCACCTCCTCTTCATATGGCAGGAGAGGGAGTGTGGAGTCAACTTGTTTCTGACCTTCGGAGAGAACTTGGCTGTCTTGAAATAATGTTGGATTCGACGGGCAGACATAGAATAAATCTTGTGCTGCCGCTGGAGCTGGCTGTGGTTGAGGAGGTTCTGTTTGGGGTTGCACTGCACATTCTTCCTTCTTTTCCTCTGGTGGGCTGGCTGAAGGTACCTCAACTATGGCATGTGTCTCTTCTTTTGGCTTTTCAGGGGCACATGCTTCATAGGAGTCCAGGTTGCTGAGGATCTTTCCAAGAACTTCGAACCCTTCTTTAGCTGTCTTGTATAGGAAGGATCCTCCTGAGGCTGTATCCAAGAAGTTACGGCCATTCGGAGTAAGTCCTGCTGCAAAGTGTTGAAGGAGGATCGGAGATGGAATTCCCAGATCTGGCCCTTGGTGAGTGTAAGTCAGGAAGCGGTCCCAGGCAGCTCCTAATGACTCATTACTGCCCTGCTCAAAGGCAATGATCTTCTTGCGAAGAGCAATGACTTTGTAGAGAGGGAAATATTTGAGGCAAAAGAGCTTCCTGAGGGTAATCCAGTCTCCATTTGCTTCACTCACATGCCTGTCATACCAGAGTTCTGCTTCACCAGTGATGGAGAATGGAAATAATATCCATTTAAAACTGTCCTGCGGGACACCTGATGTCACCACTGTGGAGCAGAGTCTTTCGAAGTGGCGTATGTGTGTGTACGGATTTTCATGATCTTCCCCATGGAACACAGATCCTTTTACCAATGCAATCAGCTCTGGTCGAAACTCATAGCTTGAAGCCGTGATTGGTTTGGAAGCTGGTGGAGGCTCCAATAGTGCTCCTTTCGGAGCAGAGGCGTCGAAGATCGACGATGCGTCCATGGTGTGATGATAACAAAAGAAAAGAAAAACAAAACAAAAATACAAAAAGAAAAGAAAATAAAAACCTTAAACGGACGACTCTAGGTTCGAGTTTTAGCACAGCTTACCGTTCCCCGGCAACGGCGCCAGAAAGCTTGTTGGCAGTCCTAAGGCCTAACAGAAATTAATCCGCAAGCGTACGGATACCGGTGTAGCTTTCACCACAAGGAGTATTCCTAGGGTATCGAATCCACAGGGAACGAACAGTGTACTAACAACTCTATCCTAGATAAATTATCCGATCAAGGTGGCACAGGGGAGCAAGAGCGCAACAATAAATAAAAAGGTCTTCTGGCCAGGTAATCTAATGTCAAGGAGCTATGCAGCTGGGCAACTTGGTATGGTCCTTTCTCTATTATCTATTTCGGGGCACAAACGTGCCAAAGCAGCAACCCGGGAATTAGGTTCAACTACTTTGGGAATCCGCCTGCTATTGAAAACCCTACAGACATGAACCCGGACGTGGTGGATTACAGAGACCGGTACGCCTGTCACACGTACTCGCGGCTACCATCCTCCGTGGGGTTAAGAGCAAATCAGGGATAACTCTAGGTCTAAACACCACGTTTACACCTATCGTCACAACTAGCGAGGAATTCCAAATAAGCTAGTCTATGCAATAAATAAATAAATATTTAAAGCATACCTGAAACCCATAAATAAATAGAGAAGAATACCATACTTTATTGCCCGACCGATAATCTCCTTACATGTTACCCGGCCTGGAAGACTCGAACGACTACTCCCAGGCGAGGAGCATACTCGAGGCGACGAAGAAGTAGAGTCCCGGCATTCCGGGACTACTCACTCTCCTAGCCTCTCACTCACTCACTCACTACCAGCAGCGCTTCGCTACTCACTAATGACTAACTCAAGTGTATCTCCAGGTGCGAGTTGCTCTGAAGCTAGCCGGGGGTATTTATAAGGTCCTCATGTCGGTGTGCATCTTGTAGCCGAAGACGGAGTGGCGGTGGCGCAAAGGTAGGCCGGCCGGCCTAGTAGGGTGGCCGGCCGGCCATTGATTATGGCGGTTTGCCACCATCTTTTGCGTGGACGTCTCAGATTTGCTCCTGATGACGGTTGGGAGGTCGGCTACTTGATGGGGGCGGCAGAATTGGAGTGGCCTTCAAGTTTAGGCCCAAAAGCCCATGTTCTAGAATGACGGTTGTTCCTTGTTGGGCTGGGCCTTGAATTCCACGTGGGGAAGCTGCAAAAGGCCTCTGGAAGGAAGATGGACTTCAGCGGGAGCCTGAGTGGGCCGGCCGGCCTATGGTTGGCCCGGCCGGTGGGCTTCGGCCCCCATTTCCTGTCATTTTGGTCCATATCGCTCCCTGCATTCAAATACTCCAACAAAACTCGTGGAGAGCCATTAACATAAAAGAATGTTCATTTTATCTTTGGTTGATGGCTTTTATTGAATGGTGTTGGCGGTAAAATTTGAGTGATAAGCACCGCCAACACAGATCATCTCTCACGACTGCAGACGGAAGACCCTGACGGGTTGCCCATCAACGACTATTTGAGAGATGACATGTTACTTAAGGTAACAAGCACCGACCCTTGGTATGCGAATATCGTCAACTACATCGTAGCAGGATACATACCACCAGGGGAGGATAAGAAGAAGATCATCAGGGACAGCAAGTTTTACCTTTGGGACGATCCATATCTCTACAAAGTCTGCACTGATGGTCTACTAAGAAGATGTGTACCCGCCTGTGAAGCGATGCAAATCATTGACAGATGTCATTCATCAGCCTTCGGCGGTCACTATGGGGCATTTCGTACAAGTGCTAAGGTATGGCAAAGTGGTTTCTACTGGCCAACCATGTACGAGGACACGAGGGAATATGTGAGAAGATGTTCACGCTGTCAGAAAGTGGGAGGAATCAATGCCCGTGATGCTATGCCCTTAACCAACAATCTTCAGATCGACATCTTTGATGTTTGGGGCATAGACTTCATGGGGCCCTTCCCTAACTCTGAAGGGTATGAGTATATACTTGTGGCAGTGGATTATGTCTCAAAGTGGGTGGAAGCTATGCCATGCCGGAATGCTGACTCCACACACTCCAAGAAAATGCTCCAAGAAGTCATCTTCCCAAGATTCGGCACACCCAGAGTGCTAATAAGTGATGGGGGTTCACATTTTATTGACAAGACCTTCGGAAAAATGTTGCAATCACTCGGCATCGAGCATAGAATAGCAACCCCCTATCACCCACAGACAAGCGGTCAAGCGGAGACATCCAACAAACAAATCAAGAACATTCTCCAGAAGACCGTCAATCAAATGGGCAAGAATTGGAAGTCAAAGCTGTATGAAGCACTGTGGGCTTACAGAACAGCATACAAGACTCCAATAGGCATGACCCCATACCAGCTAGTATATGGGAAAACATGCCATTTGCCCATCGAGCTCGAATTCAAGGCGTACTGGGCGATCAAGAAATGGAACATGAATTTGGACCAAGCCCAGATTAAGCGACAAATACAAATCGCCGAGCTCGAAGACTGGAGGGAGAAGGCGTACCACAGCTCCAAGCTCTACAAGGAGCGTACGAAGAGGTGGCACGACAAGCGCATCCGGGAGAAGCACTTCACGCCAGGTGATAAGGCACTCATGTTTAACTCCCGCGTTAAATTATTTGGTCATGGTAAATTAAAAAGTAAGTGGGATGGCCCCTACACCGTCGTAGAAACATCTAACCATGGGGCCGTCACTCTCCAAAGTGATGATGGGGAGCACTTTAAAGTAAATGGCCAGCGCTTGAAAATCTTTCTAGAACCCTCCATGCCTGAACTCGAGGAAGTAGATGTTCTCGAGTTCGTTCCGACTTAAAGGTCCATCATCTACGGTCTAGCCCCGACCTTAACCGAGCCTTGTTTTTATTTGTTTTCACCTTTTGTTTTCTTTAGGAATAAAATAAAATAAAAAGATTTACCAAAGATAAAACCAACAAACTTTCTTTCCACATTATCGGTTTTATGACAACTTTATTTCACAATTTCTCCTTGCTCATAAAAATTTTATTAAGGATGCTCTTGTCTATTTTGTTGTGAGGTTTGATATATGCATAAATCTTAACTTCTATCTTCTCATGATTTTCTCGGGAATCTTACTTTGCCTTTCAAACTGATTGTCACAAATTCTCTTGAAAAACCTATTAGAGCCAAATACAGTTAGATTTTATAACTCCTCAAAAGCTAATCTTTTTGCTGTGAGTTTGATTAAGGCTTAATTCTCCAAAGTTGCATGCACTCCTCAGAACCTCAGTCATACATCATATCCATATGCAAGCGTCCCCTCCACTTTATGGCATAAAACATTCCCTGATCAATTCCATCAAAAGAATTTCTATCTGTATGCTCATTGCCCCATAATCAAAGATGAAAAGGAGCCCTTCTTTGCCTCAAGTATCATGGGAACCTCTCTTCTCTAAAAAAAAGAGAGAAGAGAGAGAGAGAAAGTTCCCCCTCAAAAAAAAAAGTGAAGAGGCAGAATGGCTACTTTAGTTATTCTGGGCAAAGCATAAAGAAGAGTTATGCCATAAAGTGTGAGTCATCATGTCGCTACCATATGCATCATCTTTTTCTTGACTGAGTTATGAGGACGTGCAACGCACTTTCTAGAATTCTTCCTGAATTTTACAATACCTGCAAAAGATTATGCTCTCCTTACCGAACTCCAGATATAAGCCATATCAGAAAATAAGGAAAGCATTTTTTTTGAGAGAGGACAGGTTTTTCCACCACTCCGAGTGACTCAGAATTTGAGAATTTTTGTGACATGATGGGAGAAGGGAAGAGTTCGGAAACCCGAGGGATCTTTGGGATTGAGAAGGGTCTTTGATTTTTCGCTATTCAACCTTTCAACTTCTCAAGACAATGAGTTTTAGCCACTTCCACATAGTGAGCCTGAGGAAATCGTTGAGATATCTTTGTCTTATCACCTTGATGATGTCTTTTTCTTTGGTTCAACCTTTTTGCTCGGGACGAGCAAAGATCTAAGTCTGGGGGGGATGTTGGCGGTGCTTATCACTCAAATTTTACCGCCAACACCATTCAATAAAAGCCATCAACCAAGGATAAAATGAACATTCTTTTATGTTAATGGCTTTCCACGAGTTTTGTTGGAGTATTTGAACCAGTGTTTTAAATAGCGTTTTTAGTCCTTAGCGGCTGCTGCTAAAGATGCAGCTATAGCCGGCTAAATTTAGCTATAGCCCAGCTATAGCCGGCTATAGCGGGCTAAATTCCGTAGCGATGCCTCTCCAAAACAGCTATAGCCCAGCTATAGCGCAGCTATAGCCAGCTATTTAAATCTTTGATTTGAACGCAGGGAGCAATATGGACCAAAATGACAGGAAATGGGGGCCAAAGTCCACCGGCCGGCCCAATCATAGGCCGGCCGGCCAATTCAGGCTCCCGCTGAAGTCCATCTTCCTTCCAGAGGCCTTGTGCAGCTTCCCCACGTGGAATTCAAGGCCCAGTCCAACAAGGAACAACCGTCATTCTAGAACATGGGCTTTTGGGCCTAAACTTGAAGGCCACTCCAATTCTGCCGCCCCCATCAAGTAGCCGACCTCCGAACCGTCATCAGGAGCGAATCTGAGACGTCCACGCAAAAGACGGTGGCGAACCGCCATAATCAATGGCCGGCCGGCCACCCTACTAGGCTGGCCGGCCTACCTTTGCGCCACCGCCACTCCATCTTCGGCTACAAGATGCACACCGACATGAGGACCCTATAAATACCCCCGGCTAGCTTCAGAGCAACTCGCACCTGGAGATACACTTGAGTTAGTCATTAGTGAGTAGCGAAGCGCTGCTGGTAGTGAGTGAGTGAGTGAGAGGCTAGGAGAGTGAGTAGTCCTGGAATGCCGGGACTCTACTTCTTCGGCGCCTCGGGTATGCTCCTCGCCTGGGAGTAGTCGTTCGAGTCTTCCAGGCCGGGTAACACGTAAGGAGATTATCGGTCGGGCAATAAAGTATGGTACTCTTCTCTATTTATTTATGGGTTTTAGGTATGCTTTAAATATTTATTTATTTATTGCATAGACTAGCTTATTTGGAATTCCTCGCTAGTTGTGACGATAGGTGTAAACGTGGTGTTTAGACCTAGAGTTATCCCTGATTTGCTCTTAACCCCACGGAGGATGGTAGCCGCGAGTACGTGTGACAGGCGTACCGGTCTCTGTAATCCACCACGTCCGGGTTCATGTCTGTAGGGTTCTCAATAGCAGGCGGATTCCCAAAGTAGTTGAACCTAATTCCCGGGTTGCTGCTTTGGCACGTTTGTGCCCCGAAATAGATAATAGAGAAAGGACCATACCAAGTTGCCCAGCTGCATAGCTCCTTGACATTAGATTACCTGGCCAGAAGACCTTTTTATTTATTGTTGCGCTCTTGCTCCCCTGTGCCACCTTGATCGGATAATTTATCTAGGATAGAGTTGTTAGTACACTGTTCGTTCCCTGTGGATTCGATACCCTTGGAATACTCCTTGTGGTGAAAGCTACACCTGTATCCGTACGCTTGCGAATTAATTTCTGTTAGGCCTTAGGACTGCCAACAGTGGACCCAGGGGGACCACCTGCCAGGTCGGCCGACCCAGGGATTGGGGTCGGCCGACCTAGACCTGGCCGCTTCTGGGCTGGACCTTGGCTGGTTGGTTCTCCTGGTCCTCCTCCAGGTGCATGGCCTCAGTTGATATTCTGGTAGGTTCTGGGCCTTTAATCCTTGAATTATATTCCCGCGGCGAGCGTCGTTTGATGGAAGTGTTGGAATCGTCGCTTTGGGACATGTTTACACCTGGAATTCCCTGTTTTCCACCTACACATCCAAATCTAGAGGTACACGTGGAACTAGGTTATTTGATAACAAAATGCAAGTAACAAGTGTTAGTTCTTCCTTATTTATAGAGCTAAATGACGGTCAAAAACTGGGTCTAAGGACCGTCAACAAGAATGTTAACACGGGAGGAGTTACGTATGATGTTTTCAAGCATGGTGCTCGTTTCATTGGAAACCCACTGCTTAAATTTGAAGAAGATGAGTATGAACGCATGGTATGGTATGTGCTAAACAACTGTCCCGAGATCGAGCCATATATAAAGTATGTAATCCCTCTTACGACATTGTGCGTTATTCTTCTATACATGCAACTTTTTATTGAGCTCTAATTTCGATTAAAATACTGTGCCTATTGCAGGGAAGTGAGGGAAGATCTCTAGACCAAATATACTACTGATTACCGTCTTGACAAAGCGCTTCGTAAAGTTTTTCATGGATGGTTTAAGAGAGAAGTGAGTTTTTTTTTTTGGGCACAAGTTTACGTGAAACTACTATCTCTTGCGTATACTTGTTCATCACCAACCTGTGTGTTTTGTTATGCAGGTTGCCACTATCAAATACAATCGTAATCAACATGTTCCCCATGACTTGGAAGCATTGGCAAGCCAACCACTCCTGCGAGTCAAAGTGTACTCAGCGTGTATTGTTAAAGATGTCCGATACCAAACAATTGAGCTTGACAAAATTAGAAAGACGCAGAACAGTGGAATAGTGGTGTCCAGTGACCACGACGGACGTCAAGTGGATTTCTATGGTGTCATTAAAGATATCATTGAGCTGCAGTATAACTCTACACCGGAGGCCAATCGAACTGTTGTTTTATTTCGGTGTGACTGGTTTGATATGAAAGAAAAGAATGTGGTTGCAGACGCATTCTTCAAAAGCATTAACACTGCAAAATTATGGTACAGAGATCAACCTTATGTATTGGCACGGCAAGTAAAAAAAGGTGTTCTACTTACCGTGTACACTAAAAGGAGGAGACTGGAAAGTTGTGCAACATTTTGAGCAAAGGAACATGTACAATATCCGTCAACAAGATGACGAGCTAGGATGCACTGAATCAGAAATTGCATACCAAGACGATTACCCTGAAGATGGCGAATGCGTAGTCAATGAAGTGCCTCCTGATGTGCAGCCAGATGATACTGATTCGGAGGTTGTGGATGAGGAGGTTGTCACCGCACCTGCAAGTATGATTGATCAGCTTCTGAAACAAACCAACACTGATTCGGATGAAGATAGTGACGATGAAGTTGATGGTGGTGGTGGTGCTGCTGCTGCTGCTGCTGATGATGATGATGATTAGTAGTAGTCAGTCTTTAAACTCTGTTCTACCTTTTCCTCGAACATTTATGAAATTACTTGTGTTACAGTCTCACTGATGAAGACTGTTTTGTTAAATGTGAACTCATTTCAATTTATCTGGACGGACATTTCATTAGGTTTCAAGAACAATGGTCTGGGTGTTCTCATCCTTGTGTCGTATGGGCACTGAAAAAAGGCTGCTACATACCACTCTGGCCAATTTATCTGGTGAAGTCTATTACAAACCAACGGACCTTCCTATGCGTATCCGACCCTCTGCCGAAATGGGACCATTCATTCCGTTGAGGTCTATTACAAACCATCGGACCTTCCTTTTTGTATCCGACACTTTGTCCACACAGGACCATTTAGCCGTTGAAGTATACAAATCATCGGACCTTCCATTGTGTATCGGACATTTGTCCATTGAGCCCATTGTGTCGACTGTGTCATACCGATACGGTTATGATTGTTGGAAACAACTGCCGAACTTTCCTGTGAAGTTACTTCATGCAAAAATCAGATATGTACGCAACCTCTTCTGTACCTCCCTTTCGAGTGCAAGACTGCAAGCATTGAAATTCAGGGGATGTTCTGGTGTATTCCATGTCAAATCATGGGATGTTCTGGTGTTTAAGATAGCGAGTCAAATTCGATTTCAACGAGGTCGAAGAAAATCGTTAGCAAGGGCATTCCAGTTTCAGTCTGCTGAGGTCAATAATGAGCGCTTGCGCACAATCAGAATCGAACGGTCATGCGAGAACGCGATCAAGATTCAATCATTCGCAGGTCTTGCACCCAACGCGATCAACAGACAATCCTCTGTTCTGTGCCAAACCACCAGACGATCCGTTACATCAACGGATATGCAACCAACCAAATATTTGTTGAACCGCAGCAAACTAACATGCAAATTGACTTCTCCTCGACCTGCCTCTCTTCTACAAGGTCGACCACCACTTCATGGAGCAATCCAGTCCCTGGACAAGGCCAAAACGGATAGAGCTTCTCCGGGACCATATGAAACTTATGACAAAAGCACACAACAAGCTCGAACTCGTGCGGCTTGACCATATGAATGAATTTGAGACTAGTAAGCTCATTGTACTTCATTACGATTGTTTCTAATAACATGCTCTGTTCTAGTTCATTCGTTCGTACGGTCACGCTCCAGACGACTCTCTCTGTCCTCTCTCTCTTCATTTTGACCAGTTTTTGCAATGTGCGCCATAGTTTGTACACGTCGTTACGAGAGCATCCTTTCTTTTCTTTTTGCGAGGAAGGAACATCTGCTGTTGAATAGAGATATATTCCAGAGAGGCGCTCTAACTTGACAGTGATCGGTCCAATCTATATTCACAAGAATTGCCGCAGGGAGTTCTGTGTACTACGCTCGAGAGTTGATACTTACCGGAAGTTGCGGTGATATCTGACCGACTACTGAGCAGCTCGCAACGGACAATCCTGTGACGCAAGAATGCTTGCAACGGACAATCCTCTGATGCGAGAATGCTCGCAACGGACCACCCATTTCACGGAGCGAAGGTCTCCATTACAAATCATCGGACCTTCCTTTGTGTATCGGACATTTTGTCCGTTGATCACATCATCACGTCATCATATAGGAAATGAAAAAAGCAACCACAGTGCACTAACGCCAATCGGCTTTTTAACCAAAGCAATCACATAACAAAAGAGTACACTAATGCCGCATTACAAACGACTTAACTAACAGCAATCACAGTGCCGGCGGCGGCAGAGGCGCCATGACGAGGACCAGCACGAATGCGGGCTCCCACGCAGCCGGAGCCTCGGCCGCGGGCTCCCCTACAGCAGGAGCCTCAGTCGCCGGTTCCCTGCAGCAGGTTCCTCTGGCGCGGGCTCCACTTTAGCCGATTCCGCTTGATCGGTTACCTCTCCGCGGCTAACTCAGCCGCGCACGCCACCCCAGCCCGCCCGACCGCGCCGGCCTCCCCGCCCCGACCGACCCCAGCCCGCCGGACCGCTCCCGCCGCCTCGCGCGGGGCGGCTCGCACCAACGCACCGACCGCCCTGCTTGCCGTGGCCCCTCGCAACAGAACAAACTCCCACCTCCTCCAAGAAAGCCCGTACCCGCTTTCGCCTCTGTAGGTCCTTCAATCGCCTGCGCTTCGCCTTGGCTTCACCCTCCGAGTCAGAGCTGTCGTGGGAGTAGTACTTCTCATCTGAGTCCGAGTCGGAGCTCGCATTGCCGGCTGAGGACGACATTGTTGTCTAGAGGAAAGAGCGCAAGGAGCTGGCTACGGAAGTAGCTCGCCAAGAGCAAAAGAACAGTTTCGTAGGGATCGGGCGGGGGGCGAAAGATGGGGAACGCTGACTGATGGACCGAACGGGGGCTTTTCAGTTGATTCCTTTTCTGACGAGCCTTCGCTGCAGCTCATTGATGACGGGTTGGACATTTCACAGGCTTCGCGGGAAACTGGGAAGGCGGGAATGGGGCGTGGACGTGCAGGATTCCCTAGTTTACATTCACCGGATAAAGTGGTGTTCAACAGTTGGATCATCGGACAAACCATCTGGTACAAACGAGTACCACAATCCAGCAAAAGCTAGTAGTTCTTGGGAGATTGTCGATTCATTTTCAGATTTTACTTCAGATTGTAGAATTGAGACTCATCAAAGCTGGCCCTTTGTTTCAGCTTGTGCTTTTGGATGTGCAAGATTCCCTAGTTTAGACCAATCATGAAGCTTCCTAGCTAGCTAATATACATGCACCGGATAAAGTGGTGTTTAAACAGTGTGATCGACGGACAAACGATCTACTAGTGTGCCAACGAGTACCACGATCCAGCAAAAGCTAGTCCTGGCGGCTTGGCAGATTGTGGATTCTGCTTCAGATTCTACTCCCTCCATTCCACAATGTAAGCACTTGTTGACTTCTGAGAATCACGTTTAGTTTTGTTACAATTAGTTTTATTGGTAGAATATACTTTAAGGATAACTTATTTGTTTTTATTTTTCCAAAATATTTGAATGAAGGTATAGTACTAGTACTTGTACTTCATGCTTATACAATATTGTGGAATGGAGGTGGTACAGTACTTCAGATTGTCCCAGTACTAGTAGAATCGAGTGTTTCCTTCTCGGAGAAGCCTTCTCTGCAGCGCAATGATGATAGGGTTTGACGTTGCGCTGGGCTTTGCTGGGAACCGGGAAAACACTGTGGGTCGACATGTGGTGCGGCAGAGGGTAGACGTGAGCCATAACAAAGGGGGACGTGACACATTTGGAGGCACTCGCTGCAGAAGAAAATGGGAAAACAGGAGGAAGTGAACGACTAGTACACTTAGTTATACTAATATATAGGCATATAGCACTACTATTACTACTAGTACATGGCTTGAAAAGAATAAAAACTAATAATTCCTAGTTCTAGCTACTAATAAATACGGCGCGCGAGGTTTTCTGCGCCCCCGAGCCATGCACCGTCCGCTTCAGCTTCCAGTGCCGCCCTACGCCGCTACTCAGTGTCGGAGTCTTCCTCCTTGTCGCTGGCGCCGCCGGTTCCTCTTCGGACTCGCTGGCGGGGGCGTACATGGCTTCCTCGACAGCCTTCGCCTTGGCAACCGACGCGTCGTCGGAGTCGGTGGCGGTGTGTGGTCGCCGCTGGAAAGCCCTCTTCCTCGTCCTCGTCGCCGTCGCTGTCGCTGCTGTCCGAGTCTGGGTCCTCGGTGCAGTAGCCTTCCGCGGCTGATGCCATCGCGTACTCCTCGCTGAAGTAGTAGTCCTCCTCGTCGCTGTACTTCGCCGCAAGCCTCCTATGGACCGAAGAGGACGACGGCTGCGCGCGCGCCCTCCGGGCCGAAGAAGACGACGGGCCCGTGCGCGCCGGTGCCGGCGGGGCCGAAGAAGACGACGGGACGGCGGGCGCCGGTGCCGGCGGGGCCGAAGAAGACGACGGGATGGCAGGCGCCGACGGGGCAGAAGAAGAAGACGAAGGGCCCGCGGCCGCTGGCGCCGCGGGGGCCTAAGAAGACGACGGGATGGCGGGCGACGGCGGGGGCCGAAGAAGACGAAGGGCCCCCGGGCGACGGCGGGACCGAAGTAGAGGAAGGGCCCGCGGACGCCGGCGGAGACAACTGAGCGGCCTCGCTGGTGATGGCGGGTGCCTGTGTGCCGACATGGTGCCACCGGAACGGGTGCCGCCGGACGGGGAGGAGCGGGAGACAAACGCGAAGCGGCCGGAGGGGAAGGGGAGCCCTTGCGCTTCATGGCGGTTGCCGTCGACCACGGGGGGATGGGAATGATGGGACCAGTGGGACCCGGGAAGTGGGAATATGCCGCCATGGTGAAAGCCCTTGTACAGTAGTACTCCGTATTAACGACAGCGAGGCGCCTGATGAGTTCCTCGTCCTTCGTAAATGGTGACTTTGTGGGCCCAGAGCCACTTACCTGTGGACCATGTGGTGATGGGGCCCATTAGTCGGTGACTCAAAGACAAAATGCACAACGGTAGGTAGTATGCTACTCTCAAGTCCCGATAGGAGTTTCATTAGTACTACTTATGAATGAGATGAGAGAAGAGGGAAGGAAAGGATCCGCTGACTAGCCCCTAGTCACTGACACACGGCCCGGAGTAGTGTTGCGCTGTTTCCAACACTTTGAAACACATTTGCATCCCCATTGGATTGATTTGGGTGCTTGCCAATGAAACAACAAAAATGAAACTTATTTCCATTGAGAGGAAATTGATGAGGAGAGAGATGAGAGTGGTTTCATCTATGAAACCATGTGTACACTGTTTCCAACATAATTTATCGCTTGCATGTAAACCTTGGAAACAATGAAATAAAAAAAATGAAACTTATTTCCATTGAGAGGAAATTGATGAGGAGAGAGATGAGAGTGGTTTCATCTATGAACCATGTGTACACTGTTTCTGAGATAATTTATCTCTTGCATGTAAAGCTTGGCAACAACAAAAATGAAACAATGCATTCCAGCCGTAGTTGTTCTGAGAGCGGTACCCATTGCCATTGTTGAGGAAATTACATTCCTCTCTCACATTTGGGCAATTGATGCCCATATGCCCAACGTTGCCGCATTCCTCACATGTCATGCGGGAATCCGCAACTTGCAGGTCCTGTGGAGATTCCACCTTGCGGAGTAGCTGATCGAGCTTGATGGCAAGCATGTCCATCGTCTCCACTTGGTGCACTCCACGGGTCTTGGTGCTCGCCGCTTGGCGTCACCATGAGTCTGGTTGGCCGCCACCTTCTCAATCAACTTCTTAGCGTTCTTCACGCTAAGCGAGAAGAAGGAGCCGCCTGCTGCGGCGTCGAGGTGCTCTCGAGCAGACGGCCTCAAACCGTGGTAGAAACTCTGTATGAGGAGCCATTCCTCCATGCCATGGTGTGGGCACGTGAGAACGTACTCTTGCATTTATTGCCTTACCCCTGCATTTGGATATTGGTTATGATCTATCATTTGTAGTATCAGTACATACTTGTCAACCACGTCTTCCTTGGGAAAATATAAATAACGATACCCTGGAATACTCTCGGGTGAAATGCTACAAACGGGTTATCCGTGCGCTTGCGGATTATCTTTTATGATTAAATACTAACAATACATTTCTGGCACTCGTTGCTAGTTGTGGATTATTATGCATTCCTAAGCAAGTAACTTAACCCCATGTATTTCTGGCGCCGAACTGGGAATATTCACTCTAGGCCTAACCAGCCTAAGATGGTGTTTTCTGTTTGGTGTAAGAAATACCAACAAGCATTTCTGGCACCGTTGTCGGGGAAGACAATTATTGACAAGTGTACAATGATTACTCGTGATTACACTTGATGTGATTTAATCATTGCCATTACAGGCTAACCTTGATCTGTTTTCTCTCTTTGATATGAAAACAGGATAGTCTATGCGTGGATTCAACTTGCCAGAAAACTAAGTTGATAATCTAGAGTCGCTTGTAAGGAAAGTTTGACCCCGCATCGACTCTCCCGCACAAGCAACACTCCCGACAGACGAACCCACATCATCCGCACCATCAACACTTATTGTCATGGCTGATCAAAGGACCCTCCGTGACTACTCTGCTCCCTCCGTTGCCAATGTTCCCGTTGGGCCCAATGACAACGCCGGTGACGCAGGGTTTGAAGTCAATCAAGCCTAATCACTATGGTGTAGGCCATTCCCTTTTGTGGAAAAGGCCACGGAGGACGGTGTTGACGGCCATTAAATCTTAAAATGACCGTCAACTTATCGGCGAATAAAAGGTATGCACCAATGTTTATGCATTAAAACTAATAAAGTTCCACAAGTTTTGGATGTGATCTTGTTTTGCAAGGTACATAGGAATATTGGCGCAATTGTGCTTACAATCATGGATAAAAAGCAAATATACAAAAAGCACAAGATAAACAAGGTCCTGTTCCGACATCTCGATGACATTCGACGCAAGAAATAAGGAATGACTTGGATATCAAGAAATAATTATTCAAATCACAAATTTGATCCCTCCATGTCAAAGCCCTTGTCGAGATAGTCAAAATGGGCTTTTGGATCACCCAATTCGGAGTTCGGGAGCAGGAGTTATGCCTCGCGCAAGATTGGAGGAAAACCAGAAAAAAGCTGGCCGGCCGGCCCAAACACCTGGCCGGCCGGCCCGTGTTAATCTCCAACCGCCTCAGTCTTCCTCCAGTTGGTTCCAGAGCCGGTGACAAGCCACTTGACGCGCCGGCCAAGCCAGGGGACGTCGGCAAGAAGGGAATATTCCACGAAATGCTCCAAGACCTTCTCCACTCTCCCAAGGCAACTCCACTATAAATAGAGGACCCCTCCCCTCACTCCAACCTGCACCATCACATATGAGAAGAGAAGACCCAATGTAGGGTCACGCTAAGCTCATGGAAGATCATCCACTTGTGTAGTTTAGAGTAGGCTAGTTGGTCATGGGAGTTAGAGTAGAAGTGAGAGCTTCGCTCGGAGCTCCGGAGTTCTCTTCGGAGTTTGGGTAAAGTTCTCGTGTATCTTTTCTTTTATACTTTCTTTAATACAATTATTTTCTTATTTATTTTCTTATTTATTTGTTTTAGTTTTCCTTTTAGTTTACATTTATTTATTTAAGTAACAATTATAGAGAAATTCTTGTGTTGGCTCCACGTCTGTGTATGGTAGGTCTATCTGCATGGGTTATTTGCACCGTAAATGCTTACACAGTCCACATAGATTTGTTATGCATAGTTGACTTACTCTCTTCCGGTGGAGTAAGTTATCTAGGATAGTTGCTTGTATGGTTCAAGGAATTATTTCTAGACGTGAGTTTGCTCTACACCCCACGGAGGATGGTAGCCGCGAGTACGTGTGATAGGCGTACCGGTCTCTGTAATCCACCACGTCCGGGTGATGGTTTTAGTAGGGAGGTCAATAGCACGTAATTCCGCAAGGTAGTTGAACCTAATTCTCAGGTTGCTACCTTGGCATGCGTGTGCCCCGATATGCAGGAACGAATCTATACTGAAAGCTTAAGTAAATATTTGTAACCCCTAGGCTGATACCCTTCTTCTCGTTGTCCTCCCAGTTGACTAGTTCTATCTCTTTATTTTCATATGGAATCTTTGTGTGTGTTTGGTTGCCACCATCATACTTTCGTCTTTACCCATGCTTTAGTCTAGTTTGCAAGTTATAAATAATAGATGTTTCCTTGTTAATTAATGATATTCTTAGCCATGCTTCCCTATGGAAATATAAATACGATACCCTTGGAATACTCCTGGGTGAAATGCTACAACGGTGTTCCGTGCGCTTGCGGAGTTGAATTTAATCTCTGTGCATAAGAAACGCCAACAAGCATTTCTGGCGCCGTTGCTGGGAAGCAATGGTTTAAGATATCTATGATTGACATCGACTTTCTGTTATGTTAATTTGCTGCTAGCCTAAGCATCCACCTGCATTTTGTTTGAGCATATCACCATCACATCTGCATTGTTTTCTTTTCAAACCATCTGCATGTTTAATTACCCTCCATCCCACCCCACTGCATTTAAAAAAAAAACCGAGTGCCTAATCATAGGCCTCGGGCTTAAAAAAAACCCCGAGTGCTCAATCATAGGCCGCGGGCAAATAAAAAAATTTATATAATAAAAAAAATTATTAAAAAAAACCACGAGTGCCCAATCATAGGCTAGGGATTTTGCAAGAAAGGTTTGATTTTTTATGACAGGGAGAAGGAAACATATGTGGCGGAACCAAGACATTCAATGAAGAAATCTATAGCTTAGCCTTGCATTCGATTGCAAAGGCTAAGCTTGGGGGAGGAACCGCCAGGTAAGCACCGTATTTATTTCTTATTTTCCTTGTCATATACCCTCTCCTTTCGAAAAAAATAAAAAAAAATGAATAAATAAATAAACGCTGCCTGAATCATTCCATGCTTTGTGAATGCAAAGTACATTGAGTTGCTCTCTAATAAAAATATGCTGCATCATTTTGACCATACCCCTTGCTCTTAAAGTTCCTTTTTATACATGGGTATTGGTTGAGATGTTAGTTATAAATCAAATGCTACATTTGTTTTCTGTTGCTTGGGTGCGGCACTTCTGTGTATATGGTCTTTTTAGATTATGCCCGGTGTCCATTTGAACAACAGAAAAACACATGCCTCTATGATGCTTTCATGACAGAAGAAGAGTATGATATCCTCTGCTCTCCTCACATAATTGATCGAATTAGACGTGGTGTCTAGGTTGATTAATGGAACTATAGAGATATGTGCGATGTAGACGAATGGTTTTGTACTAACCAATGCAGGATCTTTCTGAGAGCAAACCAAGTCCATCAGGCAACATGAAAGGCACACAATCAAGAAGAAGAAACCAACAAGGCGGACCCAGTGCTTCCAAATGAAAAGATTTAATCGCTTAGCTTTGCACATAGTTGCAAGAGCTAAGCTTGGGGAGGGACCGCCAGGTAAGTACTTCTGTATACGATATTATACTCTTCTCGTATTGTGCCCTTTCCTTAAAAAACCAAAAATATTAGGTTCTCGGCAAAGCCCAATAGGGGCTAGCCACCTGTATCACCCTCATTCTTTTTGCAGACACAAGAAGAAGGAGGAAGCGGCCTCCCAAGCTTGAGTCCTGTATCACCCTCATTCTTTTTGCAGACACAAGAAGATGGAGGAAGCGGCCTATTCAAACTTAAGTCTTGCGAAGACTCAAGCTTGGGGAGGACCCCCAGGTAAGTATCCCTATCGATCAATAAAATACTCCCTGTTTCGAATAAATGCTAGAATATTGGTGAATGCTGCACTTAAAGGAAATGATGATTAGTTACATAATAGCTCCCCTTGTGTCGTATTAATGCAACCTCTACTCCTGACATGTGTGTTATTTATACTCGAGCATAGTCACATCACTAGTGTTGCTACATTTTTGTGGGTTGCATACATCACACCAAGTCTAAGCATTGTGGATTATGATATGGCATGATTATGACTTGTTGCAATTTCTTAGCATGGTGAAAGTCCAGAGATGTTTTCATTTTCATTGCTGCAAGTACCTAAAAACCCTTTCGTTTTGGAACACTTCCCTTGTGAGGATTTATTATCTACCAGAGCCATATCATGAAGAATAGTCGAAAAAAAGCCCCACTCATAGCCATTTGCTCATGCGTTGAGTTTTGTTAAGGTCTAAATGCTTTTGAGAGTAAGCACTCTCTTTATCTCGGTCATCATTCCTTCGCGTGAGTATTTGAGTTTCTTTCCACCAAAAAGGAATGTTTGAAAAATCAAACATCTCCGTACCATTCCACCCAATTCATTTGCAAAACTTTTGGTCTACATCAAAAAGCTCAAGAACATTTCAAAACGCTCATGAACCTGTCATCGCTATTGCCTCATGCATCATGGAGTCTAAAAAAAAAAAAAAGAAAAGAAAAGAGAGACTCCATGAATTGCATCCAAAAAGGCATTATGGTTCTTATCATAAACATCTTGAGCATGAGCATAAAAGAAGACCAAAGTTTGCAAAACCGTTTCCATCAGTGTGCGTTCATCTTGTCCCCCTCCATCACCACTTTCTATATGACCGAGATACAAGGAGTTGCTATGTCTCTTGAGATTTATTCTTTAGCTTTACAATACACGCATGATAAATGTGCATTTCCTTACCAAGCTCCACATACAAGCCCAATATGGTAGAAGGTAGGAATGAGTGAAGCTTTGTAGGAATAGCCTCATAAGAGGGGAGAGGGGAAGTGTGAACCAAACAAGGAGAATTTTTTTTACCTTGTCTTGCAGCACATAAAAAACTCTGGACATACACCTGCTAAAAATTGTTTGACTCGTCCAAAAGTGCTGTTCTAATCTTCAATGCTATATGACAAGGTGAAGCATACACGCCCCACACATGTGCAATACTCGTGAATATTCCGTGCTCTTGTATACTTACCACCATTTAGGGAGTACGTTGTTGCACCTTTATTACCCATGGGGCGCTTTCTTTGTAACTACTGATCCGCTGATACTTAAGTTTTGAGTTTGCTCAGGACGAGCAAAGTTTAAGCTTGGGGAGGTGTTGACGGCCATTAAATCATAAAATGACCATCAACTTATCGGCGAATAAAAGGTATGCACCAATGTTTTATGCATTAAAATAAAAAAGTTCCACAAGTTTTGGATGTGATCTTGTTTTGCAAGGTACATAGGAATATTGGCGCAATTGTGCTTACAATCATGGATAAAAAAGCAAATATACAAAAAGCACAAGATAAACAAGGTCCTGTTCCGACATCTCGACGACATTCGACGCAAGAAATAAGGATTGGATATCAAGAAATAATTATTCAAATCACAAATTTGATCCCTCCATGTCAAAGCCCTCGTCGAGATAGTCAAAATGGGCTTTTGGATCACCCAATTCGGAGTTCGGGAGCAGGAGTTATGCCTCGCGCAAGATTGGGGGAAAACCAAAAAAAACTGGCCGGCCGGCCCAAACACCTGGCCGGCCGGACCATGTTAATCTCCAACCGCCTCAATCTTCCTCCAGTCGGTTCCAGAGTCGGTGACAAGCCAGTTGACGCGCCGGCTGAGCCAGGGGACGTCGGCAAGAAGGGAATATTCCACGAAATGCTCCAAGACCTTCTCCACTCTCCCAAGGCAACTCCACTATAAATAGAGGACCCCTCCCCTCACTCCAACCTGCACCATCACACATGAGAAGAGAAGACCCAATGTAGGGTCACGCTCAGCTAATGGAAGATCATTCCACTTGTGTAGTTTAGAGTAGGCTAGTTGGTCATGGGAGTTAGAGTAGAAGTGAGAGCTTCGCTCGGAGCTCCGGGAGTTCTCTTCGAAGTTTGGGTAAAGTTCTCGTGTATCTTTTCTTTTATACTTTCTTTAATATAATTATTTTCTTATTTATTTTCTTATTTATTTATTTTAGTTTTCCTTTTAGTTTACATTTATTTATTTAAGTAATAATTATAGAGAAATTCTTGTGTTGGTTCCACGTCTGTGTATGGTAGGTCTATCTGCATGGTGTTTTGCACCGCAAATGCTTACACAGTCCACATAGATTTGTTATGCATAGTTGACTTACTCTCTTCCGGTGGAGTAAGTTATCTAGGATAGTTGCTTGTATGGTTCAAGGAATTATTTCTAGACGTGAGTTTGCTCTACACCCCACGGAGGATGGTAGCCGCGAGTACGTGTGACAGGCGTACCGGTTCTCTGTAATCGACCATGTTCGGGTGATGGTTTTAGTAGGGAGGTCAATAGCAATAGTTCCCCAAGGTAGTGGAACCTAATTCTCGGGTTGCTGCCTTGGCATGTGTGTGCCCCGATATGCAGGAACGAATCTATAATGAAAGCTTAAGTAAATATTTGTAACCCCTAGGCTGATACCCTTCTTCTCGTTGTCCTCCCAGTTGACTAGTTCTATCTCTTTATTTTCATATAGAACCTTTGTGTGTGTTTGGTTGCCACACCATCATACTTTCGTCTTTACCCATGCTTTAGTCTAGTTTGTAAGTTATAAGTAATAGATGTTTCCTTGTTAATTAATGATATTCTTAGCCATGCTTCCCTGTGGAAATATAAATACGATACCCTTGGAATACTCCTGGGTGAATGCTACAACGGTGTTCCGTGCGCTCGCAGAGTTGAATTTAATCTCTATGCGTAAGGAACGCCAACAGACGCCAACATTCATCTCCAGCAATTCCTTGAGATATGCAACATATCGGTGTTGACGGTCCTTAGACCCAGTTTTTGACCGTCAATTAGCTCTATAAATAAGGAAGAAATAACACTTGTTACTTGCATTTTGTTATCAAATAACCTATTTCCACGTGTACCTCTAGATTTGGATGTGCAGGTGGAAAACAGGATTTCCAGGTGTAAACAAGGCCCAAGGCGACGATTCCAACACGTCCATCAAACGACGCTCGCCGCGGGAATATAATTCAAGGATTAAAGGCCCAGAATCACCCAGAATATCAACTGAGGCCACGCACCTGGAAAAGAGGCTAAAAGGCCGAGGGGAGCCAACCTGCAAAAGCCCAGCCCAGGGGGGGCCAGGGCCAGGTCGGCCGACCCCCAACCCTAGGTCGGCCGACCTGACAGGGAGGCCCCCTGGGTCCATCTTTCTAAGGCGGTTTGCAAACCGACTTCAGGAGGTCGGTTCACCTGCAATCAATGCCACCGACCTACGGAACCGCCTCAATTCCACCGCCTTTGAGGGCTATAAATAAAGGGGTACCCCCTCCCCTGGAAGACACACAACACAAGAGGCTCATTCCCTCCTCCACACATCCAGAGCTAGGGGCTCTCTAGCTAGGCTTAGGCTGAGTAGTTGGGCTGCCCTTTTGGCTCCCAAGTCCCTTGGAGAGTTTGGGGTATATTCCCTTGTATCCTTTTACTCTCTTTGTAAGACTTATTTCTTTATCAATGGAATATCATCGTTCTTGTAGTAGTTATGTGCTTATGCTAGTTCATCGTTCATCCTTGATCTTGGATGAACGTTCTTCGTTCGTTCATGTTCGTTCATCGTTCGTTCATCGTTCATCGATGTTCGTTCATGATCGTTCATCGTTCGTCGTCGTTCGTTCATACTCGATCATCGGTTAACGATGATCGTTCTTCATCGTTCATCGTTCGTCGCTCGTTCTTGAGCGACGAACGCCTATGCTTAACGTAGTGCTAGCTTTGATCCTTTGTCTAAGTAATCGCTTGCTAGACCTAGTTGTTCCTTTTGCTTAGTCATCGGGTCCATTGTCTTGCAAGAGTGCTCTAGGTTTATCGCCTTGCGAGGTGCCTCGAGGGATCTAGAGTTGTGGTTAGTTACGCTAGCATGGTGCTAGGGCTTCCTTTCCACCCTTGGATGCGTGTTCGTGCCCCACGGTTTGTAGAGGTAGGGCGGTAGTAGTGACAGCCCTGTCCGTCCCTTGTAATCCTCCACGTTCGGGTATGGCGTAGGAGTATATATGAAATGTCCGGAGATTGGGGCAGACTCTGATCGCTGGATCTCCCGATGATGGCTTGGCAGTAGAACAGCTTAGTCTTGGCTTGTGTGCAGCTTAGGCTATAGGTAGATGCTACGCATGCTACTTGATGATGTACATTAGGAGTAGCAGTTCTTCTTACTTAACCTTAGTCTAGCCTAGAGCCGCCTCTCGCCTTTTATCAGAGAGTGGAAATGCCTGCTGTGTGTGTCGCACTATCCTCTATCCATACATTGCCTTACCCCTGTATTTGGATATTGGTTATGATCTATCATTTGTAACACCATGAGTATAAGTACACACACTTGTCAACCACGTCTTCCTTTGGGAAAATATAAATAACGATACCCTGGAATACTCTCGGGTGAAATGCTACAACGGGTTATCCGTGCGCTTGCGGATTATCTTTTATGATTAAATACTAATAATACATTTCTGGCACTAGTTGCTAGTTGTGGATTATTATGTATCCTAAGCAAGTAACTTAACCCCAGGTATTTCTGGCGCCGAACCGGGAATATTCACTCTAGGCCTAACCCAGCCTAAGGTGGTGTTTTCTGTTTGGGTGTAAGAAATACCAACAAGCATTTCTGGCGCCGTTGCCGGGGAAGACAATTGTTGACAAGTGTATACAATGATTACTCATGATTACACTTGATGTGATTAACCATTTCCATTACAGGCTAACCTGATCTGTTTTCTCTCTTTGATGTGAAAACAGGATAGTGTATGCGTGGATTCAACTTGGTGTTGTTGACGGCTCTTAGACCCAATATTTACCCGTCAACTAGCTGCGCTTTTTATAATGAAACAATCACCAAAGGTAGACTTAGGTCTTTAAACTAATGATTTCCACGAGTCTTGGTGAATTTGTGAGTGCAGCTGCAATTCGTAGGAAAACGGGGAAAAGGAAGCATAAAAGGCCCATCCTGGAAACACCAATTTTCCCCGGAATAAAGAATTATCCAAATAAAGCCCAACTCCCGATAAAAAGACTTCAAGTCCACCCATAGCAGGTGGATCAGAGGAGAAGGCAACCAGGGGAAGCCACCTGAGAAGGCCCAGGCCCAGAGGGGCCAGCCACAGGTCGGCCGACCCCAAACCCTAGGTCGGCCGACCCCCTGTGGTGGCCCCACTGGCCCATCTTCCTATGGCGGTTCGCCACCGCCTTCCAGAGGTCGGTTCCACCTGCAATCAATGCCACCGACCTAAGGAACCGCCTCAAGTTGCCGACCTTCTTGGGCTATAAATAAAGGGGTACCCCCCTCCTCCAAAACACATCACAAGACACAAGTCATTCCACTCCCATCCAGGCCAAGGGCCTCTTGTACAGTAGTAGAATAGAGGAGAGGGCAAGGATCAAGAGAGGGATAGCTTTCCTTTTAGTTATTTCCTTATCTTGTACCCTTGGCGGATATTTATCTTATTAATAGTTCATCGTTCGTTCTTCGTTCGTTCGTCGTTCGTTCGTCGTTCGTTCATAGTACGAACCTTGTTCTTATTCGTAAGATTAGTATTCGTGGTGTTATTGATCTAGTGAGCTTTACATACTAGTCGTTATTCTTGTTATACTTGTTTACGGGATCATCGCTCCGCGAGGGGTGCTCTAGCCTTCCAGATTGGTACCAGGACCGGGGTTAGAGTAGTAATCGACGGCATAGGCGTGGTGCCTAGGCTAGAGGTTACCTTTGTTTGCAGCGTGCCCCACGGTTTGTAGAGGTAGGCGGCAGGTGGTGACAGCCCTGTCCGTCCCTTGTAATCCTCCACGTTCGGGTTCGTCGTAGAGCTACAGGCTGGCGTGACTTGGCAGACCAGGTCTATACCAGTGCCCGAAGTAAACGAGTAGAGCTAGAGTGCGATCGTCCTGCGGGACAGCTAGATCTTTATTCATCCTCTCAATCCTATACTACTGCCATTCTTGTGTGTCCTTGGGTAAAACTAACCTTGCTGCAGATTATCACCGTTCCTTGGGGAAAACAAATACGATACCTTGGAATACTCCCGGGTGAAGTGCTACAACGGTATTCCGTGCGCTTGCGGATTTATTCGTGGTGTAAGAAATACCAACAAGCATTTCTGGCGCCGTTGCCGGGGAACGGTTGCTAATTCTGTAGCGGACCAGGTTTGCCCTCGTAACTTATCTTTACATTTCCCGTTCAATTAAATTAGAAAAAAAAAATACACACATGGAGTCATCACCTACAATCCAATCTTTTTCCACTCCACGGGGCGAGCTCTTAGAGCCACCATGTTCATCTCAACTTGTTGTTTCAACAAGCTATGAGCTCAGCCCCAGTTTTATTTCTTTGATCAAAGGACTTTCTTTCTCTGGTTTTAAAAATGAAAATCCCTTTGAACACTTGCGAGAGTTTGAGCAATTGTGTGCATGCCGATTGATCAATGGCATGACACATGAAACTTTAAAGTGGAAATTGTTTTCCTTCTCTCTCAATGGGAAGGCGAAGCAATGGTACACTTACACCGCTAAGAGAGTGAACGGTGATTGGAAAGAATTGCGAGACAAATTTTGTCTAGCATTTTTTCCCGTATCTCGTATCACTGCTCTACGCGCGGAAATAATTAACTTTCGCCAAGAGGAGGAAGAAACCCTTAGTGCGGCATGGATACGGTTCTGTTCATTAACAGATTCCGGTCCAGAGTTATTGCTCCCAGAACCCGTTCTTTTGCAACATTTTTATTCAGGGTTGAGCAAAGACACCGCACTTTATCTTGACACGGCTGCCGGTGGTTCTTTCTCTCATAAGACCATAGCGGAAGCAAAAGATTTGCTAGAAAGAATTGTTGAAAATACACCTTTTTCCGCTGAAATACCCGAGGAGCCGGAGTCAAAAGATGAGGAACTCATTGTGGAAACACAACAAAAGGTGTCTACCTTGGTAGACCCAACATCCGAGTCCTCATCTGATTCCCGAACAATGACAGAGGATGATGAACCTCTAGAGTTCCCATTTGAGTTTGAGGAAGAAATTTTTGAAGATTTTGGAAACACCTCGAACTATTTGTTTCAAAAGAGACCGCCTGTTCCTTTGCCACCTCCCGAACCAATTGAAAAAGAATATCTTGTGGAGACTGTTCGGGAGCTTACTTCAATCATGAGCGATGAATGGTTGAGGGAGAATGAGCTATCCATGGATATCATTCGGCTCTGCCCTCCCTCAACCAACATATGCTGCTCCATCAAAGGAACCAAGGTGGATGCACTCTACAACCCTCTTGTTGGTGCCAATATCCTCTCCGACACATATGCGTTGTCAATCTTTGGCAACCGACCATGGACATCAACAAACAAACTCCTCAAGCACCCATCAGGCCATATTCTTGAGAGTTTGGGGATTGTCAGAGATGTGACTCTCTATCATGAAGACCTTGAGGTTATCCTGGATTTCTACGTCTTCGAAGTCCCAAACTTCGACATAATGATCGGGCATCCCATAGAAAAATTCCTCATCGATGCCCCATCATTTGGAAACCTCAATTTCACCCTCGGAAAAGAGTCATTCTCCATTCCAATTACCACATCACGAAACACTCTTTCCGATGAACCACTTGAGGAATATCAAGTGGAGGAGGTCATGGCCATTTTTCCTCACATGGACCCCGAGTTAGCCTTGGAAGAAGATGCACAAGACTTTATCTTAGAAGAAGCCGACTCGGAGGACACCTTTGAGCTACCACAAACCACACCACCGCCACGACCTCCCATTGATCTTAAAGCGCTACCTCCCGGTTTGCGCTATGCTTTCTTGCACGGAGATCCGCAAGCTCCCGTCATCATAAGTGACAAGCTTTCGGAAGAAGAAACCACCAAACTCATAGCCGTGCTTGAAAAACATCGCTCCGTTCTTGGCTACTCACTTGAAGACCTAAAAGGGATCAGCCCCGCTCTCTGCACCCATCGCATTCCCACGGATCCTGAAAGTACACCTTCAAGGGAACCTCAAAGGAGGCTGAATAATGCGATGAGAGAAGTTGTGAAGAAAGAGGTCTTGAAGCTATTACACGCTGGGATCATCTATCCTGTTCCTCACAGTGATTGGGTGAGCCCCGTACAAGTGGTACCCAAGAAAGGAGGTATGACGGTTGTTCATAATGATAAAAATGAACTCATTCCTCAACGAACCGTCACGGGGTGGCGAATGTGCATTGATTACCGAAAACTTAACAAGGCTACAAAGAAAGATCATTTTCCGCTGCCCTTCATCGATGAGATGTTGGAACGGTTGGCAAATCATTCTTTCTTCTGTTTCCTTGATGGGTATTCGGGATATCATCAAATTCCCATCCACCCCGACGATCAAAGTAAGACAACTTTCACATGCCCGTATGGAACTTATGCTTATCGTCGCATGTCTTTTGGTTTGTGCAATGCACCTGCCTCGTTCCAACGTTGCATGATGTCTATTTTCTCTGATATGATCGAAGAAATTATGGAAGTTTTTATGGATGATTTCTCTGTTTATGGAAAAACCTTCGATCATTGCTTAGAAAATTTAGACAAGGTCTTACAGAGATGCCATGAGAAGGACCTGGTACTTAATTGGGAAAAGTGCCACTTCATGGTCCAAGAGGGCATAGTTCTTGGACACCTTGTGTCCGAGAGAGGAATAGAGGTGGACAAAGCAAAAATAGAAGTTATAGAAAAGCTTCCGCCTCCTGTGAATATCAAGGGTGTTCGTAGTTTTCTGGGTCATGCTGGTTTTTATCGTCGCTTCATAAAAGATTTTTCTCAAATTGCACGACCCCTTACGAACTTGCTTGCTAAGGATGCACCCTTTGATTTCAATGATGACTGCATGCATGCCTTTGCTACTCTTAAGAATGCACTCATCTCTGCTCCAATCATTCAACCCCCTGATTGGACGCTTCCTTTTGAAATAATGTGTGATGCTAGTGATTATGCTGTGGGGGCAGTTCTTGGTCAAATGAAAGACAAAAAGCATCATGCAATTTCTTATGCTAGCAAAACTTTGACTGGAGCTCAGTTGAATTATACTACCACTGAGAAAGAGCTCCTTGCCGTTGTTTTTGCTTTTGACAAGTTTAGATCTTACTTAGCTGGAGCAAAAGTTATCGTTTACACTGATCATGCTGCTTTGAGATATCTGCTTGCTAAGAAAGATGCTAAACCTCGTCTCATAAGATGGATCCTTCTACTCCAAGAGTTTGATCTTGAAATTAAAGATAAGAAAGGAGTAGAAAATTCTGTAGCAGATCATTTGTCGCGTATGCAGTTCACTAACTTGCAGGAGTTACCCATAAATGACTTCCTACGCGACGACATGCTGCTGAAAGTGACGGATTCGCACCCTTGGTACGCCGACATTGTGAACTTCATCGCCACAGGATACGTACCACCAGGGGCGGATAAAAGAAGATTGATTTATGAAAGTCGCCGTCACTTATGGAATGAACCATACCTCTATCGTGTCTGCGCCGATGGACTGCTTAGGCGATGTGTGCCCACTCCCGAGAGCACACAAATCATTGAAAAATGCCATGCAGCCCCATACGGTGGACACTATGGTGCCTTCCGTACCCAAGCAAAGATCTGGCAAAGTGGATTCTTCTGGCCAACCATGTATGAAGATACAAAAGAATTCATTAGAAGATGCCCACAATGCCAGAGATTTGGAGGCATCACAGCACGAGATGCAATGCCCCTCACATACAACCTTCAAGTCGAACTCTTCGATGTATGGGGCATTGACTTCATGGGACCATTCGTGAAGTCCCAAGATTGTGAGTACATATTGGTGGCAGTGGATTACGTATCCAAATGGGTAGAAGCTATGCCATGCCGAGCTGCCGACTCCAAACACGCTCGCCGGATGTTCCACGAGTTTATCTTTCCAAGGTTTGGAACTCCGAGAATGGTGATAAGCGACGGAGGGTCTCACTTCATTGATAAGACCTTCCGTAGCTTTCTAAGAGAGCTTGGAGCAAAGCACAACATTGCCACTCCATACCATCCTCAAACAAATGGGCAGGCCGAAACATCCAACAAACAAATCAAGCGGATCCTGCAGAAAACAGTCTTGGAAATGGGGAAGGGATGGAAGAACAAGCTACCCGATGCACTATGGGCATATAGAACAGCCTACAAGACACCCATAGGCATGTCACCATACCAACTCGTCTATGGAAAAACGTGCCATTTGCCAGTCGAGTTGGAACATAAAGCATATTGGGCCATGAGAACTTGGAACATGGATATGAAAGGAGCTGGGTGGAGAAGAAAAATGGAGATAGCTGAGTTGGAAGAATGGAGAGACAAAGCATATCACAACTCAGCCATCTACAAGGAGCGTACAAAGCGCTGGCATGACCGGCGAATAAAGATAAAAGAATTCAAAGTTGGAGACAAGGTGTTGCTCTTCAATTCAAGGGTAAAGCTCTTCGGGCATGGAAAATTGAGAAGTAAATGGAACGGACCATACACCATCATCGACACGTCGACTCATGGGGCAATCACACTCCAGGACGACGGAGGTAATGTATTCAAGGTAAATGGTCAGCGCCTTAAAATTTATCTTGAACCCGAAGCAAATAAAGATTTCGATGTCATGAATCTAATTGATTTAAATCTTTTATCCTGACATCCTCTGTTTCTTATTTTTACCCGTCGCAATTATTGTACAATATATTTTCGAATAAGAAGAGCACTGCAGAAATCAGGGGGCGAGTGGGACCCACACAGGGTCGGCCGACCCCCCTATCAGGTCGGGCGACCCCTGTGAGATCCACAACGGTCCTAATTTTCCCCCACCTGTTTCTCCAACGTTCACAAGCAGAAATCCCACTGATGTAGCTCCTGCTCTGCTCCGGGAAAATCAGGGAAATTCTTTCCTTAGTCTCCCTTATAAATATTAGTGATTTCCTCTCTTTTCCCTTGCACCACCCATCTTCTTCATCAAACCAAGATCCCAAAACACTCCCAACATCACCATGGACAGCAGCATCCCTGACTTTGATGTGTCCGCCACCACAAGCCAACTCTTGCGCGAACTTGACCTAGAGAACATCCTTGATCCCGTCACCCCCATTGAGCAAGCCAACTTTGTGGATGTCGCACCCATGGCCCTCCTACCACCACCAAGTACTCCCGTTGCAGCTCCCATAGCCAAGAAGGTCTTAAGGAAGAGTCATTCTACTCCACCTCATCCTACCACGGGGGCGCTCACTCCAAGGAAGGCTCGTCGCGACGATCCGGGAACCTCTCTCCGCCCAGGAGAGAAGTACGTGGGATCACTAGTCACCAAGAGTGGCAATGTGGTACACCATCAATACATTGAGCACTCTCCCCTCGCTGCTGCTCCCAAGAAGATGGGAGATCCACGCTTCAAGATTACGGGCGTCCGCGGGAAGGGGAAACAGCTCGTTCAGCCGCTTACATCAGCAGAAAAGAAGGGTGCCTATGAATCCATGAGCTCTACTCCTACCAAGAGAGTTAGGAGGCACCTTTCTCCCTCACCTATCAAAAGGGCAGGGGGTATGTACGAAAGTGAAGAGGAAAAGACGCCCAAGAAGAAGCCTTATGACCGCCTCCTTGCTAAGTACATCGACCTCCGTGACTCGCATCTTGAGCTCGGGAACAAAGTGGCCGAGCTAAGGGAAGCCATGGAGGAGCTGCGCGAGAACAACGCAAACTTACGCCGCAGCACCAACTCCAAGCTTAAGCGTCTCTTCAAGGGCGCAGGAAAGGAGGAAAAATTCTATATCTAATCCTCCACTTTTATTTTAGCTAAAAGGCGCATTTTGCTTAGTTTATTTTCATTCTTATTTCCCTTCAAATTTGTAATGCGCCTGCGAGTTCAGTTTTAAATTCAATCAATGATAGTGCTCCCCGGGCTTGCATACCGGTAGAGCAATATTTGTGTTTCCATATCTTTGTCGTTTTTGAAGGAAACAGGCAAAAAGGCAAGTGTGGGGGGAAACATCGCCATATCTGGAACAATCACGACCAAATCATCCAGAACCATACGAGGCAACTCAGGAAAGGCCAACACGCGAAATATGAGAACCAGTGGGGTCCAGGCCAGGTCGGCCGACCCCACCAGGAGGGTCGGGCGACCCCTGGTGGTCCCCACCAGGCTCCAGCCTCCTCCTGCCTCCTGAGTTTGCACCACACTTCCACTTTTTGCCTGCTACACCGTCAAGTTCATTCTGATAATCTGAAAATTAAATAAAACTTGACGCACTAATCTTTTGGGAAAATCATAATTGATTTATCTTTTGCCCACAACTCTACCTCTCACATTCGTGGACTTGCACACTTGTTATTTCTCGCTTCATCGCTGAATGCTTGTGAACACCTTATCATTAGGAACCCATGTTTTTCCTAGATAATTGGCATGTGAGATATGGTTTGTCGAAATGATCTTTGCTTAACCTTCAAGTCCTTGGGAATTTATCTTTATGAAAATCAAAAATTCCATAGTATGATGCTCCTCACTTGATTTATATTTTCCTACCAAGGCCAAGAACTCTACATGAATACTTTGATAGCCTATAAGCTGCTAGTTGTTGATTTGAGCTTTGTCAAATTCTTGGACCCTAGTGAGAAGCTTGTCATACTCTTTTGATCAAGATCACGTACACTCCACCTCACATGCTACACTTCTACACTGGAAGTTGAGCAACATTCCATCATCCATCCACCAAATAAATACTCCAAAAATCTCTGTTACCTTTCTCTCTCAAAAATATCATTGGAGACATGGCTATGCAAAAAGAAAAAGAATAATCCCTGCTCATACAAAAGTAGAGCATGATGAAAAAAAAATAATATGATGATGGGAAAAAATAAAGAAAAAAAAGAGAAAAAGTATGATAGCCATGTCCTCCTCAAAAGTTCAAAAAGAGAGAGAAGGTAACACCATAAAAAGGAGTACAAATAATTTTCCACTTCATACCACCACCACACATGCACATCTTGATCAGATTGTATGACTTGTTTTCTCCATTGGATCCAGTCTTTGACTTAGCAATAAAAGAGACACTAGTATGCTCCACGTTACCCTACCTTGAGCTCCACAAAAGCCTGATCAAACACAAGGAGGGGAGAGGCAAAATCATGGCCCTTGAGAGGAAAATACATAAACACCATGAGCAACTTGAGAGAGTCATTTGAGGAGCATGAAACTATGTTTTTGTTTCTGAAAATTATGCAAAAATCCCAAGGTACTTGACAGGGAAGGCGAGGTGATTTGAGACATGACCGTTCCACTTATCAATCATCCAAGGAATGCATGTTAGACACCTCAAAGTTCACAGGTATGAAGTGTGGCTTGCAATAACTTGTGTGCAGGCTCTCTTTTATGAGGATGAGTATCTCCCGCCTTATGCTCGCAACTTTACTCGAGGACGAGCAAAGAGCTAAGTGTGGGGGAGTTGTTGACGGCTCTTAGACCCAATATTTACCCGTCAACTAGCTGCGCTTTTTATAATGAAACAATCACCAAAGATAGACTTAGGTCTTTAAACTAATGATTTCCACGAGTCTTGGTGAATTTGTGAGTGCAGCTGCAATTCGTAGGAAAACGGGGAAAAGGAAGCATAAAAGGCCCATCCTGGAAACACCAATTTTCCCCGGAATAAAGAATTATCCAAATAAAGCCCAACTCCCGATAAAAAGACTTCAAGTCCACCCATAGCAGGTGGATCAGAGGAGAAGGCAACCAGGGGAAGCCACCTGAGAAGGCCCAGGCCCAGAGGGGCCAGCCACAGGTCGGCCGACCCCAAACCCTTGGTCGGCCGACCCCTGTGGTGGCCCCACTGGCCCATCTTCCTATGGCGGTTCGCCACCGCCTTCCAGAGGTCGGTTCCACCTGCAATCAATGCCACCGACCTAAGGAACCGCCTCAAGTTGCCGACCTTCTTGGGCTATAAATAAAGGGGTACCCCCCTCCTCCAAAAGACATCACAAGACACAAGTCATTCCACTCCCATCCAGGCCAAGGGCCTCTTGTACAGTAGTAGAATAGAGGAGAGGGCAAGGATCAAGAGAGGGATAGCTTTCCTTTTAGTTATTTCCTTATCTTGTACCCTTGGCGGATATTTATCTTATTAATAGTTCATCGTTCGTTCTTCGTTCGTTCGTCGTTCGTTCGTCGTTCGTTCATAGTACGAACCTTGTTCTTATTCGTAAGATTAGTATTCGTGGTGTTATTGATCTAGTGAGCTTTACATACTAGTCGTTATTCTTGTTATACTTGTTTACGGGATCATCGCTCCGCGAGGGGTGCTCTAGCCTTCCAGATTGGTACCAGGACCGGGGTTAGAGTAGTAATCGACGGCATAGGCGTGGTGCCTAGGCTAGAGGTTACCTTTGTTTGCAGCGTGCCCCACGGTTTGTAGAGGTAGGCGGCAGGTGGTGACAGCCCTGTCCGTCCCTTGTAATCCTCCACGTTCGGGTTCGTCGTAGAGCTACAGGCTGGCGTGACTTGGCAGACCAGGTCTATACCAGTGCCCGAAGTAAACGAGTAGAGCTAGAGTGCGATCGTCCTGCGGGACAGCTAGATCTTTATTCATCCTCTCAATCCTATACTACTGCCATTCTTGTGTGTCCTTGGGTAAAACTAACCTTGCTGCAGATTATCACCGTTCCTTGGGGAAAACAAATACGATACCTTGGAATACTCCCGGGTGAAGTGCTACAACGGTATTCCGTGCGCTTGCGGATTTATTCGTGGTGTAAGAAATACCAACACTAGTAGGCACCAAGGTAAACACACAAGCAAGATAAGAGCACAACTTAAGTACTACAAGCAATCATATGAAGTGCGATAAGTAAATGCGAGTAGTAAAGGAGAAGGGATAGAGAATGCTCATGATGTTTTCCCGTGGTCTCGGAAGGATGGCGCCTTCCCCTACTCCACGTTGGGTCACTCCCGCCGGTATCTCGACCCCGTCCCTCCGCTCGATGGCGATCCCTCCTAGAGCACACTTCACCCTCCGAGTGAAGTCGCGGGCACGTCCCGCCGGGCTCGATCCCGGGTACTCTTCCGGAGGTAAGGCTCCGCACTTGATGCGTGCCAAAGGGCGCTCCACTAGTGATGCTTCTTTCGCACGGGAAGCTCCAAGACCGTGTACAAACTTGTGTCGACTTCCACAATCTCCTTGGACAGCTCAACACCGACGCCTAACCGGTCTAGGCCTTGCCATAGACCAAGAGTAACAGCCCTAGATGACTCTCTCAAGCCCACACTAGCCTAGAGATCAAAGGATGCAACTTGCTACTCTCTCAAGCACTAGGATCACTCCAAATCCCTCTCAAGTGCTTCACACTTCTTCCTCTTGGCTTCTTGGCAGCACCTCCCCTCTTTCCTGGGTCCAAGAGCACCTCAAAGAGGTAAACAACCGACTATATATAGGCCTCCAACCTCAAACTAGCCGTTGTCCAAAAGTGCCCAGTCTGCGTGATGACCGTACAGTAGACCGTACTGTCCGGTCTCCATCTGACCGTACTGTCCGGTCTTCACCAGACCGGCATCCAGGGAGTGCTGCAACTCATCTCAAACCAGACCGTATTGTACGGTCCCAAGGACCGTACTGTCCGGTCTCCATTCTTCTTCAGCCAACAGAAACTTCTCCTTTTCTGTTGCTCTTCGCCTGTAAGACCGTACTGTCCGGTCCTCGACCGTATTGTACGGTCAAACTGGCCGGTCTTCATTCTTCGACTTCCAGAAACTTCAGCTTCTCTGTCTGGAATACTCCAATAGAGACCGTACTGTCCGGTCCCTAGGACCGTACTGTCCGGTCCACTGTCCGGTCTCTATTCTTCAACTTCCAGAAACTTGAGCTTCTCTGTCTGGATTTCCTCTGTAGACCGTATTGTACGGTCTGCATGACCGTACTGTCCGGTCTCTTCTGCCTTCGCAGCTTCGATCGTCTTCTTGATCTTCTTCTTCAACACTTGATCTTTTTGGTTCCTTCAACTCTCTTCTGCCACCCTAGCCCCTGAGAGACTCACCATGCATCCAATGATCTCTATAACTAGTGTGTACTAAGAGAACCACCTCGAACCCTCTTGATAGTCCGGTTTTTCCTATGGACTCAAGCTAACATCTAACCAAGCAACACCCGCTTGGATCTAGCATGTCCTTAGCCTTGATCCATGTCTTCTCCGCGACTCCATCAAGTCCGTTCTTGTGTAGATGAAGGCAACCAATCATCCTTGTCAATTAAGTTCATGGTGTGTTGGCGTTCACCACCAACGGACGGAGCTTTCTTCATATGTGACCTATAAGATCTCACAAAAGAGTGTTAGTCACATTCATGGTTCTCATCCTATCACCAAAACATTCATACCTTGGGGTTTCCCTAGCTCCAATGGTCATGAAGCTTACAATTTATTTACCTACCAGAGCCATATCATAATATTCGAAACAGCCCCACTCATAGCCATTTGCTTATGTATTGAGTTTTGTTAAGGTTTGATGTACTCTTGAAACTAAGCACTCCTAATTTTGGTCATAATTCCTTCGCGTGTGTTTTCGAAAATTTCCTTCCACCAAATAAAAAGGGGAATGTTTGGATAAATCAACCAAACATTTTTCAGAGTTTGCAAAACTTTTGGTCCATCCAAAAAAGCTCAAGAATATTTCAAAATGTTTCCTTTGAACCATGCAAAAATTATGGCCCTTTGCACCATGGAATAGTTAAAAAAAAAACCTCCATGGTTGCATGCCAAAAGTCAATGGCTATATGGTTCTTATCATAAACATCTTGAGCAAAATAAAGGACCAATGTTTTCAAAACCCCCTTCCACAAGTGTGAGTCCATTTTCTCCCCCTCCATCACATCATCTCTTATGACCAAAATAAATGGAGTTGCTATGTTGATTGAGACTCATTCTTTAGCTTTACAATATATGCATGGCACTTGTGCGTTCCATACCAAGCTCCACATACAAAGCCTCATTTGGTAAAAGGTAGGATGAGTGAAGCTTGTAGGAATAAGACTCACATCGGAGTAGTAAGAGAAGTGCCACCCAAAACGAAGGAGAATTTTTACACCTTACCTTGCAGCACATAAAAACTCTGGATGCATACCTGCTAGAATTGTTTACTTGTCCAAAAGTGTCGTTCTAGTCTTCAATGCTGCATGACAAGGTGTGACATATAAGCCCCACAATTTTTGCAACACTCATGAATATTTCGTGCTCTCGTAAACTTACCACTGTTTAGGGAGTATGCTGTTGCATCTTTATTACCCATGGGGCGCTTCTTTGTAACTCCTGATCCGCCGGTACCCTGAGTTGAGTTTGCTCGGGACGAGCAAAGTTTAAGCTTGGGGAGGTTGTTGGCGGTCGTTAAACCATGATTTGACTGCCACCCTACCGGTAAATAAATGCATAACACCAAGATTTTGTGCATAGTAGTTAGGAATAATGCTACTCCACAAGTTTTGGTGGATATTTGGATGCAGGAGTGAATAATGGAGAAAAGTGGGCCCAGCCAGGGAAAATCCCTGGCCGGCCGGCCCCACCCTAGGCCGGCCGGCCCCACCAGGTGGCCGTAGGCCCCAGGCTTCCTCCGGTGGGCTGGAAACTGGTCCACAACGCATAATTCAAGGCCCAACCCAGCGGATTTGCGCCGACTTGCCAGAGGTGGGCCATTTGGGCCTTAACTTGGCCCGTACTGCAATTCTGCCGCCCCCACGAAGTAGCCGACCTTCAGACCGCCTTCAGGAGTGAATCAGGAGCGTTGAGGCAGAAGACGGTGGCCAACCGCCACAGGGGACGGCCGGCCGGCCTCCCTACCTGGCCGGCTGGCCGACCTTGGCGCCACCGACTCTCCAGCTTCGGCTATTTAATCCCTGGGTCCTGGAGAGGCTATAAATACCCCTGGCCGGCTGCAGAAACAATTCGCACCATCACACTTCATCCAAGTGTTCATTAGTTTAGTAGTAGCTTTGGGAGTTAGAGTAGAGTAGAGTAGAGTGAGAGCTCTCTCGGGCTTCCGGAGTCTTCTCGGAGTTCGGTATAGTTCTTGTATCGTTACTCTTTTGAGATATTATTTTATTCAATATATAATTAGTTTTATCTTTATTTATTTCTTTTAGTAATTCTTTTCTATTTAGTTTATTTATTCTGTTAAGTAAGTGCTCGTAGAAGTCTTGTTGTGGGATTCGTGATTGTTGGAGTACGCAAGTACGAGAGAGTGCCTTCGTCGAGATGACGTCGTGTGAAATCTGTGCTTGTTTATTCTTAGATAGGACTGCTCCGTTGATCAAGAGTAGTTCCTCTAGGCGGGTTGTAAGCGTGGCGCTTAGATCTTGGCCTATGCACGTTTGGCACCCAGCCCCACGGAGGATGGTAGCCGCGAGTGTATGTGACAGCTGCACCGGTCTCTGTAATCCACCACGTCCGGGTTGGACTCAGCAGGGTCTTAATTATAGCATACGGTTCCCTAGGTTTGAACTAGCATCATCGGTTGACCTAGCACGTGTGTGCCCCGAAACGACATAACTTGTATGTGTGTGATCTTAACTAGAGTAGATAACCTTTGTAGATTAGACTACTAGAAAGAGTAAATACTAGGTAAACATACAGGTAGCCTTAGCTCTATCTCGTTGCTCTCCCAAATGTATACTACAGTTTTTCTTTTATTACCTTGGATTTGAGGATGTGTGTGCCACCCATATTATTCATGCCTATCTTACCCCCGTCTCAAGTATAGTTGATACATTATTTCTTTCTCCAAATTATCCAGTGCATTGCTACTGTTCAGCTCCCTTTTGCTCTACTTCCTTGCGGAAATATAAATACGATAACCCTGGAATACTCCAAGGTGAAATGCTACAATGGTGATCCGTGCGCTTGCGGAATTAATGAATTTAATTTTATCGCATAAGAACCGCCAACAGTGGTTCGATATTAAACCTTGGAATACTCTGAGGAAAAAGTGCTACAACTGTACACCGTACACTTGCGGTATATAAGTAGGTGCGTACAAACGACCAACATCCTACGAGATTTATGGATAAAATAGCGCATGGGATACTTGTTTCCGAGATTAGGCTATCTCCAACGGGCACCCCATTTGGCACATAATACACAAAATGGGTCTCAAAGGAGGGAAAAACAGCCTCCAACGGAGGACCCAAAATGCCTACCCATTTTCGGAGTCCCCCGCCTCGCGACGCACAAATGCGTCCCGCCGCGCCGCGACGCATCTCTCCCGCGGCGTTCTCTCCCCCTAGCCCGTCCTGTCGACCTCGGCACCGCCGCGCTCCCCTCCATCTCCACCGCCGCGCTCCCCTTCCCCTCCCCCACCGCGCTCCCCTCCCGCTCCCCCGCCGCGCTGCCCTTCCCCTCCCCCGCCACGCTCCCCTCCCCTTCCCGCGGCCGCAGAGAGGCGGCGGCGCCATGGGAGGAGGAGGCGGCGGGGGCGCCATGGAAGGCGGCGGCGCCACACGAGGGGATCGATGGATGGTCCACCAGTCTCTCCCTCTCCTCCGCCGAGTCCTCGATCCCTCCTCCGCCTGCCTCTCCCTCTCCTCCGCCTACCCCCTCCCTCTCCTCAGCCGAGATCCGCGGGGGCCTTCCCCTCCGATGACCTAGCTCCGCCTCCGCTGGCGCGTTCCCCTCTCCCTCCTCCGACGGGCTCCTCGGGGAGGGGGGGGGGGGGGCGGTGTCACACCCCAAAAATAGGGCCTAGCTGTTTTAGATGTCAATATCTCACAGGTGTGACCCCGTAAAGAAATTTGATCCAAAACAATTTTACAGAAATAGATTACAGAATATGGATCAAATAAAATAAAATTTACAATGCCACCTTATGATTTATACAAGCATAACATAGAAATTCTTCCGCTCCCGCCGTCTTCATTAAGATGTTGTCTCGATATGCGTGCCAACTTCTAACTGCGCACACCACCATGCAAACTAGACTATGAGTATAAAACTCAGCAAGAATGCATTGGAAGAAAATAAAGGAATTATGCCAAGTCATTCCAATAGGGTATCGAGGTTTCCACAAATGAGCCACGCTCCATTTGCCAGGAAAGAATGAGTTTTGTAAAACATTTGTTGTAGAAAAATTCATATTTTAATATTCCAAAAATCTATTTGGTGGGGCTGATAGTACACGCGGCCAACCCATTTATAACCCGGGTGCAACAGGAGTGAATATCCACATTTTACGCTCTGCAGAGGTGTACCCTTTTCCATGGATTTCCTCAAATCTCTTGTCCGACCACGTCTGGCCATTTACGCGTCCATTTTACGCGGTGACCGATCCGAGGAAAATACAAGTCTTCCCATACACGAGCTATGATACGGGTCCGACTCGGTCCGCAACCACGTCGTTGGCTTAGTCCGACTCGGTCCGCAACTAGCCCATGACACGGCCTCGCTGCTTCTTGTCCTGTGGGGTGTATCATCCTCTATGTAGGTAATAGCTTGTACCCGCCCATTCAGACCATGGCGGTACTAGTGCACGTATACTACTGAGCCACCAAATTGGTTGTTACCTTAGTTTAATTCACCACCACACTACCAACCACCGAGATGCCTCGCATCACAATCCCGCCATACCACGTTCCCATGCAACAACAAAGGCCGCAGCCTTCCTCAAAGGCCAACAAAGTATGCAGCAATTTACTTTGAATAAATCATGATAAACAATAAAGCATTTTAATTCATTTAAATAAACCATGATGTATTAGGATCAATATGCTCAAGGGTGTGTACACAGCTTGCCTTGGCCTATCGGCGAATCCGCTCCTTGCGCTAGGGTCGCACCCACTCTTTTTCATCGGAACCATGGCTGTGTCCGTCGAGCATGTACACGCAAGCATAGCAAACATCAATACAAAGTCATACAAACAAGACTGGTGCCGAGGACGTGCGTGATCAGTGTGGAGATTAGACCAAGAAGATGAAAGGAACACCGAAGCCACCTCACCAACCTACGCCTATCCGGTAAGGTGCAGGCCGACAGCGTGTCCTTCGCCAAAAGTCTCTGGCACGTCTCACCAGCACGCCTCACTTCTGTCTACTAGATCATGGACAGCTCGAATGCTCAGATTGTTGTGTGAAAGGATGCCAAGACACGAGTTTATATAGTTGGTATGAGGCGGTAGATCAAGTGACATAATTAAGTAAGAGGCGGTGGATCATGGTGGTTGAAGTCAAGGAAGGGCGGTGCTCAGAGCAGTTGCTGATTCTTGGTATTCTGAAACTGACGCATACTGTAATGCTTGACAGTGATGCCATGTACACTTGTAATCCCACCATGAACGTTCAACAAGGAACAATCGTAAGCATGATTAAAGATGATTGCATGCGTATCCTGATTGATTTATTGGAAGCAGTTTTGGAGTTCGATGGATACAGAAAGAGTATTCGTTGGGCTATTGAATTAAGGTATAACTGGTGGCTTGTGTAAGATAGAATTATGAACGGAATTATGATTAGATGCTAAGCAGCCGGATAATTACGTTGCTTGTGGTGCATAAAAGAGAGGCTCTCTTGGTGTTGAGATGGCAAGAACGCACAAATCATGTACTGGATGGTGCTAGGAGATGACGATTGGGCTTCTGTAACGTGCATGCACGGATGGCCAAGGTGTTGTTGCATGCACCATAGAGCTATTATGCTCGACGGCTAGATAATTACTCCACAGTTATTTAGCAGATCAATAAACTAATGGGTATTCGTCAGAGAGGAGACATCACGTCGCCATGCATGCTGGAGGTGTAAAAAAGGCAACGTAAATGCATGGGAGAGTATTAGTGGCTAATTCGGCTAGCTTAGCGTGAAATGATAAATGGTCAGAATATCAAACGGAGGTAAATTGATTAGCCTTGATATAGGGTAAAAACGTCTCTTGTACAGGCCTTTGTTTCTGGATACTTGGAATTACCAAACTGTATGTGTTTAGAAAATTTCTACAAATTGGAGACAAATTCATGTCGATGCACACGAATTTACGATGTCAATCTGATGGGTTCAGATATGAGCTGAAGCTTAATCTGGGGGTCTGGTAGTGTTAGGCTGGGGTATGACAGGCGGCCTGCTGCGCGGCCGGCGATGCGGGGCGGCAACGCGGAGCTGCTCAGCGCGGCTATGCGGAGGCGACGCGGAGCTGCGCGGCCGGCAATGCGGGGCGGCGCGGAGCTGCGCGACCTTCGCGGCGCCGCCAAGACCGTCCCGGCGAGCGGCGGCGTCGGATTGGGTCTTTCCTATTGGTCTTCCGTTGGAGATGAAGGTATTTTGGAATCCTATTTTCACCCTGTTCAATACCTATTTGGTGGTTTGGGTCTTCGATTTGAGTTTTTGTCGTTGGAGATAGTCTTACATGCAAGAAATGAGTTACCTTGGAAAATTTTTTTTTTTTTTTGCCGAACAACAGGGAGCCCCTACTCATTTTTATAAATTTGGTGTAATATGTACAGTGTACAAGGCCCTAGGCCTAAAAAAGACCCTAGCTAACTAGCCAAAAAATTAAGGTTTATTACATAACCACTCATCTAACCTTGGAAAATGTTTCATCTTGATGAAACCCTTTTTATCTCTGTCTTCTTTAATTTCCTGCCACATCATAAAAAAGAATTACATGGCATCCTATTTAATTCGTAGCTAAGTTGTTATCTTCAAGCTCTCCGTGTTTGCCTCAGATGAGCGTGGGTACATTTGTCTTGCATGTCAACCTCATTAATCAACTTTCCTCGCCAGGATTACTCGAAGTGGCTAATCGGCGATAATCTGGGGCTCAACCACCACGAATTGAATATTTATGGCATCGATGACCGTCCTGAACAGTAGCATAACGATTCCTGGAATGCTCTCTGACCTTTAGTCTTTAGTTGTGCAACTTGGGTACACAGAAGTACAGAGTAAATTTTGGTGCTTCCTTGTAAAATATAGACGTATCAACTTCTGTATCTATTCGTAAAAGAAGACGCTCCTTATCAAAAGATATACCAACTTCCCACCGAGAAAGATTTTTCTTGATAAGGTTGAGCCGATGGTTGCCACCGACCCACCGTTGTGGGAAATTGGTACAAAGCTACTCAGTGGGATTGTGGGAAGTTGGTATAAAGTTACTATAACTTACGGATCGATGACACAATTCTACTTTGCATCGTTGTGTTACTTGCCACCCTGTTAATTGTGTGGTTGTAAGTTATAGTAGCGGCCCTTGTCTCATATTTATAATAAGGATCCGATTCCGACTCGAATATGATGTTCATGTACATTACTATTCAACAGTAATTTAAAATACTAACTTAATTTATTATTCAATATATCAAAAAAATGCATTTGCAAAAATACGGCATGTTCCTGTCAAATGTCTCCATCGATTAATTAAAGGATTACTGACTTCTTGTGCACAACAACGTTGATAACATACGCTTTTCGCTCATTGTCTACCTACCAAGCTAACTCAAGAGAGAAGACAACAAAATGGAAGCCACGACACATATAAATTGTGGCCCTCTACCTCCTAGTCAGTGCGCCAACCGTAAGCTCAAGTATGGAGTCAGCCATATCAGCAATCCTAGGAGACATAATCAGCCGAGTAATCTCCTTTCTTGTCAAGAAGTACTCAGACAAGACTGGCATAGATGAGAAGCTTGAAAATTTGCAGCAGCTCTTACTGAGGATGCATACCGTCGTTGAGGAGGCGGATTGGCGTTATATTACCAATCCTATGATGGTGATGCAACTCAAGATTCTTGTCGAGAGTATGTATCGGGGATACCATGTTCTGGACAAATTCAGGTACGAGTCTATTATGAAGAGTTTCGTACATGAGGAGGGCACAACATCTCATTCAATTCCATTGAAACGTTCTCGTTCAATTCCTACTACCCTGAAAACTTTTGCTGAGAACAATGATCTGCAAAGTGTACTGGAACGTTTAGAATGTGCTACTGCCAACATGACTGAGTTTGTTTTACTACTGATGGGATGTGAACGCATATGCCGTAGACCATATGACACTTACCTTTATACAGACACTCTTATGTTCGGACGCCATGTTGAGAAGCAGCAGATCATCAGCATCTTGCTGAATGATCCTGGAAGTCATGGTAGGCCTATGGTGCTTCCGGTCATTGGTGGATGCAGGGTTGGTAAGAAAACTTTGGTTAGCCATGTCTGCAGGAATGATCGTATTCAATCCTACTTCTCTTCAATCTTTTTCATTAAGAGAGATAGCTTATGGAGAATGGAGAATGTAAAGTTCAGTAACGAGAGGACTTTAACAGTTGTCGACTTTCTTGTGGATGTCGATGATTATGATTGGGAAAATTTCTACACAACTGTAACATGCATGACAGCCGAAGGAAGCAAAGTGATAATCATAAGTAGGATTCCAAATGTTGCAAGATTTGGAACCGTTAAGGCAGTTTGTCTAAATAGTTTGTCTCATGAGCAGTACACGTATCTTTTCAAGAGATTAGCATTTGGAAGTACAGATGAAAATGAGTATCCATATTTAGCATCAATAGCAAATGAGGTTGCAGTAGTACTGGGAGGTTCACTCATCACCGCAAATGTTATAGCAGATCTGCTGCGGAGAAAGCTTGACGTTCAGTTCTGGCTTCGCATATTGCGACGATTCAAGGGGTTGGTTGATAATAACCTATCAAAATATGGTGAGCATCCAAAAGATATCCTTGAGAATGAGCGTCCAATAGACATCACAGCACTGTACTCTTCAGGTTCTGCTACCTGGCGTCTAATGCCACCTCGTGTTGAAGGGAATGATGGTGCCCCTAAAAGGAAGCTAGCTCATATTCCATCAGCAGACTTGGTGGCAGGATTCATTTCTGTACCCAACGATGACTTTGTGTTAGTTACGTGGGAATCACGGATAGCTCCCTACACTAGGTATGTTAGCGATGTTTGTTGTGCCAAGGACAAACTTGGATCCACGACATCTGCAAGGAAGCGTCGATCGACCATTTGATTTCTTCAGAAAATGAACTGCGCTAGCATTACCTTGCTCATTTATAATAGAACTAGTGCGGTGACCCGCGCATTTGCGCAGCTAGTATTAACAATTTAACTATATACTATATTGTACTATACTGAATGTCTCATCAGTTTGTTGTTGTCTAGTTATTTTCTTTCCAGTTGTTCGTTTTGGCAATAATAGTGTGTAATATATAAATGTATATATATGTAGGCATTATTTTGCTATTTTCAGTGGTAGTAGTGGGTAACGTTAAAACATTTGAGGGATTTTTATCTAATTTTTTCACTATTAATTCTAGCTAGACATTTTAGGCATTTGGGCTATTTCTAATGACAATGACGGGTACTCACCGCATTCCTTTTTTATATGCATATTTCCTCCCCAATTGCAAGACCAATGAAAAGCCCATGATTAGAGTGACATCGTCGACGGCTAATTGATCCACATCGTAATTGGCTGTAATGTGAACTAAAAAAATTGGCACTCAACAGGTCGTATTCTGCGTTTATGGGACCTTGGTCCATGGAGTTAGCCATCCAACGCATAGCCTAAACCATTGTTGTTATCCACTCCTTGCCTTTCCAATCAATCAATTGGCCCGCTTCAATCTACAAGCAATGACATAACACTTCCTCTTGAGTGACAATACCTGTTAGGAGTCCCTGACATTTTAATAAAAAAAAAGTTGAATTTTTAATCGAGCTGAAGACCTTAATAGAACCGCTTCAAATACTTTGTTATGGGACAGTTCGAGTTCATTAAAAAAAGAGTACTCAGTCCCTATTCTTTCTATCTTCTATCTAATCGATCTATCTAAACTAATAAAGCACGAATTCCTGCGACCAGTCTATCCACCAGCGACCAATCTACTCACATCTAAATCCACCATTGATCTACATACCTCCCACCCTTGGATTTAGATTTGGTGGGCCTAAAATTGTGAGACCACCTCTGGTTACGGTGACATGGTTATGGGTGACTTGAACTACCGATGGCTTTTTGTATGGAATGTATCGTCGCCTCTAGTTGTGTTTTTTCTCAGGGCAGATACCCACGTGGCCACGCCTCTGATGGTTTCAATCCCGCCCCTAATTTGCGTCGACGTGGAGGTTTTCCTTTCCAGGCGATTTCTATGCTTTTATTTCTTCCAATCAAAATTTCAACCACGCTCCGATCGCCGCTCCAATTTCTGAACGGTCGTGCCGATCGCCGGATAGCTGACCACGCCCGATCGCCAGAATCATCCAGCACCACGGTCCGTTTTCCCGTCACCCCGGCAATCACTGTCGCCTGGATGGATCGCCAGATAGCTGACCAGAGATCGTCCCTATTCCAGCGTTGTGGTGTTTGCCTCTGCTCTTTATAGGGGATGATTCGATGGCACGTTAGCGACAACATGCGTTGACCCTATCCCCGACGCATCCTTCGCCATCGGTTCGTGCGCCTCCACCCCCATCTCCTTTCATTGTCGAACCCCAACTCTCACTGTTCATCTCCCGCATAGCAGCATCTGGTTTGGTTCGTCGTTAGCAAGATCAAGTTGAAGCATGTGTCGCGGCGCTCGGCGACGGTGACGGCACGGTGGCGGCCGCCAAGCGGAGCCGGCAGCGCATGGGCACAAGATGATCCAAGAAGAGCCTGCGGATTGAGAGAATCAAGCAACATGATTTTTGCTATGTCTTTACCGACGACTTCTGTTTGACCATGTTGATTTGGTAACCTAATTCGTTTTCTCCTGTGCAGTGCTGAAGCTCCCCCTTTATCTTGATCCGATCTAGGTGAGCTCACTAGCATCCTCTAGGTGCTCCATTAAATGATGCAACTTGTTAACCCTGTTTTTGTGCGCCTGCTGGTTCTTCTTTTCTCATCAGGTTACCTTTTGAAGAAGAAAAGTGCAAAAAAACAACGAATGGAGCAAAAGGTGGTTTGTCATCAATAAGAGTGGAAAGGTTAATAAATCCCTACAATTATAAAAGAAGTCTGAATGAAATTTGATATTTTTCTCAATATCCTTTCCTGATTTCCATTGCCTTTTAGGTTTGAGAGGGATATATGTTTTACTATTACCATTTTCCGATCCAGCTTTGAACACACCAAGAAACAAGAGGGGATACATTGGCCCTGGAGGTCTTGTTAACTTTTAATATATTATCTAAGTCTCATGAGAAAAAGCACCATTTTTTCACATCTATGTATATAGTCTGTTTTTACAGCATCATAATTTGTCCTGTATTGTTGCATCCTTTTTTATTCTGACTCCTAATTCAATATTTACGTATGTATAACAGGCTTAAAAGAAGACATCTGTCATAATAAACCTGAGCTAAGTGCTTTCACCCTGAAGTGAAGCTGCTACTGCTTTCCATTCAGATGGTGGAAATAATAACATCATTATTCTGACTATGTATGTATGTTGATGATCTACCTTTAGATGCTACTACCTTTCACCTATTCCGGTACACCAGTTTCTGAATATTTTAATGGGCTGCCTTTGTTCCCAACAAAGCTGGCTAGCAAAAGGAAAATCTAAATCATACGTAAATTCGCTACCGATTTCTTTCCCCACAAGGTTACCTTCCTATGAGATGTCCCTTAATTCATAGTATTTAGTCAACCTAAGGTCGTATACGCGTTCGAGCCGTTGATGAAATACATGCAGGTGAAGTATTTGCTGATATGATGCTTCAAGGCTGCAAAATCTTTTATCAAGCTCCTACATTTGATTTTTTACATTTTCTTTCTTGGATTTGTGTGTTTAATCTGAATACCCAGTTGTTGTGGGCAGGAGATCATAATGCTATTTCCTCTGATAATAGGTCCAGATCAATTATTGAAAACTGCAGAGTGGATTATGGTCTTATTTATGATCATCAGTACATTACACGAGTATCTATCTTGGTTGATTTTCATGTCAGTACATGTGCCGAACAATGCATATTGAGGTAATGCTATTTTTATTCACCTTTCCCAGGTCTAAATTTGGTAGCATATCGGCAAAAAGTAGCCGCAGCTTTGTAGCCATGCTCTTTTATGTCAGATTATTTTTATATT